>QNQO01001281.1:0-328284 GCA_003290165.1 Berberis thunbergii
TGATTGGGAGGGGGATTTGCCGTTGAACAATCCTAAAAAGACCTCATAATTTATGAAATGCATGTTCGTGGGTTTACGAAACATGACTCAAGCAACACGAACGTCCCGGGGACATGCCTTGGTGTAGTAGAGAAACTTGATCACTTAAAGGTACAAGTTCATTAGTGATTTAGATTTTCTGGAGATTCAAGCTAGGGTACTTGCATGTTGTTCTGGAATATATTTGTTTTTAAGCAATTCAATTGAAGCATTGAGTATCTACTTCATTAAGTCAAATAAGTAGGAAGTCTTCTGGGATTTGATGAATCATTAGGCACCCTTATCTCTACAGTTATGTTTTATGAAGTCTTCTGATGTTTCAAGGGAAAATTTTCACTTAGTGGTGTCTTAAGTCATATTAGACAAATAAGCCGAACTGTGCTAGCCAGTTGGGATAGACTAAGGTATATTATCCATGATAGAATGCAGTAATAGAAGTGTTTATAAATAGTCATTTTGGAATACACTATCATGTACACGAACCACTTCAAAGAATGTTGTTGAAGGAAATCATATATGAATTTCGAGTCCTTCTTTAGGACCTATGCCTAGGAAAAAGCAATTAATTTTCACATACCAAAGGGTTTTATGATCATGTTTTTGTTATTGGTGGTTATTATTGGTTTTGCATAGGGAATTCATAGTGGCTGGCTTGGTTCTCATTTTTTTTTCTTAATGAATTTGACTCAATGAAGCATCTTATTTCACTATGTATTAAAAGTGTTTGACTATGAAAACTTTTATAGAATATCACGTTCTTTTGGATGACTGAAAAAATATTGTGCAAGCCATTTTGTTGTACGCTCAATCAGTTGGAATTTCGAGTCCTTCTTTAGGGCCTATAGCTTTCTCATGCCTAGGAAAAAGCAAATAATTTTCACATACCAAAGGGTTTTATGATCATGTTTTTGTTATTGGTGGTTACTATTGGTTTTGCATAGGGAATTCATAGTGGCTGGTTTGGTTCTCATTCTTTTTTTTTTCTCAATGAAGCATCTTAGTTCACTATGTATTAGAAGTGTTTGACAATAAAAACTTTTATTGAATATCATGTCCTTTTGGATGACTGGAAAAATACTGTGCAAGCCATTTTGTTGTACGCTCAATCAGTTGGAATGAATTGCCAATTTCATTATCTGGGGTAAGACATATATGATCTCTGATGATAAAGTTTATTGGTCATCTATTGATGTTGTCATCCATTGATGTTGTCATCCATGTTTTCTCCATATGACAACATCAGTACAGTTTCATGCATTTTGCAGGAGCTTGGGATCAACTGTATAGAGCTAATGCCATGCCAAGAATATAATGAGTTGGAGCATTTCACCTACAATTATGTCCTGGGTGATTATAAGTAGGTCAATTCTCTCTTCATATCAAGTTATTGATTGAAAGACTTCTGCAGATGATTTTGTACTTTTCTTCACTGTCACCTGTTCTGTTCATTTCCTGAATTATTCTCACACCCTAAATAAGTTGGCATTTTGGGCGATGTTATGCAGGCGTGCATTGGTCCAAGTGCTATTATCTTCTTTTCGAACTCTTACATATTGAAGATGTCTAAAATTTTTGACGACTTTTTTCTCCCTATTTTAAGTCACTACCCTGTGAAAGTGTGAAATGTTGCATTAGTACTGGATGAAATTAGTTGTTCAATCAGTGCTTTCTGGATGTTAACAATGTCCTCCCTTAGAACCCATTGTGTTTGATACATATAAAATTCAAAGTGACAAAAATAATATGTTGTTATCTTCATCATATTCGCTTGTTTTCCCCTCGATAAAATCAAATTCCATCTTATTAGTCATGATATGTCATTGTTGATTTTTTGATTCAGGCTGAACTTTTGGGGAAATTCAACTATCAATTTTTTCACCAATGCTAAGATATTCTTCTGCTGGCACACGTAATTGTGGCCGTGACACTATAAATGAAGTTAAGACTCTGGTTAGGGAAGCACATAAAAGAGGGATTGAGGTGACAACTCTTTGAAACATATAAGATGTTCCATTTGCATGTTTGGCTTGTTCTGTCTTTGTATTCATATTTATTTTTATTTTCAGGTGATCATGGATGTGGTTTTCAATCACACGGCTGAAGGCAATGAGAAGGGGCTTACATTGTCTTTCAGAGGTGTTGATAACAGTGTCTTTTATATGCTCGCACCTAAGGTACAATTGATATTTTGGTGAGTTGTATTGTCTTTTGAAGAGAAAAGTGAGAGAGCTCCTGCAGTATCTAATCTGAATTTTTTTGTAAGAAAATTCTAGTAGTTTGAAAATCATTAACAAGATGACAGTTTTAATAACTAGCATATGGGTAATGATTATCTTAAAGGCAATGTTGCCACATATTAATTACACGGATAAGAATGTTAGTTGTCATTAAAATACTTGGAAAACCTTCTTTCTTTTTAGAATAAGATCAAATAAAAGAAGTTAGAAGATACTTAGATATTTTACAGTGAACAATTTGATTTGTAGACAAAAAAGAAGAATGAACTAGATGTCTTAAACTCTTTTGGATGATCTGAACTATGGGGTTCTTTTTAAAGAGATGAATATTTAAGGATGTCCTCAATAATGGTCAAGTAAATTGAATGTCGCTCTCTTACATATCGAAATTCCAGGAAAAGGAGTGAAAATATCAATAGTCCTGGTTTTTTAATTTAGATGTAAACCCTTAAAAAGGTCTTATATTAATATATGTTACTGTTTTTTATTATAATTAAATTTTCTTTTTTTATCCCTACAGGGACAGTTTTATAATTATTCAGGTTGTGGGAACACTTTCAACTGCAATCATGCTGTGGTTCGCCAGTTTATACTGGACTCCTTAAGGTATTTCCTTTATTAATTTGCTCAGAAGGTATTGACAATTATCCTGTTGGCAAGTTTCAGTAATAAGTTGGCCAGTTCATTCTGAGGCCTGTTTCTACCGAAAATTTTTACACATGAAATCCAGGAAACCGGAAGATAACTATGAAGTGGAGGAAGATGAAGATAATGCTGAGGTGGAGGAAACTGAAGAGAATGCTGAGGTGGAGGATGAAGATGTTGAAAATGAAGTGGTAGAAGATAGCGAATCTTAGGATCCTCCAAAACGGCGTAAAGTTGATAGTATGGACAGTAAAAAATCTGAGAGATAGGGGATGAAACCTGTTTCTGTGAGAGGAGAAATTGAACAAACTGAAGTTGACATGAAAGAAGCTAATACCCCACAACAGAAATCCATGGATGAGGTTGAAGATGTGTTGGATTCGCTGAGCAAGATTTCAGATGATGGAAATGAATCACCTTCAAGCCCTCTCCATTTGTGATATGATGGTAACAACTTGCAACGATCTGAACTGGATGACAAGGTACGGTCGTCCTGCAAGTCTTTTTTGTATATGGTGGATTTGACATTTAAATCACCTTTATATGACAGCTTCATAATTTACTCCGATTACAAGAATGCCATGCATTGCCATTTTGTCTAAGATGAATGTTCTTTTGGCATTTTGTTTCCTTCAAAAAAATATATGACAGTTGAAAAGTTGAATATTTCACAGAAAGGAATGAAATTGTTATAACTATGTTTACTTGTATTTGTGTCGAACTCAAAAGAATCTGTGTAGATTTGAGATTTAGTTAACTTTGCAGCTTTTATTTGGTATTTCTGTGGCCGTGGCAGCACCTCCTTCATCTGTTACCACCTACAAAGTAAGGTTTTGTTTTACTACTGGTTTCTTTTCTTCGTAATGATAATAATTTTCAATCTGCGAAAACTATTCTACTTAGTCCCTATTGGGTATGGGTAATTTCCAGACAATTTTTTCTTAGATTAAGGGAGTGAATGTTGAATCTCTATGTCATTGTAACTTCATTGTGTTATCATAATTGTTTCCCTTTAAAAGTGTGGCATGGTAGCTTAATAGTAGTGTTGTGTTACAGGGATTTAGCTTAGTTCCTGTGCAGCAAAATGAGAAGGTCTTCCTAGTTGCATTTGGGGGATACAAAAAGGAATCTTCAAATCAGGTTGAGTAGGAAAACAAGTTTTTAATTTTTATCATACTTTGTAATATTGTATTTCCTGATCCCAGTTTTATCATGTCATACTTTTGCCGTTAATTATATTGCTGCCACTAAGACAAGTTTTTAATCTTTTCAGGCAGTGGAACAGAGAACTAAACCTGAAGACAGAGACCAAACTGGTATTGTTGGGAGTAAACCCACAACAGAAGTGATATCTACTCTATCGTTCTCTGACTTTTCAAAACCCCATACCAAGCAAGTTATTGGAAATTTCAGCAGTAATGACGATATTGTATTTCCTGATCCCGATGGAAAATCAGTGGGACTGCATCAGTTTTACGAGGCCAAGTTGGCTTCACTGATACGAAAGAACAGTACTCTAGAAGAACGACTGGCAGCTGCATTGGCTAGCAAGGAAGGTGCAGAGAGGAATTTGTCATCTGTTGCTAAAAGTAGACAGGACATGGAGAAAAAGTTGGGTGACACAGTAAGGGAAATGGAACTGCTGAAAGTGAAACTTTCTAGTGTAGTTGTCTATACGTGTTGGATGAGTTTGGTGTTGGCTTAGATATCGAACCGATCTTCGAGTCAATGGGAGACATTGAACGGTATGTCTTCTCTCTTAACTCTCTCATAGTGTTGAATTTGAATTGACGTGGAATATGTGCTTTGATTGGTTTGATCACTCACTCTTTTCTATCTCTACTTGAGGTCTTGAGATGTGTGTGGTGGAGCTGATGAGTAGTTAGGTTAGGTTTAGTTGGTTTTTGAAGGTGTGAGTGAGTGATCTGAGTTTGTTTAAGTAGAAATGGTGAATTTGATTTCAAGATCTACTTGAGCTGCTATTTTTAGGAATTTTAAGGTTTTTTTTTTTTTTGGGTAAGTTAGAGATTTAGTTACTTTAAAGCTTTAATTTTTAGATTAAAAAAGGTAAAGAAAATGTTATTTTTAAGAGGTTTGGTTCATCAAAAGGAGTGTGTTAGGGTGTGGAAATTGTGTGTTTTGGTAGGAATCAGGAGTTTAAGAGTGCCTAGTTGTGCTTAGTTGTGACTAAGGTGGGAATTGTTAGAATTGCCCTGTAATTTATAGGATGTTGCCGAGTTGTTGAGTTGAATCAAAGCAACGATTCAATAGGAGAAGCTTATTGTGAATGTCGCAAATGAGCTATAGTTGAAGGAAGCTGAGTTGTTGATTAGAAGCAATTAATTAGAATCTTGGAGTAGTCTTTATTTGGATCATTTGGTAGAATCTAGGTAAAGTCAGGGTCTTGAGTAGATTTTTTAATTTTTTTAAGGACTGTTACATGTATATGAAATGCCTTTCAGTTTATTATAAAGTGTGAAATTGTTAGTGTAAGCAATCAAATGAGAAACCATGGTGTTTGCAATTGAGGAGGTTTTGTTGTAATATAAGATGGGTGATATTAAAGTAGATTCGAATAAATTGCTGCAGGAAACAGTTTGTAGAGGAAATGGTCTTGAGGTGAGTTGATTATTGAAAAGTGAAAACTCAAATAGCTGCGGTGCTGTGTCCTTCGTGCATTCTCGCTGTAGCGATATGATATATACATCCTCAATGTATTTTGAAGGCTGTGGATAGAATCTTGTGCTAACGAATCTTCTTCTTGATCCTTATAATTACCCATGTCGGTAATATCAAGGGAGCAGCAAAAACATGGTCAATATATTACACTAAGATTTAGGTTATCACAATTTTATGGAAAACACGCCCCCCTTCTAAACCAAAACCTAGGACATCTGCTGCTTCATTTCAATTTATTGAGCTATAGAACTCCATTTGTTATTATCAATCTTTTTTTTAGAGATTAGCGTGTGTATGCTCATAAATTATGCAGAATGTGATTTTAATAAAGATGATTAATTTTTTTTTGTTAGTTATGGATCATGTCCAGCAGAGTTACAATTCAATTTTCTTGTGCAGGAGATGCGCCACTTGTCATTGCTAGAGGTGGCTTTTCTGGAATATTTCCTTCTTCCAGTTCAAGTGCCTACACTTTGGCTATGACGACCAGTGTACCGAATGTGGTTCTTTGGTGCGACGTGCAACTAACCAAGGATGCAACAGGGATATGCATACCCAACATAAAGCTAGAGAACTCAACCAACGTAGATGATGTCTTCCCAAAGGGAAATACGACCTATCTTGTCAATGGTGAATCAACACAAGGATGGTTTGCTCTTGACTATACCCTTGATGGCTTGACAAATGTCAGCTGTAAGTGATTTCTTATCAATTGATTCTAAACTCAGCATCTTAAAAAGAACTAGGCAATTGGCATGTGTTCATTCCAAATTAGAATGTCACCCACATTTTTTGGTAATTTTGTTACCGGGATAGATCCAATTGGAATGTTGTGTTGGTCATTTGGATAATGAATACTCTTTGCTTCAAAATATATGCAACATAAGTTTGTTTAATGTACACACATACAGACCCTCTTACTATAAAACTTTTAGGAATTCCATTAAGTTCATTGATGAGTGCGCACCAAAGTATATAATCCAATGTGTTTAAATCAGTACTAACAGATTGTTTGTCAATTGGCAGTAAAGCAGGGCGTCCAGTCTCGGACAAATAGATTTGATGGTAATCTACTTCAAATTCTTCTTGTGGAAGATGTAGCATTGCAATTGAAGCCTCCGAGCTTATGGCTGAACATTCAAGTGAGTAAAGTGAACTAGTGATTGCAACTTATACTACATTTGAGTTTCCAGTCCATCTAGATAGTGGTTTCCCATATCTTAATTTTTCGACCGTAAGCCTTGTAACAAGAATTCAGAAGTCGCAAAAGATGCTCTTATTGCTGAGTATGGCCAAAAATGGAAAATGACCAGTCTCCAATCTTATGCATTCATGGGTCTTGCTGCTGGTAGCATTTTGGGCAACTTCTTTGGCGGTTATTTCTTACTCAAGACACAACCCAAGACCATGTTTCTTCTACTCGCTCTTCTACTATCATTTCAGATGACTATTTCCTTGACTATCATTGTATTTGAGATATTATTTGATAGATTTTGACTCAATGTAATACATTTTCTTATTAATTACATTACTTTGCCTCCATTATTTGAAAGATTTTGACTCAATGACTCAAAGTCATTTGATAGAAAAAAATAAAAAAAAAATAAATTTTTTTTTTTTTTTTTTGCCATGTTTTAAACCGTGGCTAACTATTGCAACAGCTAAAAACCGTGGCTACCTTGCCACGGCTTATAACCGTGGCTAGGGTTAGCCACGGCTTAAAACCGTTGCTACTTAATTAGACACAGTTTAAAACCATTGCTAGTATCCATACTTTATCACGGCTTAAAACCGTGGCTATTTTTGCCACGGCTACAAACCGTTGCTATTCTTCTTGAAACGGTTTAAAACTGTGGCTAAATGTTGAAAATCACCACCCCTATTCAAGCAAAAAACCATTGCTACAATGTTTAGCAACGGTTTATAGCCGTTACAAAGAATTTCGCGACGCCTCTGTAGCCCACGGCTCTTAGCCGTGGCAATGGGTTACGCCCACGGTATAGAACCGTAGCTAATGGGGGGTTTTTGGTGTAGTGATCTTGCATAGAGATTTGCTTTCGCTCCGGTCCATTACCTTTACCTTGCATGAAGACTCACTTCCGCTTCGCTCCGGTCTAGTCCATCTAAGCAGCTGCATTTAATACCCGAAGCCTTATCAATGGTGGAACAAATGTGTTCCTAATAATCGGGCGAAAACTCACAAAATCCTAACTGGTGAGTCTCAAAACCGCGACCTCTCACAAGGAGAGTGGATGTCCGACCAACTGAGCTACAATTAGTGGACTCAAGCATTAGGCTTATGATAAGTCCAACCTTTGTGCTTGATAATATCACATAACAACGATAGGTAAGTATATAACTTTAATAAATTTAATTTAATCCAAATAAGCTCATCACTGTCGTCGATTGTTGATTGAAGTAATTGGTTTTGTAAAGTCTCCCTAGTTGTTAATCAAACTTTTCACATCACAAATAATAAGATATACTTATTCAAGTTTTTATTTTTAAAAAAATGCTTAGAAAATCCATGAAATTAATGAGGACGATCTTACTGAGTTATTCATTATATATTTATAGGTAACCTTGCAAGAGGAATCAAAGTCTACTATAGAACATGTAATATTTTTGCTCTGCAAGTACATAGCTGAGAATAAAACACGATATCATTATTAACAACTAGGTCAATTGTGTGTTTTTCAACTATAAAAGATAACGATGTTGCAACATCATTCATACTTGTGAATCATCCTTGGTCATACCCAGCCCATCATGCTTGGTTGACTATTTATGTTTGTTGTAATTAGAAGATATTAACTTTAGAAAAAAAAAATATATTGGAAGTTTCAATTTTTTTTTTCCAAAAGATAATACTTGTGAATTTGCAATATTTTTTTTTCTAATTACGAATGTTAATAGTTGTAACTGTTATTAGTAGTTACAAAAAGTTCCAAAGGATATTACCTATTAATGTTTTCTAATTATTTGTAAGTTTCCTAGTAATATTCGTTTTAATTAGAAGATATTAACTATTAATATTTTGTTCAAACAATATTTGATATTAACTTTAGCCAAAAATAAATAATGTTTTGTCAACCATTATGTTTAACATAAATTGGTAAGTTGTTGTTATGCATGATGCATTATGTTCGTCCAAATTTATAACAAATTAAAAAATGTTGTTCATGTCATTTTTGGTGCAATGACTCATTTTAAAAAAACTCATGTCCTCGCATATATGCTCATGATTTGTTTGACACTATTCACAAGACAAACTCACATGCTCAACAATATCTTATTCTATGTACATTTTCAAGTGTCATTTATTTTCCAAAAGTTACAAGAAAGTGACTAATTAAATTATGATTATTAATAAATTAATATTATCAATTTCCATCTAACTAACTAATATCTAACCATGCACTAGGTGAAGGAAAAAACAAATGAAGTCGCTAACAAGTTTTCTGAAAAAGGTACAAGATGTCTCTAATAAAGCGAAACAAGCAACTTAAAAAATGAATGAAAGAACAAAAGAAAAAGTACAAGATATCAGATGGAGCAAAACAAGCAACACAAGACATGAATAAAAGGGCAAAGGCAAAAACACAATTTATGAACGATAGAGCAAAAGAAATAACATAAGACATGAATGAAATGGAAAAGGATAGAAGATGTGGGAGAAAAAACTAAAAAACAACACAAGATGCATGGGGATCAACTAAGGAGACTGCTCAAAACTTCAAGGGAACTGTGGAGGAAAAGTTAGAAGAAAGTGAAACTTTAAAAAGAGTTAAAAAAATCAAATACTTTGGCTGGAAAGTCCATCGAGAAGGTGGTATTAAATACCATGGAGCTAGCTATTGAGGCCACAATTAGAAAATTTTCTAAGATCGTAACTGAAGAAGGAGTCAAGATAATCAAAGATGTGTCTAAAAAAAGCCAGAGAAGTGAATAATCCACATCGTTCTATGTTTTCTAGTTTCTTTTCCCTTAATTCATATTTATTAGTACAAGTACTTGTGATTATATGTGTTACAAGCAATCGAGTAATGTTAGATTACACTTTAATATTACCATGTGTGTATTGAGTTAATCAAAGAGGTTGTTCGCATCTGATCACAGGGTTGCCTTTTAGCACACTGTCACCTAGGGCTGACAATATATCTGATTAGACATTATATTTGAACTGTTCCATATCGATAAAAGTAGTTTTGATCTTAAATTTTGAATCCTGAATTTGGATCTGGTTTGTCAAGTTTGGATCTGATAGTTATTGGTTCCCTTTTTTTATCTTATTGGTTTGGTTTTGGATCTATGCATATCCGTTCAAATCTGGACTTGAAGTTAATGTTATATTTATATTAGATTATTAGTATTTTTATATCCATAATTCCTTATTAAATAAAATGTAAGACTCTTTGATTAAAAATTCTAATTTTTTTTTAATGATGTGTAAGGTTTTCAAATGCTATTTGAATTATGTTTTAATTTTGATCTTAAACCACAATTTACCAAGATTTTGATTTGCATATCTTTTAAATTAAAAATTTATTTTGAATTCAATTGCAAAATTCCATGTACATTTATATCCAACATCTAATTTCTTTAAGGTATCAACATATTATAGGTTTATCATACCATTAACAAAATATTATAATTACTAAAATTTTAAACTTTTTAGTAAGTTGACAATAGACCTGATTAGACTTGCATCCGATCCGGAATCAGACAAAGTAAGGGTGGGCATATTTTCCAAAAAATCGGAATCGTACCATACTGTCTCGATCCTAAACTTCAAAATTATTTGGTCGTTCGATTTTGGTACCAAACTG
Organism: Berberis thunbergii; assembly: GCA_003290165.1. NCBI lineage: Eukaryota > Viridiplantae > Streptophyta > Magnoliopsida > Ranunculales > Berberidaceae > Berberis > Berberis thunbergii. The sequence goes on from QNQO01001281.1 coordinate 10,430, forward strand.
TACCATTTTAATTCGATATAGTTTTGCTTTCGAGTTTTAAAATACCAAAAAATACCAAGTCAACTGAATAGTAAATACCTATTATTTTTATTAAATAATTACTAATAACTAATAAAATGAAGCTCTAAGCGTTTAATGCATTTTTGGCAAGTTGGGAAGAAAACCGTACTTCATTTTCTTTATTATTTTTCCTCTTTCCACACCCAATTCATAGACATATATTCTAAACTTTGCTGACTTCTTTGGCTAAGTGACGGTAATGTCACTTCAGTTTGGGCAATTGGTTATGTATTGAGATATGTTACACTAAATTTTCATGATAGTAAATTAATTTTTTGGATGTACCAACATCTCGAAACACTACTAAGGGCTTCGATTCAGTAATATAATCTATTTTGTTTCCCTAATACAATCATACATTTGTTTATTACAACTAGTATATCTATATACTACAAACTATTATTACCAAAACTGTGAATCATAAGTTGTCATTTTTTAGCTACAATATATTTGCTAATGTACTTAAACTTTGCCACTAGAACCAAACTAACAATTTTGGATATGTATCACGTCGATAAATTGTAAGATGATCGATTGATTGTGAAGCCCTTTTCGCCTCCCTAAAAAATTATAAAATGGTACAAGCCGAAATTGGTAGAAAACTGTACCTATATCGACTGATACGGTACGATTCGCTACCAATTTTTAAAAAATCCCTAAAATCGAATCAAACCGTGTGAAGGTCTTTTATGGGAACGGTTTCAGTATAGGGGTGGTATCGAACTGTATCGTGCCCTCCCTAGGTCAGCTTGATTCGGTAAATTTGGATCTGATAGTTAATAGTTTGGTTATGGATCTATAATTATAGATATGTTATGGTAACATTGCCAACCCTATTGTCACCCCTCTCTAGACTTTGACTAAGTTAATGTTATTTATATGCAATTATAAAAAAGTTAAGTAAGAGGCAAAAACTAGGGTTGTTCAAATAACTGATCTAACAAAAAAAATAAAAAACCGATCGAAGTAGTCGGTTAGTTCAATTTTGAAACAATTTATGTTCAGTTCGAGTATGTTTCAAAAATCCAAGCTTTTGGTTCGGTTCAAGGTTTTGCCCATTTGAAAACTCATTTTAACCGAACTGAAAATAAAGGGAAGTGTATATCGTATTTAATATAGTAGGTGTTAAAAACTGCAACTTTCAAATACTCTTCAAGTAAAACAAGTAATTCCCTAAAAGGCCTTATTTTCTAGTCAACATAAGTTAAAAAGAACTCTCTCTGAATCAATGTGACAAAACTAGTAGGTTTATTTTGGTAACAAACACAACACAAAATCTCGCAAGTGATCGAAGTATTTATAGTCACAGTACTTTATATTTTCATCATTCTCGTTTCTTCTTCTCCTCTGCCATTGTTTCCTTTTAACAAAAGATTTACATTGTTCAAATGACAAAATCGCAAAACCAAAACCGACGAACTCAGTTCAGATCAGTATGTATGGCAGTTGGTTCGGTTTCGATTGCAACAAACAACAAGCCGATACATTCGATTAGGTTGGCAGTTTTCAATGAAAATTGAACCTAAACAACCCTAGAAAAAAAATCCCCCTCACTTATTTCTGATTTTTTTAAGGATTTTTTTTATTCTTTCAAACCAAATACTTATAAAATAAGTAACTAAATATTTTTTCAATAAAAACCTTAGGCCACATCAAATTATATTAGTGTTGAAAGACTAATTGATAGGGCCTCGTTTGTAATAAAATATCTCATAATGTCATACAAAATGATGATACATAAAAATGGTCACATCACTGAGCCATACACGTGTCATGATAATCTCAAGGAATTACAGGCTCCAACGTTAGCCCAACACTGATCCGGCCCAAGCGGTTCTAGGCCCGCCTCATCAAGTTCGCCAGACGAACCCGAACTCTTACAGCGTGCTAGGCTCACACATCTCACAGTTATCCTCAATACTCGTAAGTCATACCAAGGCAAATATCTCGAGGATCAGCTTCGGACGGGCAACTACAACAACACTCTGCTTCCAACTAGGAAGCAAATACTAGAGTACATTCCACGTAGGGAACCTCTCTCCTACAACACAACTCCTAATTAGAGAAGGATTTCCACGAAGATTTCATTCCTAAACTATGCCTTCGATGGCATGGTAGAACCAAGACTCCTGCACTATAAATAAGACATGAGGTTGGTAAGCTAAGATACGCTGCAAATTTCCTATTTACACCATTACGCCTTCCCCAGATCACTGTTCGACTTTATCATTGGAGTCTCATCAGCCACCACAATGGTGGTTCGTGGCTCACGTGCGTTACTTGTGTAGGTCAGCAGGTTAGCGAGATTAGGTTAAAACAGGGAGCGAAAAATGACTGCATCAGTTTGGCGTCGTCCGGGGGACGACAGAGTTCTTAACTTTTTACTAGCATCGTCTCCTTTCAAAACCCAGAGAAATGGTGACCATTAGGTCACGCAACACTGGAGAGCAAGGGGATACGTCAAACGCTCAAGCCGACGTAGTACCACCGCTTTCAACTACTCTGATCATACACGGGCTGCAGATTCACGCCCCCGCGTCGACAACAACAATGACGAACCCTCAAATCGATAGGCTGTCATTTCAAATACAACAGATAGCCAAGGCGGTGGAGGCTCTCACGCGACAAAATCTACCACCTGCTAATGGAGACCAGGAACAACACGGATCGCTGTCTCCGGAGGATGGCAGGAGCAAGCACAGGAAAGCCAAGCCCCACTGTTCTCATTGGATTAGGGGAGGTTACGCGACTAACACTGAGCCCATCGCTAGGGCAGAGAGACTTGGCCCTAGAGGCGCACAACCCAGACGTACTGTACCGCCTTTTCATCCCACCATTTGTGGATCGAATAATGAATGAGGACCTTTCGAGGAAGTTCACTCCCTCGAAGCTCGACTTATACAACGGAACCATCGATCCATTCGATCACTGCGCCATTACCAGCACGTAATTGCCCTCAAAGAAGGATCAAAATCGGTTATGTACATAACTTTTCCCACTAGCATGAAGAGGTCAGCACTGACGTGGTTCCACAGCCTTCCCCCGAGTTCGATTGATTCCTTTAAGACACTGGCAAAGGAGTTCCTGACACGTTTCGAAGGGTGCCAACTTTTTTGAAAAGGCCCACACTTCATACTCTCTCTAAAGCAGAGTCCCATGAGACTCTCAGATAGTATGTCACGCGCTTCAACAACGAGCTGACTCTCATCGATGGATGTAGCATTGACACGGTCGTGATAGCTTTCACTACGGGCCTCAAAGAAGGAAATTTTTACGAAAACCTCACCTTAGAGCCCCTTCTAGACATGACAGAGCTCCTCAAAAGTGCTCAGAAACACATTACCTTGGAAGAGCTGAGAACCGTGAAGAGGGAAATTGAATGAGAGAAGAAGCCCTTCGTTCCTAAGGATAAAAAGAAGGGAAAAAGACGCGAGGGCGAAGAAATGAGCAAGAGAAAACGCAATGACAACAGGTCAGACCCTAGTCGGTCCAAGCCAGAAAAAAATCCAACTATGTTGGATCCATGACTGTGACACCCCTCAATTCCAGCCTGTCAGACGTATTAAACTCCATGATGATTTGAGAGGATCTAAAGTGGCCCCCAAAGTAGTGCGGAAACCCCGCCAAGCATGACAACAGTAAGTACTGCGCGTACCACAAGAAAGGTGGCCACGATACCAATGACTGCAAAAGTCTGAGGTATGAAGTTGAGTACTGAATTTGATGAGGCAAACTGAAGAAATTTCTGAAATCTGAAAAGACGCCAGAACGAACTGGGGATAGGGGTGAGTAAGTTAAAGAAATAGAGAAAGAGACCCCTAGGATAATCTATGTCCTTCATGGAGTCGAACTAAATGAAGATTAGTCGTACAGGTCTCGCAAGCGAACCTTACTGGATATGCGGACACAGCCCGCGGATGAGGATAGACACATCTGCCACTCGAGGATTCAGAGCTAGGGGTGTTAATCAGTTTGGTTGGTTCAAAGTTGGACCAAAACCAAACCGAACCAAACCAAGAATTCGGTTCGGTTTGGTTTCCACAATTATCAAATAAATAACCAAACCGATCGGTTCAATTATTTTCGGTTATTTCCCTTTTTATTATTTTTCTTTTATTTATTTTCTGCTGCTACATACAACCGAGTTGGTTCTAGCACAAAAGGAATAAGTCAAAGCTACAAAGAATGGAAAGAAAGAAATGAAGCTTGGTTTGCAAAGGAGGAAAACGAGACAAAGAGAGTACAAATAAAATAAAAAAGAGAGAAGGGGAAACAGTAAAGGGAAAGCAAATGCCAGATGAACAAATAGAGTTTCAAGGCTCCGACTATTCATTTATAGAGAATTCTTTCAATTTGTTCTTGCCTATTTATCTTGATAATTCCATAAGATTAATTTTTTTTTGCCATGTCTCTCATATACACAATACTATAACATCATACAAAAAACTATAACCATAACTACATTGTTTGCATCTTAATCTATCTCCACCACACCCATGTGATGATCTGAACAAGACCAAAACCTTCTATGACGACTCCACAAGTCTCGTAATTTCATCCTGCAAGAAGGTTTTTTTTTTATCAAATCAAAAGTGTCGAAGTTTTCACCATCGCCATTGCTCATTTTTTCTGCAAGCAAGCCAGTGAAAAGTTTGGTTGTCTTCAACAAGATTGAGTCAAACTTTGTCTGCTTCCTCAACTTGCAAGCGGTTGGATAGAGAGAAAGAGAAAACGAGTTAAAAAAAAGAAAAAAATGACATTAATAAAGAAATAGAAGTTGGGTAGGTGGGGAGAGGTGTGTGGGGCTTAAATAAGATAGGGAATGTAGGCTTTTACAACTCTTTATCTGAATGTGGCATTAAAAAAAGGAGAAGTGGGAGTTAAGATAAAGGGTGGGGACGTGGAGTGCATTGGAATGGGGTGAGAATTTAAATAAGAGTGGGTTGATGGGAATTAGATGTGTGAAAAACAAAAACCGAAACCGAACCAAACCAACTCGGTTCGGTTCGATTTTCTAATGTTCAATTTTAGTTTTTCTCGGTTTGGGCTTTTTCGGTTATATTTCGATTCGGTTCGGCTAGTTTGGTCGGTTTTCTATAACCAATTAACACTCCTATTTAGAGCTTCGTTCTCACCTTGACTGTCACGACCCGATTTTCAAAGAAAACGAAAATCCCAAAATCCACGTAGGATTATTCGTTTCCCAAAAACTCGGGACGTGAAATTCAATAACAATAGAAACATTTAGCAGCAACAACAACTTAAACATGATTTAATTATTGAAATAAATAAAAACTCTAACCAGGAAAAAGTGACGTTGCTAGCCCCACTAGCGAAACTCCAGTAACACTGCTCAAAATTCTCTAAACCTGAAAGGCTAATCGGCTACATTCCCAATGGAATGTACCCAAGAAGCAAAAGCTCACTTGGGTCAGCAATAAAGCTGGTGTGAGAAATCTTCATCCCAAAATCAATAAATCTACACGTGATAACATCAAACTAAACAAAAACAATAACCAACCACACCAACAGGTAGTTCCTCAATGAGGCAAAGGTGTCATCATCCTAATAAATAAATGTCTTTACTAGTACTTACGCTATAGAAGTTGACTATGGCAAGTCTAACCTGCAGAAATATGAGTGGGTTTTCCATTCTGCATGAAAAAGTTAGAAACAACCGGATAATATTTCTAAGTTATCAATCCTCATAAATGTAATTTATTTTCAAACTATGATACAAATCATAGTCATATCAGACTATTATTAACATATCAACAAAAGGCATTTTCTACCTTTAGGAAGACATATAGTTCTCATTCAATGGTTGAATGAGCATTTCGTTTTTTCCTTTAAGGTACTCATGCACATACACAAAAAAAAATATCGCTTCTTTTCGACAATCGCACTATCCTCCTTGTGTCGAACCCACCTCACCCAAGTGTGCCTCCATTGCCTTCGAAACCACTCGAAGCGTACATGTTCCTTGTGAGGAACCCACCTCACCCGAAGTTTGATCCATGGCAAACATTTCCTAAATCTACACGTACAACCGAACTCACAAGGAACGATGCATCGATATGCAAACAAGTCTGCATACCCATAATTCTATCACACGTATACAAGCAAGTTTGTATACAAATCACATTTTTCATCTTTTTTTTTTTTCGGAGTTGTGGAAAAGAGCATAAAAAAACAACTAAATCTAAAATGTAGCTTAACAAGATAATTTGCGTTGTGTACTCACATTCGAGCTTAAAGAGGAGATCACATACTAGCTACTTCTTTCAAAATAAAGTACATAATAATGTAAATGCCAATTCACATATCCCCTCACTTTGCATCATATGAAAAAAAACATGCATACCAATTCACATAAAAATACTAATACTCAAGCTAAAATAAGGGCTTAGTTAAATTCCAGCCAATATCTATTACTAGAAAAAATTTCTTCTAGACCAAAACTAAATAAAGGTTTAATCATACATAACACTAATACAGACAAGACAGTATCTCATTACAACCCAATTTCGATGTCGAAATAAAATAAATTTTGATAAAAACTGATCCAAGCAAATCAAAGCATCCATTCATAATATATCATTGTCTGCAAGTATCAATAGACTTCACTAAAATAGTGATTTAGCTTGATATTAAAATCTACTATTGCAAAGCAAGATGATGGTGTACAAAAGGAATTTATTCAAACTAAAAATTCAAGCCTTTGCCCCCTTTGAAAAGGCAGAGTCACTGATCTCCAAAAGCATGCAACTCCTATCAACTAATGTGGTCTTACTCATGCATTGTTAATTGTCTGAAGGAGAATTTGTCTACATCATGCCCACACTCTAAGGTGGCTAGCTAGATCAATTATATTGTTTGTTTTGAAATTGGAAATCAACATCTAATGGATTCTCCATGTTCACCATAGAGTGTTAAAACATACTAGTTCACATTGACCATTAGAGGAGCATTAAAGCATCTATAGACTATATGTTCCACAATTTACATAATGGGGTTCTAAGTTAGATTCCCTTGAGAACTCTATGTTAGATTCCCTTGAGAAGTCTGTGATGTAAACATTTACTTTGGAACATAGTGGAGAAATAAATCATCAAAACCAAAACATGGTACTCTCCCAAACACACTCTTTTGATATGACCTGGAATGATTTCATCTTCAACCAAGTAAGCCTTCGGCTTGGTCATTTATAGTGATAATTCTATCAAAATGAGTGGAGGTTCCCTTGTTCTCCTATCCTCTATCACCTAGGTGCTTCCCAACATCAATTAGACTCCAACAAGTTCAAAAAATGCTTTGCATTAGTTAAAATTCAAACGAATACGCCAATCATCATGCATAACTTTCACTACAAACAATAAAAAAAAACTAAAGACATAACATCAAACACATGGAAGACATTCAGAAAACTCACCAAGTGATTGCAATGTGAATAGTTAGTCATTCAACCCATGAAAATACTTTCGAAGTCCCATCTCTGATCTGTGTCCTGAAGGTTAAACAGACCATGAAAAACTGCTAGTTCTTCCTCGATGACACCTACCACGGACTAACTTCCGCCCCTTCAACAAGAGACCCATCACACATCTTAGTTTTGAGACAAGATTGGGAATCTGAGAGATCCAGTTCCTGTTTGGATAATAGAAGATTGTTCCAACCATATCATCCTCTATCGCTGATGGTCAAGACAACCGAATCTCCCTGCTCAATAATGCAGCTCACAAATACCGTCGGAGTTCACTGCTCTTATACAAAGCCAAATCTCACTGCTCGCTTCTCTATCGACATCGACGAATCCCAATGACCACAATAACAACTCGAATCAATGAGTCCCCAACTTCAAAACAGTTTATTTAAGATCTTCTTTGTCTGGATCTGTTGGATCAACTGGTTAGAGCTCTCTTTGCCTGAGAAAGTAGGCAATCCAAGCATTAATACCACCCCCCTCTTTGTCGCAGCACCACACCATTCCCAGCGCCTCCAACAAGAAGAAGAAAACATGAAGGGGAGAAAATATGAAGGAAGAAGGAGAAAAGAAGGAAGAAATAGGGTTTCTCTTTATAAGGTGGGTGGCTATTCGCCCCCACTAAACTTTCAAAGGCACCCACCCTCTAAACTCGCTAAATAAAACTCTAAAATTTGAAATTTAAATTTAATTAAATGCAACTCTATTTTATTTAATTCACAATAAAATAAATTAGTTTTATGAAATTTAGGGGTGTTACATTATACACACGTTAAATGAATCTCGTCCCGAGATTCGGAAGGGAAAAAAATTAAGCGAATTTTGAAAAATACAACTTGTCAAACGAAAGAAGATTTTAAAATAAAAATTTGAATATTGCCACTGGAAAAGTAGGGGTGTTACAATATTGTAGCACCCCGTATATTTTTTAAATTTATTAAATTTAATAAATTTCATATATATCTTTGTGTGATTGTCTTCATGAAGTTATGGTCATATTCATGAGCTATTTGAATAATTGTCCATGTGATGTGTGGTTGGTTTCTTAAGGAGGGTGAATCGAAAATCTATTCTGGAATAGTTTATTACTTAGACTCTAATGTTGTTTCATTCGGAATGTAGTAAGATTAATTACCTACATATCCTCTTCTATCGAATCTTGGGACGAGATTATTTTGAGTTGTATATATTGTAACAACCCTACTTTTACAGTGGCAATAAAAATTTATGCAACTAAAATTCAATTCAAAATTTTATTTTAAAATATTCTTTCGTTTGACAAATTGTATTTTTCAAAATTCACTTAATTTTCTTTGTATTTTTCAAAATTCTCTTAATTTTCTTTCCTTTCGAATCTCGAGACAAAATTCCATTTAACATGTGTATAATGTAACACACCTAAATTTCATAAAACTAATTTATTTTATTGTGAATTAAATAAAATAGAGTTACATTTAATTAAATTTACACCTAAATTTCATAAAACTAATTTATTTTATTGTGAATTAAATAAAATAGAGTTACATTTAATTAAATTTAAGGACCTCGAAGGAGTCTGAGCGCCACACAATGTCGCTCTAGTCATCTCGTTCTCCAAAGCAAGGTGGGAGGTAAAGAGATCTCTGATGGATACAGAAAGCTCGTTCAACGTCATGTTCTATAGCGCGTACCGCAACATGGACTTCACAGAGGAAAACCTGACACCCTTGGATTACGCTGATTGGATTCAGCGGGGAGAAATGCTTCCCCATTGAGAAGATAAGGTTATCAACAGTGGTAGGGGAGCTTCAATTAAGAAAGGTCTTATTTTCTGAACTTCATGGTAGTATATGCACCATTGACCTACAACCTTATCTTGGGAAGACCATGGCTCCACTAGATGGAAGCAATAGTCTCCACCCTTCACCGGTGCGTTAAGTATACCGCTAACCATTCCGAAGAGACAATATGTGGAGACCAACCTACACCATGAGGCTGCCATTACGCCGCATTGAAACAGATAGAATGCTCCCAGATCCAACTACATCCTGTGGAGTAGCCTGAACCAGTGCCAGGCAAAAAATGGCAGAGACGTCACATTTGAGCGGTACAGGAGCAATAAGTTCTTCGCCTAGCGAAACGGAGAGGCCATGGTAAGTGAAAACACATCCTTCTGACATTTCGTTGGTGCAGAGATTGACCCCTTTACAAGGTTTACTCTTCAGTAACCTCTAACGCGCCTTGACAGTCCGTTGAACGATCCACAAGAGCAACCCGAATTCATTTCAAGGCCAGGATCAATTTCTCCCCGTCAACAGTTAGTCAACTTTCAGTCGTTTGTTTCCCTTTTCATAGTCAATGTAGAGTTTTAGTTCTTAAACACTTATGTGATTTGCAATCATTTAAGAAATAAAAGAAGAATTATGAAAAAAAACTCAATTGATTATTGGAAAGATGTAATAACAAGCGTCATGAGGCAGATACAAAAAACTACGTACTACAAACATCTGAATACGGTGTGACATGAAGTAAAAGACTTATTTAGACAATTTTACTACGTAAAGATATTCGAAGAAGGTTGTGCAAACCCTCCGATGCTAGCGATCTGCAAGTGAAAACAAAGATATGCAAACAGACTTCGCTCGACCCCTTCCCAAGATAAATACAAGGTGTCAGAGGGGATTGAAAGGATCGAGCGGCCAAATTGCTTTGTCGAATCTCCCTAGGAAAGTGCCCGTACAAAGTGTTGTAGACCTTACAACGAACTGTTGATTTCCTCAAGAGACATCCCACCCCCCTTACGGACTTACTCAAATGGTTGTTGGCGTCCATGGGGGATGGAAGAAGGCAAATGAGGATGGCCACAAGCGACAAAACAGATGAGGTGTTATTGTGCTGCCAAGCGATACCACTTTTCTCATGCATGACGCCAGAGTGACTGAGAGATACCATACTAAAAGCATCGCACACCGGCTAACACTTCTATCAACCATTGGTTAGCAGCGGGATCCACGCACGCATGGAGTAACATCAAGGCATCTCCCTTGGTAGAAAACCCGTACTAATTCTTCACAATATGAGAATAAATTACGAGACCTCAGCAGATCAACTACGTGCCCACCTAGAACAGGTGACCACGCATAACAACAACTATCATCGTGCCTGATCGTTGCAAATGTCAAAACATTCAAGGACTCCATTGCTAGAGATCTCCTATCATCATTTGGAAAACTCAAAGCATTTTCTTCAAACAAGAACATTGTGGTAGCTAAGCTCTGCGAAAGATAGTGCCTACAACGATTAGAAGAAACCATTATATAGGCATAATGGTTCACCAAATGGGCCTTCTGCATTAACTGCCAAGCATTGAATATCGTGTGGGAAATGAAGAGATGGAGGTTCCCAAACAAAGTGCGCAGACCACGTTCGTTCAATTAATGGCACTGCACGCAACCCCATAAATTGAGAGGGAGTAACCAATACTCAATCGTCCCACAGCTTACGTCGCACACGTGTCACCGCACGATCTATGCCATATACATAGCGCAACCGTACAGGAAACCCTAACTCTTGTGTGGGCCCAAAGGCTCGATCCACTCGACCCACCATTCAAACAACATTTTGCTACATGCTTAGCACGAACGCAAATCCAAATTAGCCTTGACGCACGGATCGTACCTACGGATTGCTGTTTGTTTTAAGGTAACGCTGTCCACATAGTGCGCGACACTAGCGAACATTGGTTTGCATGCCCTCCAATGGGCGACACCCCTCTCCAACCGGGCAAGCTTAGTAAGCTAAAACTGATGACGACAACTTCTGGTACGCCCCAACACTTAGTCCGCCTAGCGCGAATCCCGATGGTCTAGGAAATGAGAGTCTAATCAGTGCTATCATACCTGGTGACGATGACTCGCCAGAGATCATTGCCCCCTCCGCAGCTAGTGATCGTCGAACCTAATCAGGTAAGCCTAGCTGGTGATGGCTGAAAACAAAAGCTTCTGATCAAAGACCAGTCCTGTAGCCCCCACTGCACAGGTGTAGATGGTTTAAAATGTGGGAGCCTAGCTAGTCAGTCCTGAACTGATTCTGACGGCTCACCACAGGACCACTGCTTTTCAACGAGAAAAAACTCCCAAATGTTTAGCTTGATGCGCACATGTGTAGATGATTTGAAAGGTGGGAGTCTAGTCAGTCTCGAACTAATCTCGATGGCTTCCCACGGGACCACTGCTTTTCAGCTTGGTCGCCGAACCCTTTTTTTACTCGAACTTGTAGCCCCATCACAGGGTGTAGATGGTTCGAAAGGTGGGAGACTAGTTAGTCCCCTGATGTCGATGGTTTGCCACGAGACTACCGCTCTTCATCATAGTCGCCAAATCCACACTCCCCAAATCTGTAGTCCACGACGTTCGAACATAGATGGTTAGGAAGGTGGGAGCCCCATGCAGCTCGCCACGCGACCCCCGCTCTCTTTCAAAACAGCAGCTGCCAAGACAATCTATCCGAGCCAGCGTCTTCACGCTCAAACAAATTGGCATTCTATTACCAGCAAATGCCACTCGAGCCGATACATAGATCATACGGCCAATGCCCAAATAAACGCTACATAGTGTGTCCGCCTGAGCTTATGATGCCTGACTCGGCATAAACGCTTTGACATATACGTTCGTCCATCGCAACTCGCCCATAGCAGCAGTTGTAGCCGACCAATCAGACAAGCAACGCAAGCCTCAAGCAGCTTACCTTGGGGATAAGACACAACTCGACCCCAATTAAATTGTCCGCAACTATATCGGATATGACTACGCAACAATGATCTTGAGTCATTTGCAATATAGAGCGGTCAAAATTTCTACTACAAATAGACCATTCGGAGTCCTATTGATTCAACCAGCCTATATCAAAGCAAGACGACAAGGCAAAACGGAAAACATGCAATAGAGACAACAAACACAAAACGAATAAAACTGTTATTTATTAACGGTTGACAAAATGAGTACAAGAGTACAAAATTCACTCCTTATCAGGAGGAAGTACAAAAATGGAAGAGCTAAGCTTAGTGGAAAAAGGAGCAGGAGTTGCGTTCCCACGCACCATGACCTGGGTATTAGGGCTTGAACTGTCCTCCTCGTCCAATGACGTAAAGGCAACATACAAGTCTACATACGACATCTTCCTGTAACGGCCGAGATCCCACTCTGGATGTTCCTCATTCGTTAACGCAAGTAGCTCCAACCTACCGTGTACAACCCAACGAAACTCGCATCTGCCTTGTTCCTTCAAAAGCTCTTCCTTTCGCGCCTTCGAGTAAACAAGTTCATGCTTCAACCTGCCAGTCAGCGCATCAACCTGAGACTGCTCCATGGCCAGGCTATTTTTCACAGCGCCGAGCTCATGCCATTCCAGTTCAAGCTGGTCCTTGGCCTTCTTTGCCTATCGAGCATTGAACTCCACATCAGATTCCAGTTGTTGCTTCTGAGCAGCCCATTCGGCCTCCTTCTAAGCATTTTCTTCAGCAAGATACCGTAGTTCAGAACACGCCTTAGCCATAGCTTCCTGCGCAACCTCTACGTCTTGGCGGATCTGGCTCAACTCCTTCTTAAGTTCTTATCTCTCAGACACCGTCTCTGCCAAATCACGCTCAAGGGCCTCCAAATGAGCCTTCTGAGTCTCAGCGGCCACGGTTGATTGATCGAGCATCTTCTTCTCAGCCTGCTTCTACAGCCGCTCAATTTCGTAGAGCACGTCAGAATACAACACCTACATGTGGGAGAAAACACGCTCCATGGTGTATACCCTCTCACAAGCCACCCCGCCTGATCAAGTCCGACAGACTTACCCGAACTTTTACAATGTGCGGCCCACACGTCTCATATTTATCTTCAATACCCGTAAGTCATACTAAGGCAAGTAGCTTGATGATTAGCTTCGGACGAGCAACTACAACAGTTCTCTGCTTCCAACTAGAAAGCAAATACCAGAGTACATTCCATGCATGGAACTTCCCTCCTACAACACAACTCCTAATTAGAGAAAGATCTCCACAAAAATCTCCTTCCTAAAATACGCATTCGATGGCCTGGTAGAACCATGACTCTTACACTAAATAAGACATGAGGTTGGTTAGCTAAGGTATGCTACAAATTTCCTGTTTATAGTATTACGCATTCCTCAGATCTCTGTCTGACTTTACCATCGGAGTGTCATCGGCCACCACAATGGTGGTCCGTGGCTCACGTGCGTTACTTGTGCAGGTCAACAGGTCAGTGGGATTAGGTCAAAGCAGGGAGTGGAAAACGACTGCATCACAAACTATATATTGCATAAGAGTCACTTACATAACAAAATTTTAATACTAAACTAAGGTTATAGCCGGGTTAAAATGTACGAAAATTGAGATTGGCATAATGAAAGAAATAAACATTTTGTGAAATTTCGCTGTTTTTGTAAAAATCACATTCCTTGCTTACAGAAATCTTTCATTTTGGTTTTTTCAATAACAGCCATTTGAAAAGTATAAAAATTTGAACTGTTACAATACAATGACAAAAACAAATGTTATTGGGCCAGGCCAGGGTTTACAGGATTTTGGGGCGAGCCATGGGCTGCCTGGGCTAATTCCATGAGTAGATACCCTGGTTCACAATACACAGCAAAAGCAAATTGCTACGGGACAAAAACACGAGTGTCGCATATCAACAAACTACTCTAAAATGGCCAAACTGGATCAGTCAGTCTCATTTGTTGCTGCTTGTGTTAAGTGAATATAAACCTTCTCCTCTTTACATCAAAGACAAAAAACAAAGAAAGTTTTGAAACTGAAGAGCCGATTGAAATGGGACAAACTTCTTTATGAATAATGTAACTGATTGTAACAAATTATTTGTAAGCTATTTTGGCATTAGAGGAAGTGGAATACAGCAGCGATGTTGCTGAGAAGCTACTGTTATTGCTTTGTAGGTGCATTGATGCTGCGGTCGTTGCCTTCGATGAGGCCACTACTGATGATGTTGGACCATTGTCCTGTTGGCTATTTGCAGCTGGTGATCCCTTGAGGAGTGCATCAACCTTAGCATACTCCTCTCTTTCGTGCCTTATCTCCTTCAGCATTGCTGCAACGTCTTTCATTGTTGGCCTCTCATCTGGGGAGGGATTGACACAGAGTAAAGCCACACCCAATGCTTGCATCATTTCCTGTACCTCTGATTCTGGTCTAGCTTGTAGACTTGAGTCGAGGACCTCTATACCACCCTTCCTCTGCCTCACCCAATCCACCACATGGAGTCCATCAGGTATTGTTGGATCAATGGGTTGTTTTCCTGTTAACACCTCTAATACCACAACACCATAGCTGTAAACATCGCTCTTCTCTGTTATCTTCATCATGTAACCATACTCTGCATACAGAAGATGAAGTTGCTAACGGGTTCATTACAAATTGACTGCCAAACATTTAGGGTTTTGTGTGGTGCAGTGTTGCTGTGTCAACCTAATTACAATGCTAAATGAATTGTTTTCCATGCATGGATACTTAAGAAACAAACATAATTGGAAATGTAAAAGATGGCATTATAACTACATACCAGGAGCAATGTACCCATAAGAACCAGCAACCGTGCTGGTGGAGCGTGTGAAATCTCCATCATCCACAAGCTTGGCTAACCCAAAATCAGCAATGTAAGGTTCAAATTCAAGGCCAATGAGGATGTTATTGGCCTTGATGTCCCTGTGAACAATAGGAGGGACACAATCATGGTGAAGGTAAGCGAGGCCTTGAGCCGCTCCTAACACAATTTGATACCTCAGATCCCATTCCAACCAGCTCCCACTCCTCTCATGTAGAAGGCTACCCAAGCTCCCGTTAGGCATGTAGTCATACATTAGCAATCTTGTGTTCCGATTCCAGCAGCAACCCAGGAACCTTACAATGTTCTTGTGACGAATAGAACCTAAGGTCTTCACCTCAGCCGAGAAAGAATCTCGAACACTGCCAACACCACAAATGTTGTTGTCACCGTCACCATTGTTCGTGGCTGGAAGAGCTGTTGACCATAGCTTCTTCACTGCTATCACATCGCCATTATCCATGTTTGCACGATAAACCACACCAGAGCACCCTTTGCCAATTACGTTACCATCCACTAAGCATCTAAGAACTTGGTCTACCGAGAAATTCAGCTTTTGGAATGGTGTAAATTTCCAGGGCCACGAGTCCCCTCCTCCCATCTCTGATTCATCATCATGCCTAACAACTCTCCTTGTTCGAATCACTGCCAATGCTCCCAAAATGACCATTGCCACAGTCATTGTAATCAACAGTGCAATTGCCAGCTTTAGCCTCCGTGATCTTGTGACATTGCTGCTTTTCTCGGATAATCCCATCCCATTTACACCACTTAAGAAGCACGAATCATGACCTCGAGAACATAAGCCTTGGTTTCCTGCTAGCTCCTTCGACGATAACTGATGGAATAATTTACTGTCTGGAAGATAACCTGTAAAATTGTTGTAAGAAATATTCAGTGACACGAGGTTCTCCATCCCCGAAAGCGGTGTAAGGTCTCCTCCAAGATTATTGTATGAAAGGTCAAGCACAGACAACTTGCTAAGAGATGATATCTGAGGTGGGATCACTCCGGTGAGTGCATTCCCACTTAAGTTGAGAGCAATATCAAGAGCTTCAATCCTACATAGCTCATCTGGAATCACCCCTGACAATGCATTATTGCTTAAATCAAGTAACTGGAGGCTTGAACACAACCCCAGTACTGTCGGTATCGATCCAGAGAAAGAATTTCCACTAAGGATCAACTTATTCAATGAAACAAGGCGCCCTAAACTGTCAGGAATAGGACCTGTAAAACTGTTCAAAGAAAGATCCAAAACCTGCAGAGCACTCAGGGATGAAAGCGAAGAAGGCAGAGAACCTCGAAGTGTATTGTTACTAAGGTTCATCATTTGCAACTCTATACAGTTCTCTATCTCATCCGGCACCATTCCAACAAGGCGATTCCCCGAAATGTCCAAAAATATCAGACTTCTAAGACCCCCAATCTCCTTAGGAATCTCTCCTCCTATCCTATTATCACCAAGACGTAATCGAACCAGCGAGCTACATTTTCCCACTTCCACAGGGATAAACCCCGATATGTCATTGGAAATCAATAGCAATTTTGTAAGATTACGAAGCTCAAACAATCTAGGAGGTATACTTCCAGTAAGAAAATTATGGGACAAATCCAATGCTTGTAAGTTTCTACAATCAGGTAAAGACGAAGGAATGCTACCTTCTAACTGATTTTGCCAAGCAAAAAACACATTCAAATTCTTTAACAGCCCAATCTCCATTGGAATCAAACCTGAGATTTGATTACAGTCAACTTGTAATTGCAACAAATTGGTAGCATTGGAAAGAACAGATGGTATAGAACCCGAAATGTTATTACTACTAAGCATAAGCTCTTCGAGTTTGGACAATCTACCAAAAGACCAAGGGATGGTACCAGAGAGTGAGTTTAAAGAAATATCCAACATTTTCAAGCTTGAACAATTCCCTATCTCATCTGGTATTGCCCCAACAAAATCATTTTGCCAAAGAAGCAATTTTTCGAGCTTTTTAAGCTTCCCAAACTCTTTCGGGATCGCACCTGAGAGACTATTTTCATAAAGATATAGGTTGACAAGCTCCTCACAATCACCAATCTCTGGCGGGATTTCTCCAGAGAGCATAGTAGTGTAAATGGAAAGAGTTTGGAGGTTCTTGAGCTTACCCAACGACGGCGGAATTGTCCCGGACACTTGTGTATCTGCTAGACCAAGAACAGTAAGGTTTGCGCACTCACCAAGTTGGCTTGGAACTTGGCCCACAATGTCCTTGTTTCCACCAGCTCTCAAGACTTGTAATGAAGTGAGTTTGCCAAGTGAAATGGGTATGTTCCCATTGAGACGATTGTCGAAAATGAAGAGGTTCTGAAGGGCTAGAAGATCACCAATCTCTAGTGGGATTTTGCCTGTGAGTTGGTTGGAGTTGAGAATGAGGTCTTGAAGGTTTTGAAGCTTGCCTATGGAAGGTGGGATTGGACCGACAAGATAATTTGAACTAAGATCAAGAGTGACGAGTGAAGAAAACTCACCAATCTCAAATGGGATGGAACCAGTGAGGTTTGAATCTGAAATAATTAGTTTTTGAAGGGAAGTGAAAGTAGAGAAATTTGAAGGGAAGGGGAGTGATAATGGGAGTGATTGGATGTTTATTTGGGTGACCAAGTTTTGTGGTGAACATGTTATGTAAGCCCATTTACACGGATTGGTATCATGGAGATTCCATGAAAGAATAAGAGATGATGAAGAAGTAGTACTAGTACTTGTGTGAAGCCAAGTGAAGAGAGTCAAAACTTCATGGTTACATTCAACCAATATTGGAAGAAGAAACAAAGAAAGGAAGAAGAAGAAGACGTGAGGTTTGAGGGTGGTGGACGTGGTGGTATTGAAGTAAGAAATGGAGGAGTTGCTGCTCCTCCTCGAGTTTGGTATAGACATTTGGTTTCCTCAATTCCCAAACCTCTCTTCTCGAGTTTTTTGCATTGGGTCTCCTCCCCTCTCTTTCTTGTTGAAATTCACCACTTTGGGCGTGTGTTCTCTAGTTGTTTTGGGTTTCTTGGTTTTCAAGCATAGATAGATAGACACAAGTGAGTGAGAGTACTTGGAGTGAAGTGAAGAGAAAAGATATAATGAATGAATATTTTATGAAACAGAAGAAAGAAGAAAAACAATAATAAAATCCATGCTAGCTTCGCCACACTACACTAGCTTGTGGAGGAGATGGACCTTATCATATAATATACAATTGTATGCAGGTTTTGGCTTGGTTTGTTTAAAGTCAAATTTAATGTTTACGTTTATTATAGTAATAGAGAGAGAGGGAGATGGTGGTGGTAAGATGAGTTTAGATCGCGTCACGCGTAGGCGCAGAGACACCATGTGTCCATGCATTGTTTTCCTCAAAACAATTGTATGTGTGTGAGTGCTTTTATTACTTAAATCAATTAGAGGGAGGTGGTCTTTTCTGCAAGTAAACTTGGTATAATTTCACATGATGGTTGATAGCTCTTTTGACAAACCAAACCATCAGGGACTTTTGTATTGGATTCATGCAACAGCTACACATGCAGCTTTGTGTTTGTTGATGCCTCAGAGCCATTGATCTAGTTTATTTGATTGAGATTGAGCTTAGTGGGTCGGTCTTAAGCTTAGCAGGGAAGATGATTGTGTTAAGATGAGTGTGTTTGAAGGAAGTTTCAGTATATGGAGATAGCTAGGTAGGGAGAATTCAAAAAAATAAATATAAAAAGAAAAAAAAGAAAGAAAAGAGAGATAGATAGCTAGGTAGGGAGAACAATATTGAATCAATCAATTTTGTGCACTGGTTCATGGGTATAGCATCAATTACAGTTGTCTGTGTCAAGAGTACTCAAAATGGAAAATTGGGATTCTAAGTTTAGAAATCAAGCAAGGCAAACTGCTTATGACCGGCATGAATTTTGATTCTCATCTTCAGTATGCTGTACATGGCTGTCCCCTTCGTTTTGGATTAGTTTGGATTAACTATCCTTAGCAGTACTTGTTGAGTGTGGGTGTGTTATGGTCTATGCATGGGAGCTGGAATGGGCGTGGCTGTGGGGGATACCCAATTATGTAGCCTACGGATGTGAGGACTCTTGAAGTTATTATTGCAATTCATGAATGTACCAACTAGTGCTATAAAACTCAATATGGAATTTGATCAAATCAAATGGGTTTACAATCTAAACCTTGAAGCCAATTTCGAAATTAACTAGAGAATAATCTGGAATCAAATCAGTAAGAAATGAAACGATTTAGGATGTGTTCAAATTTGATTTGGGGAATTTGGCCGGGCTTATCTTCATTATCCACGAAAATGCATACCCCTATGACCAAATTATTTATTTCACTGCAAAATCTTCTATGCACTCAAGTGTTTTGGATGTATGGTGCATAATGGTAACCGACAGTGTTAAGTGTGGTACTTTTTACTAATATGGTTGGTAACTTAAGTGAGTAGTAATTTTGGTATGTCAAAGTAGTAATTGAGTGGTAACTTTTGTTGAACAAGAGCTTTGCTAGGGGTCGAGGGATGGGTGGTAACCACCCATTTGCCTCGAGATGAGCGCATTGGACTTGAGATGTGTGATGGCGCTCATCTCCAGGCGGATGGGTGGCTTCCGCCCATCCCTCGTTCCCTCCCTCGACCCCTAGAATTTTCAGTTGAACAATGATAGCTATGTATATACGGAGTGGTAAGTTGATGCCACTGAGTAGTAACTTTTTGTGGATGTACATTCAGTGACGGAGCCAAGATTTTTGTTGAAGGCGGGGGGAGGGGGGGGGGGGGGGGGGGGGGGGTTGGAGTGATGAATCATATTTAATTAATAATAATATATTAATTACTTTAACATAATTTTTATTTGAAGAATATATAAGTAACTATACAAAACACCAATTGCTAAACAAAACTTCATCTAATGTATTGGGTAAGAAATTTGATCCACCCAATTGGGTTATTGGCTATTTGCTTCTATAAAAAAGACAACTAATTAGAGGTTACCATATCATTAATCACTATTACAGTCTCACATAGGACTAGCAGTCCACATGTGTTGACTGTCAAAAAACTCACGTTGATTATCAAAGTGTTGTTTAAACAATAACGCATACGTGAACCTCAAAATACAAATATGTATCTTGAAAAAAAAAATTAACATAGGACTAGCAGTCCACATGTGTTGACTGTCAAAAAACTCACGTTGATTATCAAAGTGTTGTTTAAACAATAACGCATACATGAACCTCAAAATACAAATATGTATCTTGAAAAAAAAAATTAATGGATCTAATTTTTTATGTATTTCCAGAAAAATATTATGAATAAAATACAAAACTAGACATCGAGATACGAATCATATCGAGAAAATACTTAAAAAAATATTTCTTACTCAAAGCAGACAAGAGAGGTTGGGGTTGTTGGTGGCTGGTGGCGATGGTGGAAAATGAAAATAAATCAAGCAGAAAGGGAGGGAGAGGAAGAGATGAAGAGACTAGGCAGAGGAATGCGGTGAGGCAGGTCGTCGGTGTCATAGAGAATAAAAGGAGATGGGAAGGGGTGGGGAGGTGGGGTTGCGTTGTCGGGGTCGATGTATCCCCACGTAAAAAAAAAAAAAATCTAAATTCAGTGCCCCCACCTAGATCCGTCCCTATGTACATTGCTCTTATTTCACAACAACAGTTCATATAAAACCTCACACAACCAGCAAACATTCACCTTGCTGCCTTGAAACAATGTACAAGTTGTGCAACATTCTGCCCAATTCTTTGTTTTGCAAACAATACACCCTCAGCCTCCCCTAGTGTTGAACAAAAAACCGACCGAACCGATCAAAATCAAACTGATTGGTTCGATTTAAGTTCAGTTTGGTTCAGTTTCAATTGAAAAAAAATCAAAACTGAAGTGGTCGGTTCGGTTATCGATTTCTATGTGATTGTAACCGACCAAACCGAATCCGACCGAATATATATAATAAATAATATATATTTTATATAAAAATAATATAATATGTTTAAAATAGTCGGTCGGTTCGGTTTTGGTTTAGTTTTAGTTGGTTTGGTTCGGTTATAGTTTGTATAAATTAGAATCAGGTCAGTTTTGTTAATGGTCGGTTCGGTTTCGGTTTGAAAATTTTGAAACCGACTAAAGTCGATTCGATTCACGATTTAAATGAAAAATCGAACCGTCGATTTGGTTTTCAACCCTAGCCTCGCCATATCGTAGATAGATACACAATTACACCAGATGCATAACCATATTCGTTATAATCCGCTAATTTAGCTGCGACCAAATTCAATTGATTAATAATTGACCCAGATGAGGCTCCACCAGTGGTATTATGGCCCAGATGAGGCTCCACCAGTTGTATTAAGTGTCAATCCAGTGACTTTTAATATATTCGTCCAATCTAGCAAGGGAATCAGGTTTTTGCAACATGGGCGAGATGGTTTGACTACCCTAAATCACACTTCACCCTAGATGAAAATACTAGGTTTTCTAGCTCTTTTTTTTTAATATCTATAATATATTCGTCCAATCTAGCAAGGGAACCAAGTTTTTGCAACATGGGCAAGATGGTGTGACTACCCTAAATCACACTTCACCCTAGATGAAAATACTAGGTTTCCTATCTTTTTTTTTTTTTAATATCCATTACAACTTGTTAGAACAATGCAAGTCCAAGCTCCCTTTTCCTTTTCCTCCCATTCGATACGAGCCGTTGGATTCTAATCCAACGGCTGAGATGGATGCACAGGAGCCCCCCTCGATCCGAATATATCATCCAAGCTGACTACTCCATGCAGGTGAAAAGATGGTTTTATGGCGAATCTAAAATTCCTTGGTTCCTAGAATTTAATTGGAAATGTAAATGGGGTTTATTAAGGGATATGGAGGTGGTATGCATTCACGTCTTTCAGACAATCAATGTAGTAGGGAATGTCTTGGCAGGGCTAGGACAGGTGGAGGCCCCCTCCAGATGCATGATAGTTTGTCTCTTCCTGGCAGATCGAAGGCGCTCATGAGTTTAGATAAAGTACAGACAACGTACATTCGCAAACCAAACTATGTTGTCAAAGAAATGTAGAATTTAGATGGAAGAGTTCAACATGTTTTGACATGGGTAAAGTCGTAATGTATCCTGATGTATGTTTTGCGGTAAATTTAATAAAAGTCTGACATCTCATAGTTGCATATCCACATTGGAGATTAAATTTTTTTTTTTTTTTTAAAGTCAACATTTTGATGTCCATCACAACTTAAGAATTTCACATCACCAACAACAGCCTAAACATGCCAACTTAAGAAAGTCGGAGGTGTCACATTTTTATCTCTTTTCCAAGTCAACATTGAGGAAATTAAAATTCAAGTGATAAAATTTACTATATGCCCATTTGTTGTACATGCATCGGTAAAATGTTGGATTCAATTTCAAGTTTGGACTAGCGTTAGACTATAAACTTAGAAACTTTCAAATACTATAATGACCATGTTTCAGGGTAATATGAGATATGGATTCAAATTCAAAACACATTGACCATAGCAATGATTGTGCCACAACAACAAAATCTTTTATATGACTGACACACGAGCTAGCATTTTCATACACCTTATAACGATTTCAATCCTTTTTAACACCCAAACCACACACTAATAAATCTTATATAATATTGCTACCAAATCATACTCCCAAAAATCTATAATTTACTTATACTACCATCACATGTAAACTCTATTTAGACAAGAAGAGATGGAGCAAATAAAATAAGTCTACTATTAAGAGAATATTCATTAAGTATTGAAGGACACTGCAGCTTGTGAAAAAACCTAAAGAATCTTAAAATGTAATAAAGTTGAGTGGGGAGACTTTTTATTTTGGGGAAATTTATGCACACCGTTCTCAAGGTTGCATCAAATGACATTGTTAGTTTTTTAAATCCATTAATTCCCTATGGGATTTCTAATCCATATGTAAATTAGACTTCTTATCTGCCACTTTCTTGTACTATATTTTTTATCAAAATTTTGGATGATATATTCTGTCACCATAGACAAGAACAGCATGTTTAAGTTGTAAATTAAAAATGGATTTGACAGAGGAAAAACTAAAAGAGCATCTGGATGCATTTGTGTGATCCTATATATCACAAAAGGAGAGGAGATTGATCTCTTGAACATCCAAGTCCCAAGAATATAGAATCTGGGGTGGTCATTACAAAATATGGGTGTTAATCAGGTATAATGATTTGTTTAATGATAGTGGTTATGTCCACTAATGGCTGACACTATAGCAATATCCACTATGGTCGTCCTTAATACGAGTGTTTGGTTATGATAAAAGATTTTACCATAACGCGATGTGCTTGCTTATTTTTTGGGCAACTTTGGGATGCCAAAATTTCATTTACTAGTCAAAAAGATAAAGATACATGGGGGTACAGTACAACTTTTTCCGTAAAGAAAATTGGAAAAAAAATAAAAAATAAAAACTCATCCTGACTTTTGGACATATGTTGTGTGCAATTTATCCATTCTCACTAACACCTTTTTGTCTATTGAGAAGAGATTGACTGTCATGCATCCTAGACTGGCGCTTGAGCTAATCCTGCCAATGCATTACTGTCACGAGTCATTCTACATGGCGAGGAAACGAGCGAGGGGAGAGAGGTGGTGGGGTGGGGATCGTTCACCACTCTCGAGATGCATGCACAAAAATTGACAACACATATCCCGAGGGAGGTGAACAATCCCCACCCCGCCACCTCCCTCCCCTCGCTCATTTCCTCACCATTTAGAATTTCTCTACTCTCATACAATACATGAACACATGCCATCTCCATCATCCTAAGCATAACCGTATCCCTTTCCACGCATATTTTAAGAACCACAACCCAAATAAGTCGGATGATGCAATTTCTTATTCCCATCTGTGCACACAACCTGGCCCCTTCCAATAACGCCAAAACTTTTGCCTTGTTATTTAGACCCTTTTCAAAAAAAATTAGTTTGCTCTTTCTTAATCACCCAATTCATTTCTAATAATTACTCCACCTGCTGCCTATACAATTAATTTTCTACAGATATAGTTGTATGCTCCTTATTGAATCAATGAGAAGAGAACAACAAGAACAAAACAGAAGCGTACCTTGATCCATGATAGCATTTCAAGGAAGGGATGAGTCTTGATCTTTCAGTTGATAACGTATATTTTTTTGTATATCTCTCTGAAGAAGGGAGTTTCATAAGAAACAAAACACCCGCTCAACTGTGGACCATAACCCAGAAGTTATAAACTGATGGGTTATCAGTTATTCCAACTTACCAATTTTTAATTTGGTCCCTCATCAAATTAGAAATTGCTTAAGTGTATATACACATTAAGCCCATGACATTTTAATATCTTAGCCCAACTAACCATATCAGATCATAATTTATTCGGGCTATACTTTTAGATAGCAATACACATTAAACACATGTGTGCCCACACATGTTGGATTTTTCCAACAATTCCCACTTGGGCTACATATGTTACCTTAAAAAAAATGTGAATAACCTAATGAGCTCAAAATTTGCTAGCACATGTGAAAGTATTTCCAAACAATTTCGTCCATTGACTATACAGGTATAAGATTAAAGGAACTTTTATCACATTTAGCGCAACTAAACCCATTAATAGTCACGTATACTCATACAATCAAATGACATAGATCAATCATGGATGTGTAGCACGGAAATTACATGTAACGTGATCTAAACATGCCTATTTCCAACTGGTCCTACTTTAAACTTTATTGAGATCGAATTTTAACACAATAAACCAGAGTGTGAATAAATTGAATACTTTATTTCTGCAGAAAATACCCAAATACACAAAATGTGTCCAAAATCCAATATAGAGCAATTAAATATACAAACACCAACTAAACCAAAATATCCTCAAATGATATAACACCCATATGAGCAGTGTGCTCACGAAAGACCTTGGGTGGTAATCCCTTAGTAAGCGGATCCGCAATCATTGAGTTTGTCCCAATGTGCTCTATGAAAATCTGTTTATTCCGTACTCTCTCTTTCACAACTAGGAACTTTATGTCAATATGATCTGATCTAGATGAGCTCCTGTTGTTGTTGGCATATAGAACTGCTGAGTTATTGACACAATATAACTTTAGTGGTCTTTCAATACTACTCAGAATGCGTAGCCCGGTGACAATTTCGCAGCCATAATCCATGATTGGATGTCTCAAAACATGCTACATATTCTGCTTACATAGTGGAAGAAGTTATGAGTGTCTGCTTGGCACTTCTCAAGGAAATAGCTCCTCCAACTAACATATAAATGTAGCTTGATGTGGATTTCCTACTATCTTGGCATCCAACAAAATCATAATCAGAATACCCTATGATCTCCAACTGGTCTGATTTCTTGTATGCGAGCATATAATCCTTAGTTTTCTGTAAATATCTCATAATCCGTTTGGCTGCTTTCCAGTGATTCATCCCAGGGTTGTCTAAATATATGCCTAACATTCTAACAATGAATGCTATATCTGGACGTGTACAAACCAGAGCGTACATTAGACTCCCAGCAGTTGATGCAGAGGGAATCTCTTGCATTTCTTTAATTTCAAGTTTATTCATAGGGCATTGTTTAAAACTAAATCTGTCTCCTTTAGCTATAGGGGTGTTTCATGGTTTACAATTTTGCATGGCAAATCTTTTAAGCATTTTTTCTATATGATTCTTTTGCGATAATCCAAGAATACCCCAAGAGCGATCTCGGTGTATCTGAATCCCTAAAACAAAAGAAGCTTCACCAAGATTTTTCATTTCAAATTTCTTTGATAGAAATCTCTTAGTTTCATGCAACATGTCTTTGTTATTAGTGGCAAACAATATGTCATCAATATACAAAACCAAGAAGATATGCTTACTCCCACTGAAATTATGATACACACAATTATCAACTGCATTTGTCTCAAAATCAAATGAGACAATTACTTGATGAAATTTGTGGTACCATTGACGGGAAGTTTGCTTGAGCCCATAGATGGATTTCTTTAGTTTGCAAACCATATTCTTCGGGTCTCCAGACACAGTTTTCTGGTTGCTCATATAAATTGTTTCATCAATGTCGCCATTGAGAAATGTTGTCTTAACATCCATATAATGTAGCTCAAGGTCAAAGTGCGCAACAAGTGACATGATTGTCCTAAACGAGTCTTTCTTTGAAACTGGGGAGAAAGTCTCTTATAGTCGATGCCTTCCTTGTGACTGAAGCCTTTAGCTACAAGACGAGCCTTATATCTCTCCACATTACCTTTTGGTCAACGTTCTAATGCCTGATCGAGACGGCTTGTCAGGGATCATTGTCCAAACATGGGCAATAATGACTGAAACCGACCAAAGCTTAGTCAGTGATGACCGACGATGATGGATTCTGGTTTGCTCGAAGCCTAGTATGCAAATAACGGATTATAACAGCTTAGAAAGTGGGAGCAGTGCTTTCGATGACTGATTAAGATGGCTTGCCAGGGGTCACTACTTGTACGTAGACATTAATCGTCAAACCCCGACCAAAGCTTAGTCAATGGTCGTTGATGACGATGGTTTTGGTTTCCTGGAAGCCTAATTTGTTGTGTACGGATTGCGACGACCTAGAAAGTGGGACCTTAGTCTGTGCTCATGGAGCTTGGTGAAGACGGCTTGCCAGGGATCATTGGCCAACTACAAACCACGATTGTTGAACTCTACCAAAATTTAGTCAGAACGACTGACGATGATAACTTCTGGTTCGCTCCATTCCTAGTCCAACTCAAACGGATCAAGATGGGTTGGAAAATGGGAGTCTAGTAAGTGCCCTCGACGCTTGATCAATGTGGCTTGCCAGAGACCACCATGGCCATCAAAAACTGACCCCAGTTTAGTCAGTTATAACTGGCGATAAAAACCCCCAGTCTAGTTAAGCCTATTATACTAATAGCAAGTAAAGACGAGTATAAAATCCGGTCAGAATTTTGGAAACTCGACCTAGACGACTTGCAAGGACTATGGTCCAGTCATCTACAACGGTGCTCGTGTTGGGACCACAGTTTGACAAATTCGCTTATAATAGCAACAACAACTGTTGGTTCAACAGACAACCAAGCTAGACAAAGGGTGTACAACACTCCCCGATCTCTAAAAGGAGTCTGACCAGGATTGCACGAACAATGGCAGCAAAAGAAGTCAGAACTCTCACCAGCGGATCAACCATAAAGTTTCTTAGCCTAGCAAAGCCTCTCGTCTGACAATTAATGTCGAAATAAGATAAAACAGGTAAAAGCTAGCAGAAAAAAACAAAGGAAAACAAACATAGGCAAAGTACAATTCATTGGCAAACCAAAAAGAATATACAAGATTCACCCCTAATCAGGAAGAGAGTCAGATACAACATAACCATACTTAGCAAGGGAAGAAGCAAAAAACACATATGTAGGTGCTACCTCTCGATCTCCCTCATCAGGGTTGCCTTTTTCTTCAGACGAATCGGAAACCGCTCCAAACTCTGCATATGCTATTTCTTTATAATATGAGTGATCCCAGTCGGGATTCTTCTTCTTCATCAGATGCAATAGCTCCAGCCTTCCATGCACAACTCTGCTGAACTCAAACGTGCATTGGGCCTTGAAAAGCTTCTCTCCCGCTGTAGCCGCTCCAGTTCGCTCGACAACATGTCAGTTTTGGACTGCTCGGCACCCAGCTTATCATTGATGATGCTCAGTTCATTTCGTGCCAGAAAATACTTTTTTCAGTGGTCCACATACTCTTGATTTTAAAATCAACGTTGGCCTCTAGTTGCTGACATCAGATCGTCCATTCAGACTCTTTCTTAATCCCCTCAACATGCAGAGCCTGCACTCCAGCCACAGTATCACGTGCAAGCTGCAAGTCACGACGGACAAGTTTAATTCATTTTCAAACCGATCCCTCGCAGACACTGCCTCCGCCAAGTCGGACTCGAGCGTTTCAAAGCGAACCTTATGAGTCTCTGACCTAATGGACCAGGACTCCGCTCCTGTATCTGGGAAAACTTCAAGTTGCTTCCTTAACGACTTAATCTCCTAGATAGTGTCAGAGTATGACTTTTGCAAGTTTGCAAAGACCCACTCCATAGTATACACTTTCTCACAAGCTTTCTCAACTTCAAATCCAGCTGCTGCCACTTGATTCAGGTACGGCATTTTTAGTATGAGATGTTTCTGCCCTTTATCCATACGCTCTCCCAGCGTCTCTCCCACTGGCTCCGGAGCACAGTTCGCAGCCAACCATTCAACCTGCTAATATGTTTCCTCAAAACATAAGAGATGTCAACCTCGTGATGCCAAACTTGGTTGTTCATCCTTACTACGTCTGGAGCAAACAAACTAATTCAAGCATCTGGATGAAGATCATTCAAAACTGGAATCACCCCAATACTACCCTTGGCCATCTTTACTACATCATGGCCCTCATCAACAACATTCCTTTTGCCCGCAACAATCAATTATTTTTCACGCACCAATTCAGAATCAGTTTACGGAGAATAGGGAAGCGAGTTATTCCTTGCACCCGTTGTCAATTCAATTTGAGGATGGAAACAAGATGGAACACAATACGAGCGATGAGAAAGTGACCCTTCACCATGGCATCGATGATCAAATTACGATTCACCGGGTTCATGATCCAGAGAAAGGCGGAGCTCAAAGTCCTTTATTGAAAATGGAAGATTAGACGAAGCTTCCATGCCTACCTGCAGCAACATGTTATTCAGAAACTCCGCATGCTTGGTGCTCAGTTAAGTTACATCCTCCACGCCCACCATTCGCAGATATTCCCTCTCCAAGTCTGGAAGGGAAATATGGGCCTTGATCTATGCATCACGCCCTTCGTAGACAACAATATCATCCAACACTTGCCTGACAACATCACGTCCTTCGGACGAAGCCAAACGCATGTGGACAGATCTAGGTGAAGCACGAGACCTCAACAGATGCACATGAGAAGGAAGCGTCTCATTTATTTCTACCCTTTTCGAAGGGTTTGGAACCTTGATATTGGGAAGTTTCCACTTCCTCGAAGCAGACACGCCTTCTAGCTTTGGCTTTTTTACCCGAAAAAGAGTAGGAGCCACATGCCAATGAGCCCACAAAAAGTTGTTTTATCCTCAGCAGAAAGTGGCGAAGTCAGAAATCTCCCTGAGAAAACCACAACAGGTCAATCTAATATGAAGTTAACACAAGCAAGACAAAAAAGAGTCAAACTTACTCAGTGGTTTGAATGCACGCTCGACCGGACAACCAGCAAGCTCAAAGTATGTCAAGTTTGCAAGAGACAAGAAACAAAACTTCTACCATGATTTAAAATCATCAGGCAGGTTGCCGAAGCAGTCTGGCGACGTCAGCACACACAGAGTGCTCGTTTATTCGAGGAGAAGTAAGCAATTGCATCGCCCTCGAAGACACTCGGACACTAGCGTCGTTAGTCCTAATCAGAATGGCAATCACAGTTCTATACCCGTTCGACAAAATTGAGCGGGTGCAATGCCGAGGTACGCCAGGAACTCCCAAATCTCCTTGATAACAGGAAAGCAGACACCTGATTGAAACATACCTTGGTGAAGACATATAAACCCTTCAGCAGGGGACAATGGCATCAGATTGGCGCCCAAAGTGCAAAGAACCAGATCGTCATGAATCCCGTATTTGTTACGGAGGACTTCCAGATCAGATTCAGAGAGCAACCTCTCTTCAAAAAAATTTTGGCCCTTAGAGAACAACTTTTCAAAAAGCTGATTCCGGCCCGCCATGAAAGAAAGTATAAGTTTTTGAATGCGAAGGTTAAGCGAAATCAAAAGCACAGAAGGTAATACGACAAAGCAAAATCTCTGAGATCGAAAGAGTAAAGGGGCTATACTCCACAGGCAGGAGATCTATATAGAAAATTGAACTCCCGCCTGTTCTTCCTTCAAGCTGGTGCATGCCCAATTAATGAAACTCATCGCTCGAGTAATCAACTCAGACTCAACCATCATGATTGCACAATTGCTTCATGAAATGACTTGGTGGACTGATAAGATGGCCCACCAACTTGGGAGGAGTAACTGATGATACATCAAACCATCCTCTGATCAACACCGTACACGTGTCATGATAATCTCGTCAACAGAACAAAGCAGGCCCGATTACATACTCAATCTAACGATGCTCATACAACATTAAGCCCACTATTGATAGATTCCAGAACATTGGACTTGAATTGCAATGTGTCACTAAGCCCACACGTCACGCGGTCAAGCCCAATACTTGTAAGTCCTGATAAGGCAAGTATCTGGGGGTCGACCCAAGATAGGTAGGCCAGCAATACATCGATTCCGACTAGAAAACAAATACAAGAGTATAAGTCGGGCAATGAAACTTTATCGTATGGACAACACTAAAAAAGGGAAACTTCTCCGATAGATCTAGGAGTACGAGTCGTGTAGGGTAACTATACCACATGGACAACTCCCAATTAAGAAAGGGTTTCCAGCAAGATCTCTTTTCCTAAACTACGCCACCAAAAGCCGTGCTGAATAAGGACTCTCACACTATAAAAGAGAGATAAGGTCGATAACCTTAAGGTGTGCTACAAAAACCCAATTTACAATTTTAAGCATCTCCTAAACCTTATCTAACTTAAGCATCGGAGTGTCATCGACTGCCATACGGTGGTCCTTGGCTCATGTGTGCTACTTGTGTAGGTCTAGGTAAGCAGCGAGGAAGGAGAACAGGAATCAACTAAATCAAATACCTTTCAAGAAATTTAATGCATCCAGAAAGGAGGTTTTCCTCCCATTTAGGAATGTCTAAGTGTCATATGGATAAAGTAGGTGTGTGACTGGCTCATAGTAATGTGGCTTGAAGTAATAACCCATTTCCACTCATGTGAAATCGCAAATGAGGCCTTTATTGAAGACCTCAGACACTACGACAAATAACAATGGTGAGAGTGGATCTCTTTGTCTCAAACCTCTAGATGATTTAAAATGTCCTTTGTAAACACCTTGAAGTAACACAAAAAATCCGCAGTAGGCTGTGCAATTATAAATCAAGTGGCACACTCGATTATCAAATCCAAACTAGGTCAATACCAACTGTAAAATAGAACTTAATGCAGTCATAGGCTTTCCCTAGATCTATTTTGAAAATCACATTGCCACTGAAAGCTTTTTTTCCCGATATTTCTCATCAATTTCTGAGCCAGGCCAATGTTTTCCACAATAGACCTTCATCCGACGAAGGCTTCTTGTTCTTGAGAGATAATATTTAGAAGGAATGCAAATCTACTACATAGGATCAAACTGAAGATTTTGTATATAACATTGCATAAGCTTATTGGTCGAAAGTCAGAGAAATAAACTGGGTCATTTATCTTTGAAATGAGGGAAATAGGTTTGCTGAGAATGTTCCAAGCATCATATTGCCCCGAAAAAATTCAAGCTACTTCCTAGACATCCACACACACCACATCCCAACATGTTTGGAAGAAGCATGAAGTGAAGCCATCCAGGCTTGGTGCACTGTCTCTGGGTCTACTGAAGGTGGCATGTTTCACTTCTTTTAGATCCGGAGGTCTCATAATCTCATCAAACTGATAAGTCGAGATAACATTGGAAATGCAGTCAAGTAGGTCCTTGTCGGCTTCATACCATTGAGAGTTGAGTATATTTTGGAAGAACAAATTGGCATCCTAAGGTATTTCTCCCGAATCAGTAATCTGACACCTGGAAGGTAGGTGATATTAGTTATTGGTCTTTTTTATTCTTCGCTTTCACTAAGGCGAAAAAATATCTAGTGCACACTTCTCTTTCTCGAATTTCCTTTTCCCTGTAATTCTGTTTCTGTAAAAAAAAAATTTGTTTCAAAGCTAATTTGTACTCGGCCTGACATCGATTTAGATTATAGGTCACATGCACGTCCCAATTGGCATTTGCCTTTAAGTGATTGTTGTTCTTAGATCCAACCGGACAACAATATATCTTCCCACTGATTCATCTCATTTTCAGTCTGCTAAAAACATTACCAAAGGCTTCGATTTTCCATACTTTTAGTGCCTTTCTTAGATTTTCAAACTTAACATTAACCCTGTCAAGAACCCACATATTTCTAACTTCTATATTCCAAGCATTTACAAAAATTTCATGAAAAGAAAATTGTGTGGTGCACATACGTTGGAAACGAAATGGGGCATACCTGTTGGTGAGAATCGGTGCATGATTTGAACAAGTGTTGTGAAAATGCTTCAATTTTGTATGCGGCATAAGGGCCAACCTGTTAAAGAATAGAAGTTTACTTATGTTACAGAATAGGTTAGGAAAGTCAGAATAGAATAGAAATTTTAGGTTTCCTATCTCTACAAGGTTAGGTTAGAGTTTTCTTTATAAGCTTGTATTTAGTCAATGAAAATAATAACAATTATATTTCAATACAATTCTTTACATGGTATTAGAGTAACTTTTCTGTTTAACCAAACTTGAGCCGCCGCACCGATAATCCTTCTCGCTTGTTAACTACCGCCTCACGCAACCACACAATCTCACCATTTCAGCTTCTCCACGCATCATCAACACACAAACACAACAACAGTGATCCATCACCATTGAGCATCGACTTCATCTTGATTAACAAAGATCAACATAAATCCATCATCGACTTCATCTCGATTAAGATGGTTCAATTTGCAGCCAGCAAAGCTCAATCGCAGCCCACGATCATCTCCATCAACATCACGACAATCATCATCAACATTATACAGATAATCAATGTATCGATCATACAAAGATCAGTTCATCATCATACAAAGATCATCAAACCATCAAGCCCACCATCGATCATCATCACTGATCGAACCACCATCAAACCAACATCATCAATTGTTGGAACCCCACTGATCAATCATCAATAAATCAGATCTCGTCATCATCAGCCATCATCATCTTGATCAACAAAGATCTCCCTCATCAACAAAGATTTCCCTCATCAACAGAAATCCCGAAGATCGAACCATCATCCTTTTATCTCGCTTTCTAAATCGACGAAAAAAGAGAAAACAGGGACGGGGCAAGAACTTTAGCAAATACAAGAAGAAGAAGGAACTATCTTCTTCCTCTCAAGCTCCTCTCCCCATCAACTGAAAAAAAAGGAGAAGCTACCCACAACTATTAGCACCTCGAGATTTAGGCAGTGCACCAACTGATTACAAAAAACAAAAACCCTTATTTTAAAGGATCGACTTAGTTCAGTCAGAGCCACTGGTACACTACGTAATCTACTGAACACTGCGTAGCCGCAGCCAACATGGGAGACAATACAAGCAGTGGTCTCAACACCACCACATCACCATACAACAAGTCCAAGGCTCACAATATTGGTAATGACTTTTCTATTACAGAGTTGACAGGTAAAATACTCTCTCTCAAATCTTATGGCTTTCGTTCATCTTGGATCCTTGATAGCGGCGCCATTGATCATATAGTTCATAACCCTCATTTACTCACATTTTCCAAACCCGTCCACAATCAAACTGTTGAACTTCCTGATGGTACACTTGTTGTTGTTACACACATTGGCACCATGACTTTCTCTTTTGTTTTTACCTTGCATGATGTTCTTTGTGTTCCCTCTTTTAATCTCAATTTAATTTCTATTAGCAAACTCACAAAACATTATCTTTTTGTCACCATTTTTCTCAACAATTCTTGTTTGATACATAACCTTCGTTAGAGGAAGATGATTGGGACAACAACTGAGCTTGATGGTTTGTACTACCTGGATGGCACCACCACCAAACTTCCACCACTTGTCACATCACTCAAGACAATAACCCCGTGTCACAATCGCCTAGGTCGCCTTTCAGACAAAACTCTCCATCTTCTTCCTGTCTCTTTTCGTGATGCTAGTACTTGTGTTTCTAATAAATGTGTTATTTGTCATTTGGCCAAACAAACTAGGAATAAATTTCCTTCATCCCATATTTCGAGAACTACTCCTTTTTTCTTATTACATGTCGACATTTGGGGAGGATATCACGTTCCTTCCCTTTCTGGAGCGCATTATTTTATCACCATTGTTGATGATTATATACGATGTACTTGGATTTATCTCATGAAAAACAAGTCTAACACATGCACGCTCTTAATTTCATTCATTAATTATGTTGAAAACAAATTTTCTTCCAAAATTCAAACCATTTGCAGTGATAATGGACTTGAATTTTTCCTCACTGATTTTTATTCTTCAAAAGGCATTACTTATCAAACTTCTTGTGTCTCTATGCCCCAACAAAATGGGGTGGCGGAACGCAAACATAGACATCTTTTGAATGTCGCTCGTGATCTTTTGTTTCAAGCACATCTCCCTAAACATTTTTGGGGAGAAGCAATTCTTAGCGCTGCCTATCTCATTAATCGCACACCGTCCTTTGTTCTTAAAGGCAAAACGCCTTTTGAACTTCTCTTTAACAAACAACCCAACTATTCTCACCTTCGAGTTTTTGGTTGTAAATGGGTCTATAAGATCAAACTTAATTCAGATGGTAGTGTTGAATGCTACAAAACCCGTCTTGTGGCTAAAGGATACAATCAAGTTGAAGGTATTGATTATAAAGAGACATTTGCTCCTGTTGCTAAATTGACTACTAATCGTATTCTCCTTGCTTTTGCAGCCACTCAGGGTTTGTATTTATGTCAACTTGATGTCAACAATGTTTTTATTTATGGTGATCTTTTTGAGGATGTGTACATGAGTCTTCCTCCTGGATTCGGTCGAAAAGGGGAGACTCGAGTATGCAAGTTGAACAAGTCCTTATATGGTCTCAAACAAGTCTCGAGACAATGGTTGCTTAAGTTATCTTCTGTTCTCATATCAGCCGGCTACAATTAGTCTAAGGTTGATTACTCATTATTCGTCCGATCTAAGGTAACACCTTTATTGCAATTCTCGTATATGTTGATGATGTAATATTGGCAGGTAATGATCTCCAATACATTGAAGAAACCAAGAAATTTCTGGCTGCAAAATTCAAGCTCAAAGATTTAGGAAAATTGAAATATTTCCTTGGCATTGAAGTCGCGAGGTCATCCAAAGGGATTGTTTTATCTCAACGAAAATATGCACTTGAAATATTGGAGGACACATGGTATCTTGGAGCAAAGCCTTCACGTTATCCTATGGATCAAAACTTGGTGCTCACACAGGATGATGGAAATTTACTACCAAATCCCGCAACATACCGCAAACTTGTTGAAAGGTTGATTTACTTAACGATTACGAGACCAGATTTGGTTTATTCAGTATGTACATGTCCTAAGTCAATTTATGGACAAGCCCAGAATATCACATTTGGATGCTGTACACAAGGTCTTGAGGTGTATCAAGGCTTCACCAAGACATGATATTTTTTTCTCTTCCACTAGCTCATTACAGTTGAAAGCTTATTGTGATGTAGATTGGGCTAGATGCAGAGATACTAGGAGATCCATTACAGGTTACTGTGTCATGATTGGCGATTCACCAATTTCTTGGAAAGCTAAGAAACAAATTAACTACAGTGGCAAGATCTACAGCTGAAGCAGAATATCGGGCCATGGCTTCTACATGCTGTGAGTTAACTTGGTTGAGGTACATTCTTAATGATTTGCACATTAATCATCCTCAGACAGCTCTCTTGTTTTGTGTCAACAAGGCTACACTTCATATTGCATCTAATCCGGTTTTTCATGAGCGATTGAAGCATATAGAGATTGATTGTCATTTGTTTAGAGAAAAGGTACAAGAGGGTACTATTCAGACTGAGCATGTTGGAAACTACATCAACGGGCAGATTTGTTCACTAAAGCTTTGAGCACTTATCAATTTGATAATCTTCTTAGCAAGTTGGGTATTACAAACATATGCTCCAACTTGAGGGGGAGTGTTAAAGAATATAAATTTACTTATGTTATAGAATAGGTTAGGAAAGTCAGAATAAAATAGAAGTTTTAGGTTTTCTATCTCTATAAGGTTAGGTTAGACTTTTCTTTATAAGCTTGTATTCAGTCAATGAAAATAATAATAATTAT
Organism: Berberis thunbergii; assembly: GCA_003290165.1. Classification (NCBI taxonomy): domain Eukaryota; kingdom Viridiplantae; phylum Streptophyta; class Magnoliopsida; order Ranunculales; family Berberidaceae; genus Berberis; species Berberis thunbergii. Next base: position 46,694 of record QNQO01001281.1, read on the forward strand.
ATTTCAATACAATTCTTTACACAGTTAGTCGGAATTTACTAGTAAGAGTCGGGGGTGTTAAAAAAGTCTCTGGTAGCATTTGACAAGTGGCCGGGTTATTGTCCTAACCTCCCAAATAGTATGTTGTATCGTTCTTGACTTCTTCGTCTCTGATAGATTTTACTGAATATTGTGTTAGTGAATGAACAACTTTTGATAGTAATATTCATTGAAAACTACTGTGTTATAGTAGCTATTGTGTAATATCTTTCATACTGCAAATACACTTTTGGTGCTCCCTTCATGGTAATGTTGATCACAAATTCAGTAATAGTTTGCTACTGCATGCAACATGTTGACATAGTAAGCATGTTCCAAAGAAGATTATTATGCTTCTAGCTCTAGTTATTGCTAATATTGTACTACTAGATATACAATTGTTGAACGGGGAAATTCTCATAGATTGAAAGATGAAAACTAAAGAAGCTCATAGGTACCTACCAAGTCTATCACCTTGTAGTAAAGAAGATTAGATGCAGCAAATCATTGGTCAAGTGTGTGAGAATAATTAAGATAGATGAGGGAGGGAAAAGAGACAATGGAGTGTGACGTCATAACAAAACACATCCCCGATTTTGAGGTTGAATCCACGTGAGGTTCCCACAGGGAAGTTTGAAACTCTACTTCCTTCGCCAAACCATCCCTTATAAATTTTAACAGCATACCCAAAAGAAAGGTAATTGGTCAAACAGAAAAGAAAAGATGAACGGCGCAGTGGGATGGATAGCCCTTATTTTAAGGGTTTTGGGGTTTCCTTGTGTTGTGGCATTGGGAGACTCCCTTGAGAGGAATCTATACACGTTCTGTCTGTCATCCTAAAAGCCCCCACTTAAACATAACTGAACAAATTATTTTGTGTTCTTTAATCAACTTTTTAAACGACTATAAACATATCATATGTTATGTTATGTACACTCTCTTTGTGAGAAAGAAGAATAAAATATAGTATATGATTTGATGTGTGTGTGTTTGTATAGTGATCCAAAGTTTTGTTCAAAGAAATGAGATTTAATGGTGAGCTAGGGAGGGTCGCGTTCATGCTCACTTAGGGTCTGGTCTATCTCTTTGACCATAAAGCACCACCAAAAACACAATTAAGCGAGAAATTCTAGCTGGCCCGTGGTCATGGCCCGTCCCATGGGACGGACCCTCCCAGGCACGTGCCTTTGGGAGGGCGTCTCGCACGTGGAGGAGGAGAATGGTTTGCTTGCCAAAATTTTTTCGATTTTTTGTTCTTCACTTCAGCTTCTTCACAGAGCAACTGAAAGCATTTTCCCTTCTTCATCGACTCCTCCTCGCCAACTTCTCGCCTCCTCACTGCTCATCGACACTCCTCATCGACTCCTCCACTCCTCCAGATCTACGATTTCGACTGGGTTTCATCGCCTAGGGTTGCTTCTCTGTCCCAACCCTCTCCGGTAACAGCCTTCTCCTCCCCATCTCATCTTCTTTGCTTCATATGTTTTGCTTCATCTTCTTTGCATATTTTTAGTATAGCAATTTTGGGGCAATTTTGTATAGCAATTTTGGGGTAATTTTGTTTAGCAATTTTGGGAAGTAGAAATTGATTGAGCACTATTGTATGGCAATTTGGGGTAGTAGGAATTGATTGAGCAATTTTGTATAGCAATTTTGGGAAATAGGAACTGATTGTGCAATTTTGATAGAGCAATTTTGTATAGCAATTTTGTATAGTAGGAAAAGATTACAACTGTGAGTAGGAAAAGAGTTCAACAGTGAGTAGGAATTGGGGATTAGGAACTTCCATTTTGTAATGTACTTATGAATAGATTTAGATTTGCTCAGATTATGTTTTTTTTACTTATGAATAGATTTAGGTTTCCATTTTGTAATTTCCCATTCCATGAGATCAAGTTATGTATGATGTTCATGTGTGATTTTTTTTTTTTTGGCAATTTCTTAGAAATACTTCAGTTCGTTATGAGCAAATTATAACCGTTTCATTTTGTTTTCTAGACTCGTGGCTTGATGTGGATGAATTGCTCGAAAGTGTAGCTATTCTGCCTCTTGTCAATGCACCTAATTATCTTAGGCACTAATGATGGATGAGACATTTACAAAGATACAGGAGTGAAGAAGGACTTGGAGTTCTACACCATCCACGAAACCAGCAAGACCGTGAAAGGTAATGTTTATTTGAGCTTTTTTTTAGTTTCTTAATTTTGCATGTTGTTTGTTTGATGAAATGACAGAGTGATGAGTTTTTTTGAATAATTTGTGAAATTTGGTGGGTTTGAAGTTAGTATGAGTTTATTTGTTCTTTTATTTGCATTTGTACATTGATATGTCCAAGCGATATGAGAAAAGATGGATAACCTACCAAATGGAATGATTAATAGTATTTGCTGGTTTCCACTTCAATGTTTTTTACTGGTTTTTCTGATTGATTAGACTCTATTCATTAACATAGATTAGATTAGAATCTCGTATCTGTCACTCTGATGATGTTTATTACCATAAACATACACTGGGTTGAATTGAATGAGAGTTATTTGCATGTTTTTCTTAATTACTGACATGAAATACAGCTCACAGTATCTCTTCAACATTATTTGGAAAATATGATATGATTTGGTACTTGAGATCATCAAAACTTAATCAAACTATAGCCCATTTTTTGGAAACCAAAAAAGAAACTTTGGTTTGTTCCTGACATTAGTCCTTGTGAATCTGTCATATTTTTCAGGAAATAAAGCTTTGGGTTTTGATTTTCTTGTGTTTCTTCACAAGTATGATTATACTTCTTGTCCACACTCACCCCATTTTCAGAGAAAAAGAAGGGACTCTCTGTGTAAAGTCACTTTCTATGAAAAAAAGAGGGTATCTTATATATAGAGAGCTAAAAATAATACAGTTTTATGTGTTATGCATTGAAATTCCAATTTTTCTATTTGAGTATGCTCTGATTCAGCTTAGAAATCCATTGAGTGCTCCATACATCTTTTTCAATTTTTTTTTTCAAGCCTATGTAGCACAGATGAAGTTGATTTAATATATTAAAGAAAGCCGAAGACTAGAAGTTTATTAGTTGTCTCTCCACTGAAGCCACACTTTATAGTTGCATTGCATCTCACTCTCTCTGGGATTTTTTCAATTCAAACCATCTTTCTGTCTTTCATGAATGATGGATTCTCTAACATGGAAAACCATGGCAATGGCTTTGATTTTGGCTCAACTAGGCCTTTTCATGGGTTTGCAGGTGTATTCTTTTCCTCTGAGAGATAGAATTACTGGGCTGCCTGGGCAACCCCCAGTGAGCTTCCAACAATTCTCAGGCTATGTCACTGTAGATGAGAGGAAACAAAGAGCTTTGTTTTACTACTTTGTTGAAGCTGAAATTGATCCAGCTTCAAAGCCTTTGGTGCTTTGGTTGAATGGAGGTTTGGAAATTTCTCTATTGTTGATTCTGTGGTTCTGAAAGAATTGAAAAGATAAAAAGGTTGTTTAATAGTGAGTAAGAAGAAGAAAAAAAAGCTTCAGAAGAAGAAAAGATGTTTTCTTTTTCTTTCTTTCTTTCTATCTATCTATCTTTCTAACTTGTTTGCTTTTTCTGATTATGAATGGTGTTTGGTTTTCTTCTTTCTTCTTATTAGGTATTGGTTGCTCTTCTCTTGGAGTTGAAGCATTCTCTGAAAATGGGCCTTTTAGACCAAGTGGAAATGTTTTAGTCAGGAATGGGTATAGTTGGAATAGAGGTACCCTTTGAAAAAGCCACTCTTTAATCTTTCCTTCTTTGCATCAATGGGTGTCAAAAAGAACAATCAAAAGACTGATTTTTTATACTCACCTTTGCAGTAGCAAACATGTTATACTTGGAGACACCAATTGGAGTTGGCTTCTCTTACTCAATTGATACCTCTTCATATGTGGCTGTAGGTGACAAGATAACCTCCTTGATACTAAACACACTTGAGCATTCAAGTTAAGTAGTTCTACTTTATATCAGCCAGTTTTTTTTTATTAAGATTTCTCCTTTTCATAGGTGAACAAAAACGATGGTTCGAAGGAAGATGAAAAGGATGGGAAACACAAGTAAACTCTGCAATCACAGAGCATTGAAGTAACTAAAGACGGAGATGCATCGCCCCGAACCATGTCATCCTCTGAGCGGCAATAGCTACAAATAAGAGCTTTCAATCTGTCAGAGGAATTGTTCCTACAAAGAAAGTATTCTCCAAGAGGAGATAGCTTAGCTTGTAATGTGTTATAGTACTATTGTCTTGTAAATCTGAAACCAAAATATTTTTGTTGACTGCCGCTTTAATATAAATAAATATATATATATGTTCAATGCAAAAGCTCTGGAAATTCATGCAATTCGATATGAATTTATCAAAAGACGAAATTATTTGCAACACTAAAAACAATCACAAGCCCACTGAAATTTATGCTCACGGGAAATAGGATAATTACAATATCAGAGAGAACAGAGAAGGGAAAGCTTCAGCTTTCAGAAGAATACAATTTCTCAAGGGAGCCAATCCCTATGGTAACTAGTAGTTGATACATTTCAACTATTGAAAACTATCTAAATTATGAACAATGTGAGCATAAAATCGAAAACAGAAGCAAAAATATTTCAAATTCAAAGCAAGGAAACATAATGAAAATGTTGCTTGAGAAGCTGGGTTCATCATTTATATCAAATATTCAGAAACAACCAAAAACAATTTCGTACTCAGACACTTCCACTTGGTACATGGTTTTGCTGTAAAATACAAAGCATTCTTGAAACATTTACTGCTTTTCTTCTCTGCAACAAGCTTCAGCAATGACCTCTATAACTTATACATATTTACAGCATGATGCCTTGTTTGACATCTAACACCTAACAACAACAAATCAAGGTCGAAACTGATGCTGATAGACCATATCATCCTCACCTTCTGATAGATTTAACTGACTACAGGTTGTCTTACTTTCAGCTTGGACACTTGAGATCGGGCTTTCTGCTGCAATTGACGCTGAGCTAATGATCTCTCCTCTTGAACTGCAAGAACTTCAAATGAACATGCTTGTTTGAACTTCAATGGATGTACCAATAGACTACTAGGATTTCCTACTCCTTGGACAACCTCCTTTGCATCTGTTTGTTTGGTACCTATATTTTGCTGCCTGACCTGAAATTGAAAAACCAAATGACGAAACAAATAAGAACACCATTCAAACGACAAAAAACATAAATAAAAGGCGAATTTTCTTCTCTTACGATATTTTGATAGAGTGACTTACCATACAGTCTCGGAAGGCAGACTGAATAACAATTGCTGTATTCTCTTCAATGGATGATAAAGTTTTTCTTCATTTATTTGCTCTTACTTGACTTCAATTTCGATCTCTTCATCTTTCCAGTCTTCCATCACGGGTTGACTTACAGTAGCCTCTGAACTTCTAACAGAAGCAGAATCCTCCTCTGCAAGAATTGAATTGAATTCGTATCCACACAAGTAGGATCTAACAGAGCTCCATCTCCACAACTGAATTGAAACCTGACTCTTAAGAGTTGTTCCTATAATATAATTAATTCGCCTACTTTTACCTCACGAGAAGGGTAGTTAGAATTAATGTAGGCAATACGATTGTGCAACATTATAAAACCACGAATGAAAGCTACATCAGCTTCCCACAAAGGTAACCAAACAACAAAGGAAGCGCGAATAAATACACATTCCATAGCTAATTGACGATTGTTTCCAGCTGATGGTTGACTTGATAGGGATTAGGCAATCTAAATCCAGTGTCACCAGTTGTACTTATCATCACCTCCTAACTCCTTAACACACTTAACAATCAACAAGAATTCAATATTGTCTTTAAATGAGCCTTATGCATTAAATGCCGGGCAAATCATTGAAGATAAGAGTACATCGAACCCGTAAGAAGTTTTACCATAAGCAGATTGTATCCAATGGGCAAATATAGGTTTGATCAAGATGCTTTCCACCCATCCATTCTTTACCACCACAAGCATCCCTAAAACTGATAAATGAATGTGTCAACCATTACTTGTTCTCTTCCAAACTAGAAATTTAGTTGAGGGATTTCTCATCTACCCCAAACATGGAAAATTAAGACAGAAAGATAGCAAGTCATTTTTCATCATCTTCATCGGTTACACAACATATAGTTTAATTACTCTCAAAACAATTAAGTGTAATGCAATGCAATGTAGCATACAAAAATTGTGAGAAGGCTGATGACAGTAATCACAAGTTTTATGCAAAAAAAAAAGAGCCTAAAATCGTTGCGTCTAGACTATTCAGACCCCATCCAATTGTGCCATAAGACGTAATCGTTTCATTTGTAATCAGGTTGAGATGCCTGATTGAATGCATCTCATTTAACAAACAAAATTCATAAGATGACATGATTATGACAAGTTAATAAAGGTTGGTGTTTGTTGGTTACATTAAGAAATTGACCTGAACAACTTTTTACCACTAATTATCATGAAGTCATGTATCACACAGTTGAAGATTGAAGTAAATGATTTGTCTAGATTGAAGTAAATGTTCAAATGGTTCAATCTAGACAAATCATTTGAAGTAGATGTTTCCATTTACTTCTTAGCATTTTGGCAAACAAAAAACAAAGGCTTTGAACATTTGATGGAAAAATGTAAACTCCTTGTTTTGATTGTAATGCACGTAAACAGTCCATTGTGACTCCTATTTGACCTCATTTCAAAACCATATCACTTGGACATATCAAAGTACAAATGCAAATAAAAGAACAAACAAACTCATACTAACTTCAAAACCACCAAATTTCACAAATTATTAAAAAAAACTCATCACTCTGTCATTTCATCAAACAAACAACATGCAAAATTAAGAAACTCAAAAAAAGCTCAAATAAACGTTACCTTTCACGATCTTGCTGGTTTCGTGGATGGTGTAGAACTCCAAGTCCTTTTTCACTCCTGGTTTCGTCTTCGCCATAGGTTTCAGATGCCGAGTCCACCCATACCCAGAATTGAACTGACTCCCTTATCTACAACTCCCTTTTGTAAATCAAACTGACCACTTTCTTTAGCAAGTTCATCAAAACTCTCCATGAGCTCTTTGAGAGAATCAGTCACCTTTCCAGAGGCTAGTTGCTGATCTTGAAATTCCCACTCCTCCAAAACATCTTCAGCAGCATAAGCAACATCTTTCAACTCCCTGAGCCAATCTCGAATCCCCTCGTCAGTGAGTTTAGAAAGCTTCTTCATTTCGTTTTGGACACCCCGTACTTCACCAAAATTGTTTTGGATCAAAGACTGCTTGTCAAACACAGTCTCCCTCTTCTTAGTTTCCCCCAAAATCAGATTTCCCGCTTTTTTTTTTTTTTTTTTTTTTTTTAACCTTCGGTCGAGCATGTGCGAGATGCCCTCCCAAAGGCACATGCCTGGGAGGGTCCGTCCCATGGGACGGGCTGTGAGGACGGGCTGCGTAGAATTTTTGCAATTAAGGGCATTATTTCGAAAGCTAGCGAGTTTGGATAAGTGGCGATTCAATAAGGTTAACTTCACTATCACTTGATGGGGGCACACCTTTCAACCGTCGGATTAAATAAATCTAGATAAAGTTGATAAACCAAAAAAATAAAAAGTTTAATTTTTAATATATAGATTTAATCGCTAGAACAAACTCCTTAAATAAAGAAACTTTACTACTCCCTTTGTCCTTCTTTGATTGCATAGATGTGTTCAATGAAGCAAGGAAAGAAAGAAGAAAATAAAATTATATTGCCAATTTATTGTTCATAATCTTCAGCAACCATCCCCATATCTCTCTTGGTGTAAGGGCATTAACAAGCTCCCTCAAGGATAATTCATGCCCGAGTCCGCCTGGACCTCTTCAATCTCTATTAAAAGTTAAAACTACAATTTCGTCTTTAAAAATCTTCAATCTCGACAATTTTACTAACTTTGGTAGTTATATCATGCGTGCATTCTTTTCAAATCATATCTAAAATCTACAAACCTTAAATTCAATCATCTCCAAGAGAAACTTAAAATTCAATGATCAAATGTTTGTTACAAAATCCATTAAAATTGGGTAACAACCAAATTCACTATTATTAATTAGATTTGTTTGAAGAAGAAAGAACAATAAGAGACCATTTAATTTTTCGATAAACAGAACATTTAACTAAGGAGTTGGTGTCATTGTAGAAAATTAAATCTTTTCATATTTTTATGTGATTATCAACAACATCTAGATTTATTTAATCCGACAATTGGATGATGTGCCCTCACCGTGTATTCGTTGGGTTAATCTCATTGAATCACCACTTAGTTTGGATCATGCATTGAGTTATAAACAAGTGTTATAAAAAACAAATAGCAAAATTAAATGGGTTAGGATACTTATGAACTTATTTCAAAACTTCTCATTGAGTGAAATAAAATTATCACAAAAAGTGGACACATTTACGGATATTCACTCTTCATGCTACAGTGAATTCCATTCAGTTATAAAATTAGATGTCCCCAATCATTAATGGTGCCTCAGAATTTGAAAGACTGGTCCCAACAAACCCAAAAATTTTGGCCCATTGGGCTTTTGAGTCATCTAATCATCGAGCTATTCCTAATCAAAACCAAAATATCAAAAAAAATAATTGGCCCATTGCGCTTCTGAATCATCTAATAAAAATAATGATAAAGCGACGCCTGAGAGATTCGAACTCTCGCGGGGATACCCCATGTACCTTAACCACTCTGCCAAAACGTCGATGTGGTGCGCATGTGGCAATAACGGTTTATCTATATACGCATATTGGCATGCTCAATCATTCTAATTATTTTCTCTATGATTTTTTTATTTATAAATATTTAATAATAATAAAAAATTTAAATATATTATAATTGTCCAACGTGAACATGTAACTATTGTTCTTTGTTAATCCCCTGACAACCAATTGTAAAAAAAATTCGTCACATCCATTTTTCATGAATTTTTGTTCAAAAAGACAATGCAAAAAGTTAGGGTGTCCCCCGTTTTAAGAGACGTGTTGCACCTACGCTCGTGTAGGGACAAATGAACAAGAAAAACTGCAGCGGCACCCGACTGTAGTGTTAAATAGGCAAAAATTCTCTCACCATTTTGGACAGGGGCGGGTAAAGAAGCTAGTCTAGGCTAGCGATAGAATGATTAGATTAGCCTCTTGAAATGTACGAACCTTGATGGGTAAGTCAATAGAACTATTGGACGTTTTGTGTAGGAGGGAGGTAAACATAGTTTGTCTCTTAGAGACAAAGTGGAAGGGAAACAAAGCTAAATATTTAGGGTTCAAAATTTTTAATTATGGAATAGATGGAATTAGGAATGGGTTGGAAAAGTGGTAAATAATTTTTTTAAGAATGGATTAGTTGATATTAGGAGGTTTCAATATAGAATCATAAGTATTAAATTAGGTTTAGAACTAGAGGTAGTGCATGTTAGCGCGTATGCGCCTCGGGTGGATTTAGACGAGGAGACTAAGAATTTTTTTGGGACTCTTTAGAGAAGTTAGTTCTTGGAATCCTCTCTTCCCATAGGGTTTTTCTAAGTGGGGATTTGAATGGTCATGTTGGTAAGGATAAAGTTAGGTATGAGAGGGTTCATGGAGGTCAAGGCTTTGGGGATGAAATACTATGATGATTTATATTCTAAAGTTTTCTTTAGCTAACGATTTTGGGATCGTCAATACTTTTTTATAAGAAGAGAAAAGATCATTTGGTGACCTTTGCGAGTGGCCATAATAGAAGTCAAATTGATTAATTTTCTTGTTAGGAGACACAATCTAGGTAAGTGTAAAAATTGTAAGGTTATACTAGGAGAGTGTTTGACAAACCAACATACGCTGTTAGTCCTAAATTTTTGTTTTAAAAGTAGGAGTCATATTACTAAAGAACGTATTAGATCGAGAATTAAGTGGTGGACTTTATAGGGAGATGTGTGTTAGAAATTTAGAAAAATGATTTTGAGTGGCCAATCAATTATAGAAGGTTGGGAAAACTAAAGGATGGGATTAGTAGCATAGATCTTTTTGAGCATTTGGTGAACCAAATAAAAAAATGGGCGAAAAAAGAGTTAGGAGGGGCCAAAAAAATAGATAGATATGATCAGGAGATGTGGTGGTGAAATGCTGATGTGCAACAAGCTATTACGGAAAATAAAAGATGCTTTAAGGAGTGGCAAATAGATAGATGCCTAGAGTCTTATGAGCTCTATAAACAAGCTAAGAGGTTGAGTGGTAAAACAGTAGGAGAAGCAAAAAGGGAGCATATGATGGTATTTATAATAGACTAGGTATAAAGGAAGAGGAGACGACAAGATAGCTAAAACGAGATAACAAAAAAACTAGGGATTTGAGTCATGTTAAGTGTGTTAAGCATGGGGATGGAAAATTTTTAATGCTGAAAAAACTATTTTAGATAGACTGAGGGATTACTTTTGGAACCTACTCAATAGGACACATGTAGGCGAGTTAAACTTAGAAAAATATGCTTCACAGAAAGGGATGCATCGCGTGTTTCGTCGCAGAGTTAGTGCCAAAAAGTAAGATAAGCTTTGAAAAGAATGAAGTCAAGGAAGACAGTTGGACCAAATGATATACCAATTGAAGCGTGAAAATGCTTGGGAGAAGTTGGGATTCAATGGCTAACTGGTTCTTTAATAGGATTTTGGAAAGTAGAAAAATGTCAGATTCATGGAGGCATAACAGTATGATACCAAGGGGGATATTCAAAATTGCTTGAACTATAGAGGAATAAGGCTTAAGAATCATAAAATGAAACTTTGGGAAAGAGTCATAGAGCAAAGACTTAGGAGTTTAACCACTGTTTCGGATAATCAATTTGGATTTATGCCGGGTAGGTCTACTACAGAGACCATCTTCTTGCTTAGGCAAATTATAGAAAAATATCAAGAGAAATATAAGAGTTTGAATATTGTTTTTATTGATTTGGAGAAAGCCTATGATAGAGACCCCAGGGAGTTAATTTGGTGGGTGCTTGGAAGGAAGAAAGTGTCTCAATGTTATGTAGATATCATTAAGGATATATATGAAGGGGTTGTAACAAGTGTTTGCTCAGTAAGCGTGATATCTAGTGAATTCTCAATATCAGTAGGATTATATCAAGGGTCGACCTTAAAGCATTAACTCTTTGTTTTGGTCATGGATGAGTTGACAAGACATCTTCAAGAAGATGTACCTTGGTGCATATTGTTTGCATATGATATTGTCTTACTTGATGAGACTAGTGAAGGTTTAGGTCGGAAATTAAATAGGTGGTGGGAGGCATTAGAGGATCGGGCTTTTAGAATTAGTCGTTCAAAGACAGAATATCTAGTGTGCAATTTTTGTTGTGAATTAAGATGGAGGAGTAATTCAATTAAGATTGAAAGTGTGGAGGTTCTAGAGTGTGAGGCTTTTCGATATCTAGGATCAATAATTCAAAATAGGCAACGACTATCTCCTACCACCAATTCTTCTCTTTCACACCACCAAAGCATTTTTTCACTTTCTCACACCACCAATAAGTACATTAAAACCTTAGAAACTCAAACAGTGAAACAAAAAAATCAGACTCAAACGACTCCATCCCTCCTTCAATCTTCGCACTCCCTACTGCGGTTCGTCCCACACTCCGCGACCAACTTCTCATCTTCGCATTGGCCCTAAAATTGTGATCCTCTTCCCTCTCTCGTCCTTTTCGTCCTCCTCTTTCCTATTTTTCCCTCTTCCTTTGCATTTCACTAAAGTTCACATTAGAAGACTTAGTTCACTTCATTAGATGAAAATGAAAGGGTTTAGTGAAGTTGATGATGTTAGAAATAAAGATTATAAGGGTTTTCATGAGAGTGAAGAAGAAAATCAATCTAAAGAGCAATGACATTCGTTTTCAATGGAGGTAATTTGCCAAAAACAATTTCATTTAATTTGCATGTAAATTTTATTTATTTTGTATTTTTTCAAAATAAGTGATTGATTATTGTATGATGCATTGGTGCATATGCATTTATAATGGATGTAATAGATATGGAGATGCCTTTTAACGCTCTTGAAAGCCCAGAGACGAATAATTTAGAGGTAACCACCATTTTATTGTTAAGTAAATTAAAATTTGATGATAATGTTGTTATGAAACTAATTATAAATTTAATCATTATGCTGAAATTTGATGATAATGTTGACAACAACAATGAAGAAAGATCATTAGTATTGGTAGTCAATGATAGTCATTTATTTATTATGGACGAGGTATGTAAGTTTTTACATATTTTCGTTTTCACCATTTTTCATTGTTATAAAGATGTTATTAACAAGTTATACATTTTTTTAGGTATTCTCATCAAGGTCTGCACTGATAGGTTGGGTCCAAGGGATCAATAGGGATAATAACATGGTCATTAACACTAAATTGAAACCGACTAATCAAAGAAGGAAAGGAAGAGTTCATTTTGGTACTGAAAGGGGAGGGAAACCTGATAAAATTAAGGTTAAAAAATCCTATTCGATCCAGCGGTACAAAGAAGTGTGGGTGCAAATTTGAATTGAGAGGGGTCCCACTGGAGAATGACCATTGGAGATTGCAAGTGAGATGTGGAATCCACAATCATCATTGATCAAAGTCACTTGTTGGTCATTCGTTTGCTGGAAATTGAGCGTAGAGAAGATTATTTATGTGAAGAATATGGCGAAGGCCGGTGTGAGCCCTCATAACATCTTGTCTCGGCTGAAAGAGAGGTTGCCGAATAATACCTCGACTCTGAAGCATATTTACAATCTAGTGTGTCGGCTAAAGGTACTGGAACAATGAGGCAGGACGGCTTTGCAACATACTCTAGAGTTGTTGAGGAGAATCACAAACATTTTTTGGGCACATCCTCAATCTATTTAGTTAGCAAAGAGTTTTCCACAAGTAATGTTTATGGCTTGCACGTATAAAACAAACCGCTATAGGATGCCGATGTTTGAGATTGTTGGTATGACGTTGAGTCGGAAGACCTTCAACGTTGCATTCTGTTTCATGTGTTCCGAGAAGGAAGAGTCTTATGCTTGGGCATTGGTGAAACTTGCAGGAATTTTCGAGCTAGACAACCTGCCAAGCGTGTTTGTGACTAATAGAGAATTGACTTTGATCAAGGCTATTGAGCGAGTTTTCCCCAAGGCAAGGAAATTATTGTGCACATGGCACATCGATACAAATGTCAAGAAAAATTGTAAGAGGCACTTTGAGGACAATGACCGGTGGGCCGACTTTATAGATTCATCTTCAAAATTGTATAGATAAAGTTTAGAAGATAAATGGAACAAGGTGATAGTTGAGTTTGATAGAAGATGGGAAAAATACCCTAAGTGTTTGGAATATCTCAAGACAGTCTGGTTTCCCCATAAGGAGTACTTTGTCTATGCATGGACGGATAAATTTATGCATTTTGGACAACGCACAACAGGTCGAGTTGAAGCACTCATTGGAAAACTCCCAAGGATCATTCCTTAATGTCTAAAGAAAAGATACATGAAATGATCGAAGTCCAACTAATTGAGATAGAGTCGTCATTCTAGTATAGTCTAACGAAGGTGAAGGTTGAACATAACTTCAATGTTTTTCCTTAATTAATGGGTCGGTGGCATGTAGGGAAATTGATTTGATAAATGAAGAGATTCGGAGGTGTGAACGTGTGGGGGTTGACCCTGTAAAGTGTGGTTGTGTGCTTCGAACGACGCATGGATTACCCTGCGCTAATGAACTTACAAGTTATCTAACTCCCAGATGGCAATTTCTAGTGCGCACCGTAGACAAGTATTGGCTGCAGCTTGGCACAACACCTATTCGTGAATGTGGCGATGTAATTATAGACCCAGTGTTCGACGCCCTTATGAATAGGTGCAATGAGTCATTGCCAAGTTCCTTCAGTATGATGACGAAAATGGTTGGAAATAAGTGCGAAAATAGCTATTGATGGAGCTTGAGTGTAATGCAACGTTGTGTCTTGCAATGTGGCACAAGGAAGGGGTAAAGGTTGTGAAGGACGCTTTGGTAATTCCAGAAAATCAGGTGTGGATAGATAGAGAAAGTTGGTTTATGGATCCCGACATGTTAGAGCTTGCACCGACCCATTACCAGTGCGTCTTTGTTTGTTATGGGAACCAAAACACGACTTGTTTTCCCTATGTTTACCCAACACCACATTTTGACTCAGGACGTGTATCTTTCATGGAACACTTGGCTCAAAACGATCACTATATCGTCCTTCATATGCAACCGAACCCACAATTGCTTTCTACAGTACCAACCTGGCCATGTCAAATGTTTCTTTCGGCCCGCTTGTTGAAGAGTAGTTTCGAGGTCCAGCTCAGTATTGGTGCAACGATGCTGAACAAGTTTAATGAGAAAAATTAGAACACGAACAAGTCGACCGAGGTGGTGACCATAGACTGATGCACATATTGTATATTGCTAACCATTGTTGTTATGAAAAGCTGTAAATGACAAATGTAAATGAAAGTCGAAACATTGTTTTGTTAGACAAGTCACCGTTTTTTTGTCAATGGAAGACATGTATGTTTTGAGAATTTGTTAATATATTATATGGAATTTCACTCATATTAGTTTAATATTTTGTTTATGTATGATGCGAGAATGCGACTTTGCAAAATCAGTAAAAAAATTAGATAAAAAAGGTTGACATGACCGTAAAAAATGCAACAAGTAAGCTCAATCTAAGCACATGGAACTTTCACATCAAGGTTTTAGGTAAAAACAAAAATTTAGAAAACTAAGTTTAAAATTGAATTACTTTCTAAAACCTTCGAAATTTTCTATTATTAGAAAAATTGCAGGGTTTTAGGGTTTGTCCGCAGTGGGCAATGCGATCGCACTATTATCGCATTGGCCACGGCGAAAAGGATTAAAAATTTTAGAATTTTTACTGTTCGCAATACAGAATGCACAATAAATAAATAAAAAACTCACAATGAAGAATGTGAAAGAGTTGGTATACTTCGTAGTCCACACTGCACAACATGTTGGATAATTCGTAGCCCACAATGCCCATAAAATAGGATTCTTTGCATTCTGGACTGCGAACAGTAAAAAATTTGAAAACAAAATTTGGGTTCGTAGCAAGCACTGCGACCAAACCATGATATTTCGCAGCAGGCGTTGCGAGGAAACCAAGATGTTTCGCAGCATGTAGTGCGACTAAACCTGGGTTTTGCAGTGTTGCAAATGTGAACAGTAAAAAAATTTGAAAACAAAAGTTGGGTTCGCAGCAGGCACTGCGACCAAACCTTGATAATTCACAGCAGACATTGCGAGGCAACCAGGATGTTTCGCAGCACATAGTGTGACTAAACATGGATTATGTGCGGTGCCAAATGTGAACAGTACACAATTTTCAAAAAATGTTCTGTTCGCAGTCCCAAATGCGATTTTTCCTGGATATTTTGCATTGTCCATTGTAACAATACAAAATCATGCAAATGTTTTCTGAAATTTTGTTCTTAAACTTGGTTTTAAACTTAGGAAATGATTTTTCTGAAATTTTGTTCTTAAACCTTTGTTTGATTGAGTGTTTGATTGGGGTACTTAAGTGTTGCAGTTTGAAAAGTAAAGTGTGAATATGCTTGTTCCATCATAACGTCAGTATGTTGGTGCTATAGTTGTTCATGGAAAAACTGCCATTGAAGTATCTTGGATTCTTCTAAGAGTACTTTCTGTTTGTTAATTTGTTGAAGTCGCAGTTGTGGATATTTTATAAGAAAGTTAAGACTTGTGATGTTTTATAAGAAAGTTAAAGCTCACCCTACTCTTGAACTCAAATACATCAGTAACGAACTTTGAATAGAAAAATTAAGTAACAAGCTTTGAATAAAAATAAAAATATTTAGTTTACAAAATTCTTCCACCAGCATGAATACATAGAATCATTGAATATAACATAATTAACCGAACAAAACAAAATGTTTAACGCCTCAGAACATAGAATCTTTTTCCATGCCTTGACTTGGTTCGACGCTCACTTCCCCCATCGCCAATTTCACCACTGGCAACACTAGTGCGAAGGTCAGGCTCTTCTTCCGCTTGTTCCACGATAATGGGCGTAGACATTTCATCTAGCAAATCTCGTATTCTACTAAGCAAAATTAACTTGCCGACGTTCGCCCCTTCTTCAATGAAGGCATCAATCAAGTCACGAGCATGAGCAATAGCAATTTCCTTCATTGAAACATTAGATGTTAGTGCAAACCATGTAAATATTTTAAAATACATAAAGGTAAAATGTTTGTACTTACCCTCTTATTTGAAATAAACAAATATCTTCTTAGGGGAAAACTTCTCCTCTTGTTCGATGGTTGTACAAAGGGATGGGAAATGTGGTGAAATCAATTCAAGTAATCCACCGCACTGTCTCATGACAGTTTCACATTGGCACCTTGTTGGTTAGGTGGCACGACACTATACTGCCACCTTCGAGCGAGTGAAGCCAACACCTCATACTAGATGAAATAGTGTTTGCCGGATCGAACTCTATTCTTCCTTTTGGCTTGGATTGGATGGGCTGGGATGACTTGTACCTTTCCAATTTGTCTCATAACTCTATCGGGGTGATAGGGTTCTTCTATATCGAGACATAATAGACATCCCTTGAACCATGTGATGCCATGAAGGGGAGTGTTTATCTTGAACTCCATGTAAGGGTCCCAAAGTACCTGTGAATTATAATAATTTGGTTATTAATATATGACACATAAAAAAATATTATTTAACTTAAAGATGCATTTTTACCTCTTCATGAGACAAGTCATTGAAAAGCTCCCTAAGAGTGATGATTTGTTCATCCAAAACCCCTATAATTTGTGAGGGTTCCCACTTAGCTATGATGGGGAGTTTAGCATCCCACGATTGTTTTGCATTACCCCATAGTCTAAAGTAGGGTTGGGCAGATCCGGGTAACCGGCCCGAAAAGCCAAAATCAAAGACCGGACCGATCATTCAAAAGATGAAAGTTTTGAGCCCGAGCCCGAACTGAATGCTCAGGCCGGGTCGAGTCAGTCTCGATCATTTTACATCCCAGTTTTCAGCCCAAGCCCATTTGTTCATCCCATTTTACATCCTCCACTCCACTATCTCACATCAAATCCACTCCACTCTCACACACTCTACTTTGTAGTGGATCTGGAAGTGGAGGTGGAGAAGCAGTTGTTGAAGGAGGTGGAGAAAGTGGGGGCCCTAGCAGAGGAGGAGATGGAGCGGAGAGGCCTCGCTTAGATCTCGGCGATGTAACCAAATCACAAATCTTACAAAGGATATCTCTTGCTGATTTGCTCAACACATGCTACAAAATCCCATCATGATGATTTTGCCTTTCAATCTCTCATTGAATCCAATCCAAGTAATGGCTTCCACCAGATCCCTCAACCATTAGAGTTGACATAAACCCAAGACAACTACACTTTGAAAGCCGTAGCAACCCAAGAACTCCCTCCTCATTGATTTTCCAAACACCCAAAAGTCCAAATGGATCGAGATCTCCCTCGTCGGAGATTCCAACAAAGAAAACTCCCCATTCAAGACTCACTCCATTCCAGCTCCAGTTTCGCTCGATTCATCACTTGCAGAAGAACTCTGTGCCACCAGGAAAAAGGTTGAAAGACTGAAATTGGAGAAAGAGAAGACAAAGAAGCTGTTAGAAGAGCGGGGTGAGGTACTTGATGGGGCGATGAGAGAAATGGAGATAAAAGGAAAAAAACAAATTGGGCTGGAAATGGAAGTCCAGAAACTTATTAGATTCATACCCGAGCCTGGCTGGTTACCCGACGGGCTTCAAAAATGGTAACTGAGGCCCGGACCAGAAACATTGGGCCGAGTAGGGTTTTAAAACTGAAAATTAAAAAATAAACAAAAACTCGATCCGAGCTGACCCGATCGGTCCGGTTGTCGGTTCGGTCTGGGTTTTCGGTTTGAAATGCCAACCCCTACTCTAAAGTGGTCATATATTCATGCCTATAAAAGAAAACAAGAGGGTAACTAAATTTTTTTGTTTTCGAAGCATACCTCCAAAAGAAGTAAATATCTAGAAATTTGCCTTGTTCCCTATCTGCTAGCGCCACCCAACTGATGAAACAAAAGTGCTAAACCTGCTACGCCCTATGCATTCTTGTTAACATCATCCACCTCCATCAGCATCTTTAAATATTCAATATGAACACTTGTTCCACTTTTATCGGCAAATAGAGTCATCCCCAAAAGAAACAATAAGTAACCCATTCTTTTATCGGCAAATAGAGTCATCCCCAAATAGAGTCATCCCCAAAAGCAAATAGAGTCATCCGTGGCTTGTCTACAACAGTGATCCTGAATAAACTTCATTTCGACAGATTTTCCATGCTTCTTTACATGGGCCTTTGCTTCTTTACTTTAAATCCCCAAACCATCCACCAATAATGTAACACATTCATCTACCGTCACTGCAGTCGTCATTTTAATCGACTTATCAAGAATCGACAAATGAGTTATACGGTAGAAATCGTCTAGGGTGATGGTCATCTCTCCAAAAGGTGGGTGGAATGTGTTGGTCTCTGGTTGCCAACGCTCCACGAAAGCACAAATTGTCACATTATCAAGACGTACCCTTTGATATTTAACCAAGGGATACAAACCACTATTGTAGACCATTCTCTTTACATCCCTCGACTCTTTTTTCAAATCCCAATCGATGAAGTTCCTATATTGACGTCGACACCGCAATGCTCCTCATTCCTAAATACAAGAAACATATACATTAAGTAATTCAATGTCCAAATATATATAAATAACACGCTTATATAATTTAATCAACTAAAAATATTGACTTACCGGCTCACCATCCCAAATGGCATGAAAAATATGGCCATGGTAATCGACTAATGTGGAACAATCCACAGAACCATCGGAATAAGAATCTCGTATGGATTCGTCTTTTCCGTGACCCATCTCCCCTGCTTCCTCCTCATCTTGATGTCCAACACCCACACCACTCGAACCTCCTTGCCCTTGTGATTGGGCTTGACTTTGGGATACAACTACTTGTCTGTATGATTCTTGATGATCTAATTGAATCCCCCCATTTGCTCCCCTCTTATATTTCTCTTTACTTATTTGTCCCTATTTTTTTCATTTCTTAATTTTTTTCGTTCTTCTACCACTTCTTTACCCTTTTCTGCTATCTGTTTTGGAGCAAACATTGTCATGGGTCATTTTCTACCTCTATCACCTTCATCGTCCCCACCAACAGAAGATATGATAAACCTTCATATAATAGGAAACTAATACTTCAAAACTATTTTTTTTTGTATAATATTCTATTAATTTTAAAGCAATACTATAGCCAATTTGGATGTAAACAACATTATATATCTCATTTCTCTACATTATAATAAGAAAAGTACCAATTTGGAACCCTAGAAAAATACCAACATTATTGCAGAAAAAACATAAACAATTCTACTTTAAACATGAAAACAAATACACAAAACCAAACAATGGATTATTCACATATAATCCAAACAAAAATCTTAAACCCGAAGATAAACTCACTTGTCGAAGAGTTCGAGTGCAAGAGATAATCGTTTTGCAAGAGATTTTCGAACCAAACAAACCGTTTTTCAGCTTTTAGGTTTTGGAGACTTTAAGGGTTTCGATTTTGAAAGGGTTTTTGAGAGAATTTCGAGGGAGAGGAAGGAGATTTGCAAGGGATTTGAGTGTGGAAAGAGATTTGCAAAGGATTTGAGTGTGGAAAGAGATTTGGATGTGGGAGAGGGAGGATTTCTCGATTTGAATGGAGGGAGAGAGAAAAAATGTTGGGTTTTGGTTTATATAGGTGGTATGAGAGAGTATGATGGTGTGAGAAAGTAAGTAGGTGGTGTGGGAGAGCAGATTGGTGTAAGAGAAAGGAATTGGTGGTGCGAGGTAGTCATTGCCTTCAAAATAATGGGGCTTTAGAGAAGATGTAGACCATAGGATTACAGCTGGTTGGGTGAAATGGAGAATGACATCAGGAGTATTATGCGATAAAATGATGTCTGCAAGGTTAAAAGAGAAATGTTATAAACAATTGTACGACCAGTCATGCTCTACGATTCAGAATGTTGGGATACTACGAAACAATATAATTATAGGATAGTGGTAGAAGAAATAAGTATGTTAAGATGGATGTGGTAAAACTCGTAAGGATAAAATTAGGAATGAAATAATTAGGAGATATATACGAGTAGCGCTCATAGAAGACAAATTAGATAAAAGCGTTAACGTGGTTCGATCACATGCTGAGAAGACCAAACATGATGCCGATTAGAAAATTTCTAGATTTGCGATTAAGTGGAGGGAGTAGACGGAAGGGACGATCGTTGAAAACTTAGATGAAGGTGGTGAAGGAAGACATCTTTGAGCTTGGATTAGGTGATGATATATGTGAAGACTGCATTGCTTGAAAAACCAACATGTAGCCAACCCCGAGAGTATCGAGAATGGGCTTTAATGATGATGATGAGTTAGAATATGGATTGACAAATATAATTTCATAATTATATTTTTTTCTATTTGGCTTGTGTTTGTGGATTCAAGTTTATTAATTTTCCCCTTCCCCAGTGTTTGCGAATTCAAGCTTCATTTATTTCTTTTTCCCGTTCATATTCTATTCTCCTTATTACCTTGTGATCTAGGATTCTCAAATCATGTCAACTTAGCCTCGACTTAAATACTTTGGTGAGAATAAAGGTTTAGGAAACTCACAATGAGTCGTTCAAGGAAAATCAAATCACGTCAACTTAACCTAGACTTAATTAAATTGGAGTATTGGTGATCTAAAATAGTACAATGATGGTACATTCCAAACCCCACATCCCGAGGCCAGTTCTATCTTCCTTCTCGCTCAACTACTTTTTCAAATTTTCAATCAAAAGATTTATATTGGTATATTACAAAAAAGAGTTATATTTAAGTTTCCTAAAGAAATTTAGAACATAGTGTGAAGTTGCATCAAACAACTCTATATTATAATTAAGGATTGCGATTTCGCGAAATTATATGAAATTTTACTGAAATTTTTGTGTTTTAGAAATTACGAAAAGAGAAATGGTGAAAGAAAAAATTACATTTTTTCGATGGTTTTCCGGAAAAGTTTCAAGTTTTTTTGTAAAAAAAAATACAAAAACAAGCTACTAAATTTTAAATTTTTCAAGGAATTTTTCAAAAAATTTTGTGATATTTTCTAAAATTTTCAATATTCTTTTGTAAAGTTCAAGTTTTTTTTCTTCCAATTATCATTTATTCTTATTATTTACAAATTTTTGAAACCACCCCCTAATTTCCTAATTATTACTTCTTCTACTTTTATATTGATTTTTTAAACTACCTCTTGATTTTCTAATTATAGGTATTTTGGTTTCATTTAATGTGTTTAATACATTTATTTACTTGCATATTATTTTTTCACATATTTAATATACCATCGAATGAAATTCATTATATATTTCACTTATCCTCAAAACTTTTACGTTTTTTTTTACACACCAAAATATTCTTAAAATCAGGAAACCAAAATTAACTCGAAAAATGAAATCACAATCCTTGATTATAATACATGGCTAAAAAACTGTTAGAATATTAACCCCACTCAGATTATCCATGGGACTGAATTGCCTATGCTGTCCACGGTAGTACCTTGTGCAGTTGTTCGATTGGTACCCACCGATGTATGTTGTGATCTCATGACCCTGCTCTCGCTTCTTCTTGATATATGATTGCATTCACATTCTCTACAAACTCAAGATTTTAGATTTCGTCCAACGCAATCGCTGCGAGAAATTTAGTATTTTTCTCGCGTTTGCGCTGAGAGGGAGTATTCAAATATTAAGCCCATTCCAATTATCCTTGGGCTTAAATTGCCTATGTGAATTTACTATGTAGTTGTACGATTGGTACCATCGATGTATGTTGTGGTCCCACGACCCTGCTCTCGTTTTCGCTTGATATATGATTAGATTCGTCATTTCTACAAGTACGAGTTTTTAGAGAGTTGCCAATTTATTAATAACTCTTCAATTATACACACTTAATTTTTCTATTTAGGGTCTGTTTTGTTGTACAAAAAATAGACATAGAAATTCAAACTGTTTCCGTGAATTAGATTCTTAGGCCTCCTCCTCGAACTTGGATTCCTATGAGTAATGAAAAAAAGTCTTATCAAGAATTGATTTTATGTCAGTAAATAGACAACCAAACCGCGAAAATATGCATAATAAGGAAAGTGGATTCTATTTCCAAGGAAATAGCTAACCAAACATACTCTTAAATAAGATCAGCCCTGGAAAAACATGAAAGCAACCATAAATATAAACCATACTTTCAACACATACCAAAAGGTAACATCTCTCACATGTCTACTTGACCTCACCATGATCCTCGTGCATAAAACACAATAATATCAGCTTCCTCAAGCATCCCAAAGCTCACATTCTTCTTCATTTTCCCACTTTGGCTTATACTCAATGCAAAAAGAATAACCCCCAATCCTTGGTTCTCACCATCATTAAACTTCGCCACATCTTCATCATGTGGGTGCACTCTTGAAGAATATCTAGGTGCATGAAGTTCACCTTCATGTATGTACCTATCTTGTGCCTTGCTTGAAGATGCTTGTAAACAAACTTCTAAACTTAAGGACATTGCCTTATCTTTCTTCTCTAAAGGGTTTGACGATCTCTTTATCTCCCTGCTATCTTCCCTTAAGCACGCCGATTTCATTATTTTTAGTATCGATGGCGTCCTCTGATATACAGGTAGTTCATCGGACATATCTTCCTTAGACAACCTTTGTGGAGTGGATTACATGAATCTACACAATTTTGCTCCCTGGTATTCTTAAGTGAGTTTTAAGATTAACAACAAAGATAAATGTTGTGTCTTGAAGGAGAATATTGGGTGGAGAGGCCCAAAGAAGATAAGTCCAGGCATAAGTAGCTTACGTGTTATCATTATTTACACAAGCTCTACGTGCGCGAATATTCAATATTTTTTATTTTATTACAACAATTCAATAATAAGAAAAAATTATTATTGTATTTTTACACAAAAATTACATATAATTTTAAGAGCTTATGTATAGTTTATAAATAAATAAGGGATTTTAAATAAATTATATTAGGAGTTTATTTATAATTAATCAATATTTGATAGAGGCTGATTTTGACTGTAAAAGTATAAATGTGGAGGAAAAATGAAAAATCCAATAGTTAGATGTAAAAACTTTTTTTAAAAATAATTTATAGATAATTAGATGACTTCAAATAGATTAATATAGGGTTTAGGTACAATTAATCAATATTAGGGGGTGCTGTCTAGGAGGGTGAAAAGGTAAAATGGTGTAATAGTAATTTTCATTTGAATGACAAATACCCCTTGTCATTTTTTACATACCTTTTGAATTTTCTTGTAAATACCATAGATTTGGAAGGGCAAAATTGGAACCTAAAAATTAGGTTGAAGACATTTGAACTGTTCATTTGAGGCACCTGCCGTTATAGGTAGGGGTGGGCACGGGACGGGATGGGACGAGATATACTCATCCCTATCCCATCCCGTTCATACGGGATCGGGACGGGATCAACTATTCAATCACTAGTCATACAAAAAAGTCCGACATTCACAGTTGGTAACAACCATTCGGATTAATTTTGTTTTCATAGTTAAAACTGAACATATACCCTGTTGATAAATTTTGCATTAAAGGGGGCTGAATAGACTTTCATTGTATAGAAATCTTATCAAGTTATATAAATGACAATTTCATGCCCTTTGAACAATGAAGGCAGAAAACTTTGAAGTGGCTGATGTTCTTTTTGTTTATGCTCATTATCTGTGATTATTCCTAGATGACACATGCATCATTATTTATAGATACAGATTTTGGTACAAAGTGCCTTATATTCATCTCCCAACCAGTCTATATGATACTGTAGTACAATACTTTTACCTAATTAACATGAAAATTGACAAGCTTCGACAAAATTTTGTCTGTGCTATGTGTGTCATTAGAAAACCTTTACTCTTAGATGCCATAATCCTTAATTTTCTTAAACTCTTAGTGATTATACAGATTAACTTCTCATGCTCGATCAAAATATTTGAGGTGTACATAGTTGAGCAGTTACCCTTATAACTGGAAGACTGAAATATAAACTCACATTCATATGTTCCCAGACCAAATAAAGAAAATTTGCATCAGGGGGTATGTTAGGAATTCTTTATTCATTATAATACTAGTACTCTTGCAAGTATAGGATTACGTGTTTATTTACTATTAATGGTATCTGGTTAATATATGTAAGATTTGCATTAGAGCATCGCTGACAGTGAGATGTACAATTTGGATTGCCCAAGTTATACATCTCTCATTTTGATCTTAATAAGACATTCAGAGGTAATGAGATTATGTACTAAATAATCTGATACAAACATTTCTCCCAAAAATCACAATATAGCACATGAACCTAACAAGCTTTGTACCAAGATTTCATCTTCCGTCTCTCATCCCTCCGCCTCTACACGCCCTTTCTCTCACCTGTATGGTAGAAGTTTCTAACTTCATCTCAGAGCAACCAAAATTTTAGTCGTTAGAGATTACAGTTTAACCTTGTTGAGTTTAGACTCCTATGCATTGGTATGAATTTTACATTTCACCCTCTTTTGTCAAATCTGTCTATTACAGCATTAAGGAAGGAACCGGGATCTGTACTTTTCTACGACCAGAAAGTTCAATAGGTACCAACTTCCTGTCTCCCCTGTAATTTTTCTTCATGGACTCATGGGCATCATGTATATATTGGTGATATCTGAGATAGACATGTAAGTACACATAAACCTTGTCCAAACACTATATTACTACATCTAATCATGGACCATCACCTTACTGAACACACAAATAAATCAGAACATAAACATCTCTGACAAATTTGAATCCAGTAAGTCCTCATCATCAGACAAATTTGAATCCAGTAATAATTAAATAAAAATATTAATAATTAATATTAATAAATTAGTTCGGGACGGGACGGGATTGACGGGATTGAAAATCTTCATCCCATCCCATCCCATTCTAGATCGGGACGGGACGGGATCGGGATGAAATTATTCAATCCCATTAAGACCCGAAAAAATTGGGACGGGACGGGAACGGGATCGCGGGATGGGATGCCCACCCCTAGTTATAGGTGTAGAAATGAAATAATAGTGTGATTGAACTAAACAAAGGGTAACAAAAGGTCATTGTACTTGAAATGAAATTATCTTCAGATAATGAGATATCTCCACTTTGGTTTAATACAAGTTTATTCCATTTATCTTTTGTTTGGAATTTGTGATAAAAAAAAATAGCAACTTGTAGTTCAACATGATGTTTCCTAGCTATCTCTATCAAAATAGGAACATAATTCTTTCTAGTTTATTCCACAGAATATAATTCAATGCCTTGCTTTAATCTATAGAGAAACGTGATAGAGATCAATAGCGTTAGTTGTCGATAGAGTGCTGCCCTAATCCATTTTATATGGTTGTATACTATTTTCTTCAACAAAAACCATAATTTCGACTTCACACACTTAGGGGGTGTGTTTTTTGCTTGTTAATATATTAGAGGTTTGAATTTCCTGAAAAAACGTGAAATCGATTGCGCAAACAAACACCTTTTCAATATTTAATAAGCCAAAAAAAAAAAAACCCCATATAATTATAACGAACAGATAGAGATCCATGTAATATTGTTTGTCCTAAACTATAAAGACAGTCTAGTTTGTTCAATGTTTCTATAAACAAGAGAACCTAAATCAAATGTTATCTGATGTTTACGCTATGATTAATGCATTGCAAACACCCGCCTTAAATACAATAGGCTTATATTACACCATAGCTTATCCCATGCAATTCTTTCTAAACTCGTACTCACCTGCAACAAGCATCCAACTGATAATATACTACGTCATTCTAATGGTAGTTTGAACAACTTAGCTAACTAAACTAATTAATAGACTGCAAATGATTACATAATCATCTAAATCAATTCCATATATCATGCCTTCCTGTAGAAAATCATAGGTTAGGGATCCCCTCCTCAATCCTTGTCATTTTTTTTACTATTCAGTCTCTCCTTCACTTTAGTGGTTCACTCAATTATGAAATTTATCATTTCCCACTTGATTTATTTTATTTATTATCGGAAAATGACTTTTAAGGCCTACTTTTTCACAAAATAGACAATTTAGATACTGTAGTTGATGTAATGGCTAATTTGTGCATAATTTATACTTTTATGACCAACAAAAACTCTTTCATTAACCCAGATTAACTCATAAAATTATAAGACATTACCCTTCCAAAACAAATAGAAAACCTAATTTTATACTTTTATGACCAACAAAAACTCTTTTATTAATAATTCAATTTTTTGTATTTTTACTTTTTTTTTTACCCTAACATTTTTTTCATGAATGTTTTGTCACTATGAATGTGTTTGTATTTGACCGGTTGTGAAAGTATATCTGAGTTTGAAGAACAATTGTTTTTGTTTTAATTAATGGTTGCTTCAATTCTCTATCACTATTTAATTTACATGAAATTATCTTATTCAATATTGGTTCCCATTTTACTAGAGGCTATGATCATGTTTTGTGGTGGATAGCTTTTAACTAAATAGCGACAGGGAATAAAATTTATTTATTTACAGGTACCCATGCATTGAAAAATAAGAAATCAAATTTTGATAGCGAAAAAATTGATTTATTAACTACATAACGGAATAAGAAGCAATGATAACTAAAAACAAATTTTTAATCATCATCAAGAAAGTTAATGAACGGGTACCTGTAAACTTTTCTAATCAAATTTATGACAAGTTAATCAAATTGATTTGTTAACTAATTAAAACCAAATTTGTAATCATCATTAACTACATTATGAAAAGTTTACCAAACATTAGCATTATAATTTGATTAGCTTGTCGATAAATGAAAACTTATAATTAGAATCATTAATATCGATACCAACCAGTGACATGGGGTGGGAGCAGGGGCGGATTCAGGATTGTAGACAAAGGGGGGCAGAAAAATATTTAACATTTTCAAAAAATTTCCTCGGTATACAACATAAAAAATGTCCTTTGTATAAGAAGTTTCAAAGAAATTAGTAAAGGCATCAAAGTTTGTCTTCTTTTTCTGGGTTTTGTTTAACCGATGGAGATATACAGCATAAAAATTTCAATTTTTTTGTACATTGCAAACATGTTATGTATGTCACTATGTGTGTAGTGTGGAATGTGTCTATGTGGTGTGTTTGTCTTTGAGTGTGAGATTGATTGCTTAGTAACATTTTATGTAGAACATTTTTTTTTTGCTTTTATAGAAAGATCATTAAGGCTTATTATGAGATTGTTTTCAAGAAGGATGAGATTTGCTTGGAGATATTTCATATTGTATTTCATGCTGCAATCGATTTAGCAACCGATCCAATTGCTTTTTTGATTGACATAACATTCATCGGACATTTAGATTTGTCATTGTTTCTTTTTTTCTTGTTAGTTGTAATATTTGATGGAGAATCTCTGAATCGTATGACATGAAAAACTATATTAAATTCAAGAATTTAGGTTTCATAAATTTATCTGAATTTTTATTGCAAGACCAAGGTATAAAATCAACAAGTCAGAGATGGAGAAATAAAAACATTAAACAAACTCAATGTTTCAGATGGAGATGAATAAGAACTGAAGAAGATATCGCAAAACGCAAGACGCAAGCGCATACGCAGACACAAGAAGCTCGAATTCTCTTGCGATTTGGGATCTATGATTTTTTTGATAAGAGGGAGCAATATGAAATTTCAAGGGGGGGCAATATAAATTTTCAAAGGGGGGCAATAGTGAAATTTTAACCACTTTAATGGATTTTTTACAAAACTTAAGGGAGTCAATTGACCCCCTTATCCAAGTAGTGGATCCGCCCATCGGTGGGAGGGGTTAGGGGTAAAAAAAAAAGAGAAAAATAAAATAAAAATAATTAAAATCATTGATAAAATAGTCATTGTTGGTCATAAAAGTATAAAATTAGGCTTTATATTTTTTTAAGAATGATCAAGATGTCCTATAACTTTATGAGTTAACATGCAGTGACAGAGCCAAAATTTTCGTTGAATGGGGGCAAAGTGATGAATTATATTTAACTAATGATAATATAATAATTAAGTACTTTAATATATTTTTTGTTGAATTTTGAACAAGACATAAATAACTATACAAAACACTAATTGCTAAACAAAGCTCCATCTAATCCATGGGTGAGGAAAAATGATCCAACTATCTACTTTGTAGGTGCACAAGAGATAAATATATAGAGGATGGCGACACACTTGCCTTTCAAATATATATAACAAGGAGAGAACTCGATATCGTGCAATTCTATCAATCTGGTCAATTCATTTGGTGTATAAAGTTAATGGCCAAAAATATTAATGGGTCATTTTTCCAAGTAATCCTATGAATAAAATACTAAACTATATCTTGATATACAAATTCATCTCGAGAAAATACTTAAAAAACATTATTCTTCTTCAAAGCAGACAAAACAAGTTGGGGCGCTGGTGGCGATGGTGGGAAAGGAAAATAAATCAAACAGAGCGAGAATGAGAGCAAGAGAAGTGGAGGCGGAGTGGTTGTTGTTCTCGTAGTAAACATTTTTTTTACCCATAACCCTCCCCACCCCATGCCGCCGGCCGAGTTCGAACTCGTGACGTGTGATTCCGTGCGCTATACCTCTACTAACTCAACTAGTACCCTTTTGCCAATAAACAAATAGAGGGTAAAGAAAATAAGAAAGGGGTTGCCAACGTCGCTGAGAATAGTGGAAGAGAAGAAGGGGTGGGGCAGGATGGCGTCGACGATTGCAAGTTAGGCAAATTGAGAAGAAAAAAAACAACGATTTATTTTTTCAAAAGTCAGTGGGGGCACTTGCCCTCGCTTGACCCCACATAAATCCGTCCCTGTTAACATGAATTAATAAAATAGTCATTTTTTGTAATAAAAGTATAAAAGTAAGCACAAATTAGCCATTATATCAACTATGACATCTAAATGATCTATTATGTTAAGAAGTGTAGGCTTTAAAAATCATTTTCCGTTTATTTATTTAGTCCAAGAATACTCTAAACTCTACGTGCAAACTCCTAAAGCTAATAACTTGAGTA
Organism: Berberis thunbergii; assembly: GCA_003290165.1. Classification (NCBI taxonomy): domain Eukaryota; kingdom Viridiplantae; phylum Streptophyta; class Magnoliopsida; order Ranunculales; family Berberidaceae; genus Berberis; species Berberis thunbergii. Next base: position 76,002 of record QNQO01001281.1, read on the forward strand.
AACCGAAGGTAATATAAACAACTTTCAGCATTACAAACGGCTCAACTCCAAAAATTAGCACTTGAAAGAAAGCAAAAGAAAAGGATAAGGTACTTAAAACAATCAAACATGCATCATCATGTTTTGGAGGAAAATATTAAGTCATATTGATGAAATAATCATAATGAGATATTATGAGCAAATCAGCAGAAATGGTGTCTCCTTTTTTGTATTGAGGCAATTTGTATAGAAGATGTATACTGAAGTAAAATCTCCAAGCTTTTTCCAGCAAATATCAAGCAACCTACAGTAAATCAAACCACACAGAGAAGACCACTAAAAATCGGTCAGCCATACACAGGACACACCGATTCTCAGATGAATTAGTCAACAATTCAAGAGACTTCCCATGGAAGTCAACTGCAACAACAATAACATCAAATGCCAAAGCCCCAACTGCAAACCTTGCTGCCTTGTGAGTCTCCGCAATCCTATCCGATGGTGGCTGGTTGGGTCTATAAAGTAAATCAAATTTGTGGAGGTATATATGTTGGGTATGAAGGCTGTGGTGGAGATACATTTGTTGGGTCTGAGGGAGGCGAATCTGGAATATCTTTTGATGATTGGTAATTGCCCGTCATGGAACTGAGGTTGTAGATCTTCAGCTCCTGATCCATGATGGGAACCAGGAAGATTTTGACTTGGATCCAGATCCTGCAAGATGAAAAATAATCAACAGACAATTAAACTAGTTTAATAGTTTCGTAATAATTAATAACTTAACTCTCAAAACGTACATATGCAGTGTTTGGTGTGTCAAAGGGAACCAAAATATCTTTATCGCCACCAGGAGGTCCTTTACTCAGGTTTCCTTCGTACTTTCAAACCTTTCCTTATTTCTGCTGCTTTTCAAACAGCATACTTCTGCTTCTGCAAAAGCTCATGCCAAAGAATGCAACAAGACCAAAATCAAACTAGAGTTACTGTACATTAGAGAACGGCAAGAACTTCTTCTCAAAATCAAAATGTATGGAGCAGCAAAATACAAATCAGTAGATGAAAAACTAGAAACTCACCGAACTGATTAAGAATCTCAAACAAAAGATGCTTGCAGCATAAAAGGTTTCTGCAGCAAGGTAAAAATAGTTAATGGGCAATGCGAACAAAAACAATCACTCCTACAATAGGAATTATCCCAGGCTGCTTTTCTTAGTAACAGCAAAAAAATGCACATGGCATGTACAATCTACCATTTTGGACCTGGAGATCATAAATTTTTAGAGGCCTCTTTTTTGCAATCATATACTACATTATATAATCTTCATGTGTTGAGTTTGGAAACTAAAATCAGAATATTAAAATTTGATTAAAAAAAAAGAGAAGCATAAGAGAATGAAAGACAACTTTTAATCATTTGTAGTCCTCAGTGGCTCACATACAATGTTTAGATGGTATAATTGTGTAACGATTGTATTGGGTCACTGAAGATATGCTGTTTCTTATATGAAAAGTTGAAAACGGAGCTTATGGTTTATGCTCTCTGCTTTCCCAAATCGGGCCTTAATATGACTCTCTCTTTCAAAATTTAACAGCACATAATGAGAATCAATATTCATCTGTGACTGTGTCAACTACAAATATTAAGATTTAGTCTTCGGATATAATATATCGGTCTCAGGACTCCCTGTGCAATTCTATGGTTGTAAGATTTTGGGGATCTTGGATTTACTCCCACGAAAATCGTCATGTAATATATGAAAGATTTGTCTTACTGGTCTGCCCGCCCAGCACTGTCTTGCTTATCAGCCTTTGCAAAGACATTGGAGCCAAACCCTTCCAAATACAAATTATCTTCAGGCCCCAATTTCAGTGACTTCCTATCCTGTCATATAACCAAAGGCACATTCACCACGCATTCCTAACTTCATTTCATAGATATAGGCCATGTTACTAAATGAACCGTGATCAATGTTTAAAGGGCTAAATCGGGATTCAAGGCAATTGGCTTTTCAAAAGGTGAGGCATAGAACTAAAAATTGTTGGAAAATTCTAAATAAATATATAAATCAAGAAAAATATAAAACAGGATCCATGTAAAAGAAACCATGTAACCAATCATAAAGTAAGACGCTTTAGTGACCAACATTATCGGACTGACCGACCTGAAAGTTTTTATTAGCCATAACAAACTCGAGAGGCCTAAACCTCCAGTTTGTAGCTTGCATGTATATGCCTCTTATGAAAAATGCACTTGGAGGGCTCAAGACCATAATATACCTTATAAAAAACAATACAAGGATAATCAATCTCGGGTTTAGAGAGAGCAAAAAAAAAAAAAAAAACCCAACCATTTAGGTCAGTTTTACTGATACACATATGCGAGGCCAAACCTCCAGGTTAGCCTGTGTGTGCCTAATATAAAAAATGCATAAGCCGCGTACCCAGATTGTATGGCGTCGTAAAACCTAAAACTCACCCCAAGCTTAAATGCGTAGATCTCAAAAGATTTTATAAGCATTGAGTATTCAAATTAATTAGCATCTCTCCACAATAATACATATTACACAAGATGTCCTCTTTATACCCACCCCCAGTTCCTAGGTTTACTTTCATTGAAGCAAGCTTCGATCACAAACATTGATCTAACTTCATTTACACTAGACAAGTTATCATTTACCAATAACTTGGACTGTGCAATTGAATTTCTTAACATTGCCATCAGTTGTATCATAATAATAAAAACAAAGCCCAAAAATCAGGTAAAAATAAAACCTTTTCAATCTGGTTCATGAGGGAAAACCAAGAGTTTGTTAGTAGTCTTGGCACGACAAGTCCGGGGAATATTAAGGCCTCGTTCCATCGCATCCAGCCGACCTGGATAAAAAAAAAAAGCATTAACAACGAAATGCAGATATAAGGTTTGTGTTCGACATAAGAGACTTCACTTACATTAATAGGCGACCATGTGTTGGCGTTTCTGCAGCTGGTCCGCTCTTTGAAAGTAAGGCAATAGAAGCTTAGCTGCTTCATTATCGCCGCTGCTACCTTACCCATCGCAGTTTCGGTAAGGGTGGACGAATGTAACATGCTTTGACAATTTTTGGATCCAGTTATATATATGGAGTTTAAGAGCATTGATAAAATGAAAGCCTAGAAAAAAATTAGTCATTTGGGCAAGGCCATTTTGCTACTTATTTTGAATTACCAACAGCTGCACTTCACTTTCTTTTTTCCTTGTAAATATAGCGAAAGAAAATGTTTTGAAAGAATGGATGGACTGACTAGTCGTAGATGGTGTTACCTCCAACTACAGTAGTAGTCACTTCACATAACCCAAAAGAAAATGATAGTTGAATAATAATAAAATATATTTTAAAGTCATTTTTACGACAAACCAAACTATGCGAATTGACAACTATTACTTAGAATATTTAGTGTCTTAAAATATACCTAAGCATCTCCAACGGTAAAAGTTAAAATGGGGGATAAACCATCCCTTAATTTAATCAAAAGTTAAGTTTAGGGGTCCCATAGTCTTCACCACTCAAACCGCATCCCCTATTTAAAATTTTTTAACATTATTTTAATATATTTTCAACTTTTCTATATCAATTTAATTTCAATTATACTATTATTAATTTCAACTTATTATAATTATATTATTATTAATTTCAAATTAATTTAAATTTGACTACTTAAAAGATTCGGAAGTATTTAAAAAAAATAGTATTAAAAATTAATTTTTTTTAATTAATATTAATTTATTTTTAAGTATACTATTAATATTTTTAATTAATTATTTATCATTATTTAAATTAGTATTAATAATTACTTTTTTAATTATACTATTATTTAGATTCTTTTGTTTTTATTTTTGATTTAAAAAATTAAGTATTAGGAATATTTTATTATTATATGGTTAACTTCTCCCTAAATTTAAGGGGAAGTTGTACGTGGAGTTATTATAGGGGGATGATTGGAGCAAGAATTTTTTCTATGAAACCCCTAAAATAGTTTTTTTGACTATTTAGGAGATGATTGGAGACAACTAAGAACCAAAACATTTTTTTTCAAAGTTAAAATAAACAAAAAGACTCTTAATCAGGAAACTATTTAACAAAGTTCGCCCACTAAAGAAAACTCCAATAGCGCTACTAAAAATTCTCTATCATGAGAAAGGCTAATTGACTGAACATACCCAAGAAGCAAAAGCTCATTCGGGTCATCAATTTAACTGTTATGAGTAATATTCATCTCTAATAAAGAAAATAAGATGACTTACGATGACAAAATTATGTAATAAAAAAAAAAAAAAACCTTTAAAGACATGTAGTTCCTTAACGAGGCAAATGTCTCATGCTAATAAGTTCCTATCATACTTAAAGTAAATATTTATCTTACCTATGCTTACTTTATAAAGGTTTACCATGGCAAGTCTGACTTGCAAAAATGTACGTAGACTTTCCATATTGCATGTAATTAGAAACAAATTAATGTAATTTCTCAATTGATCAAAATTCATCAATTAAGACAATTGAGTCTATATATACATTATTTGTCTTAAACAAATTATTTATCTTCAATAAAATGATCACCTTAGACTATACCACATTTGCGCTACCTCCGTGTCAAACACACATGTTCGTAGTTTCTCTCATATAAAGGAGAATTTCTCCGTTATCCATGCATGTGTGAGAACATCAGATACATGCATACATCGCCAGATACCCTTAACTATATGAGTACCATAAAAGGCCACGCTAGGGATAACAATGTGCATAATATCTCACGTCATACTTTTGATAGATACATAATCAGGCTTATTTTAGGTATTTCAAAAGCTACCCCTTTTTGCAAGACTCAAACCGATTTTTTTTTTGGAAGGCGAGCTGGGTTTTTGAGGATCCCATAACCTATCAACTGGGCGACCTACAGGTCAAAAACCATTAGAAAGTAACCATGCCGCAGATGGAATTCGAAGCTAGGACATGGGGGAGAAACCCACACAGCCCTAACCACTAGGCCATAACACCATTGGCGACTCAAACCGAATATTACTTAGTTTCTCTTTAAGAAAGGGTTGTCCTACTCCACAAGACTCGGTCTAAATGTTGCTTAGTTTCTCTATAGGAGATGGACATCATAAAATAACAAGATGCGTGGTAGTTCTAAGAAATACAATTCAATGTGATTAAATTTTTATGAACTCAAGATTATTTGTGTTGCCTATTGTGTATCCCAAAATTCTTACACAATGACACTTTGTCAATCATAAACAAATCTATCAATTCTTTGGGAAAACATTTTCATGGACAAATTCTCTATACAAAGTGACCATCAAATTCATTCAATATAGGAAAACATACTCCTGAGTGAGTCAATTTGCATAACCATCTAATTCACATTTAAAGGAGAGTCACATAATAATTATTAATCTCAAGTCATAATATAATAATGAAAATACCAATTCACAAATTTTATATCTTAGCATCAAATGAAAAATAATGTAAACATCAATTCCCATAATAATATAAATACCCAAATTCATCTCATCAAATAATGAATCATGACAAATTAATCCCAACTTAACTCACAATCACTTCATCCTTTAAACACGCAACAAATTCTACGTTGCAAATATTATCACAAATCATCATGCATACATCTAATTTCAGAAAAATATAATTAGTATTATATTTATATAATTTTCACATAATATATTCACCTAATTTCTGCAGAATAAATATTTCAATGGTTTGGTTCCAAACACATTGTTCACTCTACATGTATATCGATAAAACTTCGGAACTCAATTCCAAGGATATAACAAGTTATAACAAATATTGTTTCTGTAATCCACAATTTATATGTTGAAATTACTATTGAATAACATCTTAAATAAATTTAATGTAAAATTTTTACCAATAGATCTAAACTATATAATGCAAGTTCACCTTAGAAACAATGAATGTGCGTCTTAGTCCTGACTTTTGTATTGCCAAAATACCCTCCCAATTCTATTCTATTTACAATAAAACCAATAGGTAGGTGAATATTGATCAGGGTTAATTTTATAATTTAAAAAAAAAAATTATTACACATATGTACCATTTTAACCTCCCAAATTCAGATGATTAACGATCAAAACTCACCCCTCTCAAATATTATTAATTATACCTAAGTCCTTAGCATAATTTTTTCAAAGTCCTTAATTATTTGTAAACTATACATAGGCCCTTACAACTAAAAATAATTATTTTGTTTAAAATTTCAATAATAATTTTTACTTATATTAAGTAAAATTTTTATTCGCATGTAAATGCTTAAAATAAAAGTAGAACAAATATATAGATATATATATATATATATATATATATATATATCACACAAAAAGAGTGAGAAATACTTACAAAGCAATTAGCAAGAAATATCTCAAAAGTCTCCAATTAAATATTCCTATGAAAAATTGAAACAATAAATCTTAAAAATCAAGCTAGAAGCACCAAACACGAACATGAACACGCACGCACACACGGGCACGTGCAAAATTGCAAAACTGCACACTCACGCACGTTCTCGGTCTTCACAATATGAGAAGATCCGAAATTCTAGCTGGCCTGGGTCAACCAGCGAGGTTGTTGCCTGGGTGGGGCAAAAAGACAATTTTGCCCCTCCTTTTTATCTACCCTTATAGAGAAAGTGTTTAAAGAGGGGGGCAAAAATGTCTTTTTACCCCACCCAGGCAGCAAACAGGCTGGGGGACCAGGCCCTGTAGAATTACTCTGAGAAGATAGATTCTCTCTATTCTCAAAGTTTCTTTCCTCTTTGTATTATTATTATTATTATTTGACTTTTTTTTATGTGTTTATGGGAAAAAAGAAAAGACTTATCTTCCTCATATTTCTTCATTTTTTTTTTTTGATTTTTTTTCTTCATTCTTCATCTCATCATCATCATCATCATCATCATCATCATCATCCTCGTCGTTGTCATCATCGTCCTCGTCGTCGTCATCATCATCATCATCATCATCATCATTCATCATCATCATTATCATCATCATCATCATCATTATTATTATTATGTCAATAAAATATAAAATTTGTCAAACTCCAAACATGGAGGTAAATATAAGTTTCAGTAGTTCTAGAAAAAATAGGATCGTTAGAGATGCAGAAAGTACGAGCATTAAGTGAATTTCAAAAAATACAACTTGGTAAACAAAGCAAGGTTTTTTAAATATAATTTCGATGAGAAATTATCTGAAGTTTTATATTTGCAAAGAAATTCCACATCATACAAAGTAATACACCAAGCACGCACATAAACGAAGCTACTACATGAGTATATCTGTATTATTTAAACAATAACTCAAAATATTCAATAGGACTTATACACCAAAATATTTATAAAGGCCATTGAATAAAATATGGGTTTTACAATATATACACCTCAAAGGAATTTCATCCCGAGGTTTGCTAAAAAAAATTACCAAGTAAGAAGGTAATCTTGGTAATCTCACTAAACAATAAGAAAGATCCTAAGGTAATTGGAACTTTGAACAACTCCTCGGGATCCTTACGGACTAGCCTACTTTCATAATCATGTACCCAAGTATGCATAGACTAATGGACACCAAGTTGCAAAGGTTGTACTCCTAAAAGGGTTCAAGTGAATTTTTTTCTTAATGCAAGACTAACCTCTACATGAAGATGATCTAACTTAAATAAAAATAAAGGAGACCTAAACGAAACCTATATGATGCGCAAATAAAGAGAATGACAAACAACCAAAACAAGCATCTAGTAATACAACCTTTTATTACCTAACCGAAGCTGACTCTGGTAATTGCACTCCGATTCTAATTTTGGTCATATGCCAGTTTTAACTCGAACCGTGGGAGAGTAAACACTGTAATTCATAATCTCCTTTACAAAATATTTTAAAGAAATAAAACAAAATGTTCTTACCTCTTTGATATAAAAACATACAATGCCAATTTCATTATAGAAATAACTTCACTAGACATTGTTTTTAATCTCAAATGAGAGTTCCTATGACCGCGAGAACTTGTCCTACACACAAAATTTATCTTCTACAACTTTTAAAAATACAAATTGTACAAGGGTGACCAAATCCCAATGTACGGTCTAGGTTCCTAATCCTAAATTGGTGGGTTAACCTATCCGCGGGAGAGGTACGATATTTTCAAATCAATCTTGCCATTATCAACTAAGCATGCAATTCTAACTAAAAATAAAACAAGCAAAACACACAGTAATCCAACAAAAAACCGTAATGTCAATGCAGTGGGAAGAAGTTACCTCCGGCGTGAACCTCTCTTGACTTGCTTATGACACCGAGTAGAATTCGAGTTGACGTCTATCAAAAGTACCATCCACCTGATGGCTCTCCGACTTTTGAGAGTGTCAACGCATCACAATCTGTAACAATTACAAATATGTTTTGCTATGTTTTGTTTTTACTTGTTTTTTCCCTTTTTGAAATTTTTTTCTAAGCAACATGCAACACTTTACACTTTCCTAATGTTAACAATTGCGAAACAATGAAGACACAAATCAAAACTACTAAGAAACAAAAGAAGAAAAGAAAATCCATCCTAAAAAATGTTACCCTAAAATAAACAAAAACAACATAGTTATTACCTAGGTTCAAAGAAACAAAAAAAAACTACCTAGGGCTGATTTTTATTTTATATATATATTTTTTTTACCTCAACTCCAAATACCGCAACAACACCAAAAACTTATTTTAGATTTAACTAGCCAAAATAAATTGGTTTATTAAACCTAGTTTAAATTACCGCAAGTGCATGGTTGTCTTACTAGTAGACAAATCAAATATAGGTCGCATCCATAGGAATTGAAGTTGCAAACAAATTTTAGAGTCTAATGAAACTAATTTAACAAAAAGTGTTACATGAAAATTCTATAGTGTTTTGAAATAAAACAACGAATAGTTAAATTAAAAAAGTTGATGAGAAGAGTACGAAGGCATTGAATCCACCATTGGTTTCGTCGAGAATTATCTCAATATAAATTACTATTTTTATAAAACGAGAAGCGTTAGGGATGAAAAATCTTGCATGCGTTAATGATGTGATTGTTAAAACTTTTCAGCTAATATAAAATCAAAATAAATTTAATCAAAAATCACAGGTTCAACTTAAACAATTAAAAATCAAAGCTCGGACATTAATAAAGAACAATCTAACTCTTGAATAGTCTAGATATAAATCTATTTTACCGGTGAAAGCAAATTATCAATATTTCAAACGAGATTGTATTTGATAATTAAGCGCAGGAAAATAGTAAGATAAATTTAAGACAAACTCTAGAAACCCATGATAGTTGCATCTTCGCCTTAACGCAAAGTTTAGAAGCTCATGGTGGTGGTCATAATCACAGGGAGAAACTCCCTTGGTTGCATCTTCAAATCAGCATACACGTGCGGCAAAGAGACACCAAAAACCCAATCGTAAACAACCCTCAAATCAGTGTGCCCAAGAGAGATAACTCCCAAACATCTCGTGCATCCCATCAAACAAAGGAGGAAACTCCTAGAAAAAACAGGTGTGAAGTCGAGCCAAAATTTTCTCCAATTCTCATCTTTTGCGTAAAAGAAAACTTTGCAAAATAGATCCGATTTTTCAAAAAATGTCGGCAGGAAGTTAGCCCGTACATACATCACAAATCTAAAGAATACTTAAGGGAAGACATGAAATACCTTGATTAGAAAGAAATTAGGGTAGGAATCCAAATCAAAAAAGAAAATGAATTGTTGATATTGGACTGGGAACTGAAAACAATCAAGTTTGGTTGTTTGTTTTTAAACAAAATTGGTTAAGTGGTTGGTTTTGGGTAGGGATGACAGAAAAATTCGTTTACACAAATATTCGTCTAGCCCCGTCCCAAATGGGGCAAATATTGGTTTAGTTTAACGAATTTTGGGGTGTATTCAAGGATGAAAATTTAATCCGTCACAAATTCAGGTGGGACACAGATTTGGCCATATCAACCCTGCGGATACCTGTTTATACATATGTATAATATATAATTTTTTGGGTTGGTTATAACCAAGCCAATTAAGCCAAGCCCAATGTATTGCAGGGCACAATTTTTATTTTTTTAATTTTTTTTATAGAAGCATAGACTTCTTAAGTTTACCTCTTAGAAGTTGTGGGTCAAAACCTTACTCACATGTAAAAGAATGCAAATCCTTATGTTTTTATAGAAATAGAAACATTTGGATGTTGCTTTTTACAAGATGTGGGACAAAACTAATTCTTAGACTCTCACTCACTCACATTGCTTAAGTTAACATTACCAAGTTTATTCTCAAATTATTTCATTTATTTAGTTACAAAATAAAATGACTATTACTTAATATTTTGTTGCCACCACCACCACTACTACCATCATAGCATAATTAACACCACCTTCATAACCACTGCCACCCCCACAACCACCCTTACCACACTGGCTCCACCATAACATAATAATCACCACCTTCACAGCCGCCACCATCACCACGTTGTTACAACTACCATAGCATTAGCATAACTACCAATACTCACAGCCGCCTCCAATTAACCACATGCACTATATCATAACCACTTTCATAACTACCAACACCTTCACACTTATCAAAATCACCATAGGATAACCGTCAATAACACCTTCATTGCCATAGTGACCACCTCCACCATCGACAACACCTCCACAAATCACAATCAATGCCACAACCACCATAACACAATTTCCACTACCACCACAACCCTTGTAGTCATATCAATTGCCACCACGATACCAAAACCACAACCACCTCGTCTCCCACCCACAACCATTACTATCATTACCGCCACCAACAACCACCACAAACAAAAATAACAACTACCATACGACAACCACAACTGTTGCCATCATTTCCTCTACCCACAATAATATCAATAATCACCACCACCACAATGATACCAAAACCATAACCAATGCCATCACTTCCATCACCAACAAGACAGAGTAAGGTTCTATAAGAAATCTCCAAGCCAAATGCTAAATACACAACCACAACCATCGTTAGCATCACTGTCACCAACAACCATAATCATCAGCATTGCCACCACCACCATACCAATGATACCACAAGGTCCACAACCACAACCATTGTCATCATCTCTGATGATACACCAAACCGTCCTTAGATCAACACCGTACACGTGTCATGATAATCTTGTCAAACATAACATAGCAAGTTTGATTGCACGCTCAATCCAGCAATGCCCAGACAACATTTAAACCCACTATTGGCAGGATCCAGGAGGTTGGACCCAAATTGCAACGTGCCAATAGGCCCACACGTCACGCGGTCAAGCCCAATATTTGTAAGTCTCGATAAGGCAAGAGTATGCCCTGATAAGGCAAGTATCTGGGGGATTGACCAAAGATAGGCAGGCCAACAATACTTTGGTTTCTACTAGGAAACAAATACTAAAGTATCTTGCACGGACAACACTCAGAAAAGGGAAAAATCTCCCTCAGATCTAAGAGCATAAGTCGTGTAGGGAAATTTTTCTACATGGACAACTCTCAACAAGGAAATGATCTCCAGCAAGATCTTTTTCACTAAATTACGCCTCCCAAGGCCGAGCCAAACAGAGACTCTCATACTATAAAAGGGAGATAAGGTCGATGAACAAAAGTATCCTACAAAAACCCAATTTACAGCTTTAAGCCTCTCCTATGCCTTATCTAACTTAAACATCGAAGTCGACCACCACATGGTGGTCTTTGGCTCACGAGCGTTCCGTGTGCAAGTCTAGGTAAAGGTGAGGAAGGAAAGCACAAAACGACTACATCAGTTTGGCGCCATCCACGGGGAACAACAGAGTTCCTCAGAAAAATATTAGTGCCACATTTTCCATAGAGCTAGAAAGATGGTGACAGCAAGGTTTCGCAACAATGGAGACGCTGCTGAACCCTCGAATGCTCGAACTAACAGAGTGCTGGTAGCTCCGGTGCCGCCACCATTGCGGGAGGAACCCCTCAGACCCCCATGCCGATGGCAGCCGCGGCGGACCCCAGGGTGGATCTACTATCAACCCAGCTACATCAAATTGTACGAGCTGTGAAGATACTCAAATCCCTAAAAACAGAAGCCAAACGAGACGTTGAGGGAATACATCACACGTTTCAACGATGAGTTGACCCTCATCAACGGTCATATGATGAAACTGATATCGCAGCCTTCATCTCGAGTTTGAGGAAAGGCAAGTTTTATAACTTCCTTATGCTAAACTTTCCGGCCGATATTACAGACCTGCTGAAGGAGGCCCTCCTGACCAAACATCCACTTTGCACAGTGTTGCACAAGTCAAATTGTCTAGCAAGATGGTTAAATGGTCGATAGAACTAGGGCAGTTTGAAATCAACTACGCTCCAAGAAAAACCATCAAAGCCCACGCATTGGCAGACTTCCTTTCCGAATTTACAGGTGGTGAAGAACAAGAGCTAGACAGCTCAGAGCAGAGACCGGACGAAGAAAGATAGATCCTGCGCTGTGATGGGTCATCCACACTGAAAGGAAGTGGAATCGGTATCATTGTCCACTATCCGGGTGGCTTCACTTTAGAAAAGGCGGTTAGGTTTGGTTTCCCGGCCTCGAACAAAGAAGGAGAATTCTAGGCCCTCATGTTCAGCATGAAGCTTGCAAAGGGGATCGAGGTAACTGGGCTTACCGCATACAATAACTCACGCCTGGTAGTCATCCAGGTCAAAGGAAAATTCAACAACAGAGATCCAAGGATGATAACTTATAGTGAGAAGATCAACAATGCGGCAAACCAATTCAGAAGATTTGAACTTCTGCAGTCTCCATGAGACAACAACGAAAGAGTCGATGCACTAGCCAGATAGGCCTCAGCCACTGTCGAGACTGGTAACGGGCTCATCGAATTCCAAGAGCAGTCAAGTCTGGAAGAAAAGGAGTTCAATGATCTCTATGCAATGAAAGTAGACTCAAGCTGGATGAATCTCATTATTGAGTTCATCAAGAATGAATTCCTCCAGGCCAAAAGATAGATGTTAGAAAGCTAACGAACATGGCAGCACGATACACTCTCATAAACGACAAACTTTATAGAAGGTTGGCCATGGGTCCCCTACTGAGATGCCAAACCTTCTTGGAGGCAAACCACGTTCTAAAGGAAATCCATGAAGGCATCTGCGGGAATCACCTAGGAGGGAGGACACTGGTCCACAAGGCCCTAATTGTATAATTGGCCTCAAATGCAGCAGGACGATAAAGACACCGTCTGCAAGTGCGACAAGTGCCAGAGGTTCGGGTCGTATACACACATGCCCGCTCTTGACTCCGATGACTAGCCCGTGGCCATTTGCACAGTAGGGGAAGGACATCATCCGACTCCTCTTGGCCTCAACCAATAAAAATTTCCTCATTACAATTGTGGATTACTTTGCGAAATGGGTCGAAATTGAGCCCCAATATAGGCCAGGAGCAAATGGAGAAATTCATATGGACCTCCATCGTATGCAGGTTTAGTATTCCAAGAATGCTAGTTAGCGACAATGGAACTCAATTTAAAGGTAGTAAGGTTGACAAACTATGCAAAGATCTTGGCATTAGCCACCATTTCCCCTCGCCAGAGCATCCGCAAGCCAACGGCCATGCGAAAGTCACCAATAGAACAATTTTGGAAGCACTCAAAATGAAACTCGATGCGGCCAAAGGAAAATGGGTCTCAAAACTACTAGGGATACTCTGGGCATATCAGACAACCAAAAATACCCCTACTGGAGAAACACCTTTCGCCCTAGCCTGTGGGTTGGAAGCAATGGTCTCGATGGAACTCAAAGTTCCAAACTTCCGGACAGAGGAATCCAAATCAGAAGATAATGTCGAAGTTTTGCGCATCAGTTTAGACCTCCTCGAAGAAAGAGAAATTAGACCTCTACCAGAATAACTACCTACCAGCATAAAATGGCTCAGTACTACAATAAAAAATTCAAGCCACGTGAATTTAAAGTGGGAGACTGGATACTAAAAAAGACTCAGCAAAGCACTAAGGAACTGGGCACATGCAAGATGAACCCGAATTAGGAGAGGGCCTACAAAGTAACCAAGGTCAATAGGCTAGGGACATATTGGTTGGAAGATGTAGATGGTAAAGGTCTAATGCGACCGTGGAATGTAGAACACATTAAAAAGTATTATCAATAAAGGATATCTACTTTTTCAAAACTTCCACTGCTTCCAGTCAGTTTTCCATTGTCTGACTCTCTCCTACTCAATGAATTGCATAAGTCAGAACACCAAAGTCAGATTTATCAAGCTCGACCAAAGCCTAGTCAGTTTCAGCTACTAGCAATGGCCTCGGGTTTACTCTAACACCTAGTCTGCGAAAAGTGGATGATGATGGGTTAGAAAGTGGGAGTTTAGTTAGTGCTCATGTTGCCTGTGAAGACGACTTGCCAGGGATCATTGTCATTCCGTGGACAATGATCGTTAAACCATAACATTCTAACACGTAGACTGCGAAGAGCAGACGACGATGGGTTAGAAAGTGGGAGCTTGTCAGCGTTCTAATGTCTGATCAAGAACAGCTTGCCAGGGATCGTTGTCCAATATGGATAACAGTCACCGAACCCGACCAAAGCTTAGTCGGTGACGACCAATGATGATAGCTTCTTGTCCGCTCGAAGCTTAGTCCACAAATAACGAATTGCGATGGCCTAGAAAGTGGGAGTCTAGTCAGCGTTCTCGACGCCTGATGACGATGGCTTGCCAGGGATCCTTGCATGGACAACAATTACCCAACCCTATCAAAGTTTAGTTAGTTGCCACTGATAACGATAACTTCTAATCTGCTCAAAGCCTAGTCCAAATAGAATGGACGATGATGGTCTAGAAAGTGGGAGCTTAATCAGTGCTCATATAGCCTGGTGAAGACGATTTGCCAGGGATCATTGTCTGACTATAGATAATGCTCGCCGAACCTTATCACTCTAACACCTAGTTTACAAATAGTGGATTGTGATAGGTTAAAAAGTGGGAGTTTAGTTAGAGTTCATGAAGCCTGATGAAGATTGCTTGCCAAGGGGTCATTGTTCTTCTGCAGACAATGATAGCCAAACCTTATCACCTAGTATGTGAAAAGTGCACTACGATGGGTTAGAAAGTGGGACCTTAGTAAGCGCTCAAGTAGCCTGGTGAAGACAACACTCTAACACCTAGTATGCAAATAGCAGATGACAATGGGTTAGAAAGTGGGAGCTTAGTCAACGCTCATGCAGTGCGAAATAGACTGCTTGTTAGGATATTGTACTTCCAAGGACAATGATCGTCGAACCTAAACAAAGCTTAGTCAGTTTCGGCTGATAACGATGGCTCGAGACCCAGGCTGCCACCCAGTCCGAATTAAACAAATAGAGATGGGTTAAGGAAAAAAGTACAAGCACTTCAGAATCTATTATGCGAGTAACAGATGACGCAATGACATAATAGCACAGATAAGTTGTAGAAAATACAGGTACAAAAAACTACTTGACAAACTTTCTTTAAGTCATATTTCAAATACTACAATTGCTTTGGAGAACTCGCTCTAGAGGTTGAAAAGCTAGTTACATTAGAAGGAATTGCGGGAGATAAAATAACATCGTCCGAAGCTGCTCTTGAGTCAAGCTCCAGGTGGGGGTTATCTTTTTCACTTAGACCAAGAAGTTCTAGCCTACCCCGAGCAATATCAGAAAATTCTGAAGTTACCCGCTGCTCATGTCCCTGAGCTTTGGACTCCGCTAAGCTCGCCTCCGTATTCAATAACATATGTGAGAGCAACCATATGAGATTCCTCTTTTTCCAGTCGTTGTCTTAGCAAATTTAACTCAACCAACACAGACGCAACCCGAGTCTCCACTTCATGGACACGATGTCGCCCGATGACTGATTCATATTCAAACTCCCGGCACAAAGTTGTCAACTCGGACTCATCTTTCTCTTGTTTAGCGGTTCGGGCTTGCAGAACAGCTTGCGTCGTGCCCACCATCTCTTCCAACTGCTCGCTTAGGAGGTCTGAACGATAGAGCGAATCCAAATATAACTTGCAAAGCTCAACAAAAGCCTTCTCCAAAGCATGAATTTAGGGATGGCAACGGGGCGGATTTGGACAAATCCATCCCCGATCCATCAGAAATAACGGATCCCCAAATCCGCCCCGCAAATCCGTTTATAGATTTATATAAAAACCACCTCCGCCCCGCACGGATTGGCGGATATCCGCTCCGCCCCAATATCCGTTAAAAAAAATTCATTCATACATAAAGCACAGTAAAAGTTCCTTCTATAGTCTACACTAAAAGATACATCATTCATTGATACAAAAATTATTACAAAAAAACAACAAATCACAAAAGAAAAAAAAATTTCGATCTAAAAAAAAAAAATCTTTGATCCTGATCTCTGATATGAGCTCCTTCTTTGTGTGTTTGTTTGGAGGTGGAAGAGATCAAGAGGTGGAAGAGATCAGTTCTTCTTTCTTTGCGATTGGAAGATCTGATCTCAACACTGTTGTCAAACAAGTGAACAACCTGCAAAACAAGATCTGAAATCAATTAGTTCGAAATCAACAAAAAAGAAGAAAAAAACAGATTTTAAAGAAGAAAAGAAAAAATCGAATAGCAGATCTGAAAAAAAATCAGTTAGTTCGAAAAAAAAAAATCGAAGAGCAGATCTGAACAAAGAAGAGATCTAAAAAAGAGGAAGGATCTTATCTAGAAAGAGGGAGGAATCAGCCCGAAATGATGAGATCTAAAGTTCTTCTCTGCTCTGAACTTCTTCTTCTTCAGCTTCTTCTTTCAATCTTCGATTCTTCTTCTCCTTCTTTCGTTTTTCTTCTTTCAGTCCTTTCTTCTTTGAGTTTCTTCCTTCTTTCTTCTTTGAGATCAAGAAGTGGAAGAGATCGGTTCTTCTTGCTTCGCGGTTGGAAGATCTGATCTCAACATTGTTGTCAAACAAGTGAACAACCTACAAAACAAGATTTGAAATCAGTTAGTTCGAAATAAACAAAAATAAGAAGAAAAAAAAGATCTGAAAAAAAAAAACAGTTAGTTCAAAAGAAAAAAAAAAAATCGAAGAGCAGATCTGAACGAAGAAGAGGAAGGATCTTACCTGGAAGGAGGGAGGAATCAGCCCGAAATGATGAGATCTAAAGTTCTTCTCTGCTCTGAACTTCTTCTTCTTCAGCTTCTTCTTTCAATCTTCGGTTCTTCTTCTTCTTC
Organism: Berberis thunbergii; assembly: GCA_003290165.1. NCBI lineage: Eukaryota > Viridiplantae > Streptophyta > Magnoliopsida > Ranunculales > Berberidaceae > Berberis > Berberis thunbergii. The sequence goes on from QNQO01001281.1 coordinate 93,290, forward strand.
TTCTTTCGTTCCTCTTCTTTCAGTCCTTCTTTCTTCTTTGAGATCAAGAGGTGGAAGAGTCTGCGTATGCGTATCCTTCGTTCTTCTTTGAGTTTCTCTATGAGTTTCTTGTTTCTCTGTGAGTTTTTTCGTTGAGTTTCCAGAGAGGTGCGGATTTCATTTGATTTCTTTGAGTTTTTTCTGTGCGTTTTGTGGCTCAAGGTGAAAGAGAAATCAGAAGATCTGAAATGTCAGCGGATTTCAGGTTTCTTAGGTTTTAGTTTTAGGTTTTTTTTTTTAAAATGGTTTAGTTAATATTTACTTTAGGAATAAGGGTATTATAGTAAGTTAAGTAGTATAAACGGATATTCGCGGGTCCTGCAGGGCAGATATGGCTAAAACCGTATCCGCCCCGAATAGTCAACGGATATTATTTGGATATCCAAAACCACCCGAAAACCCATTCTGCCATATCCAAATCCACCCCATACGGATTGGGTGGGGCGGATATCCGTGAAAATCCGCCCCACTGCCAACCCTACATGAATTGTACCATGAGCGTCAAGGCAGCTCGCCCTAAACCAACGATGCTAATCCGTGTGGACCGTTTGAAGACACCAGCTCCACATCTTCACATCCGGGGCCTTCTCAACTGAAATTGTTTCTGTAAACTTGAAAGCGAACAGACATTGAATTTTTCTGTCTAGGTTTAATGGTGGAATGGAAAACAGTGAACGAAACCTCGAACAATCAACGAGATGGAGAGGTCCATGAAAGCGTTTGAAGGTGAAGATGAAGTGTAGTGTGTGAAAGTGAATTAGGTTTTTTTTGAAGCTATAATGGCAGAAAAACTGTATGAAAGTTGCAAAAGAGTGTGTGTTGTTGTTGCTGTTGATGTTGTTACCTTGTTGAGGCATTTGTGAGTGAGTGAGGTGGCTTGGAGATCAGTGAAGGCGAGATAGTAATCTTTGAAAATAAGGAGAGTGAAAACGGAGGGAGGGATGAGAAACGAACTAGAGAGAATAAAAACTGGGGGAGTTTTTCCTTCATTGTTCGTCTCTTCAATGGTATGAGCTGACAAGGAGTAATCCCTAGCCGTCCACATGTCTGGTTCAGGTAACAGACGGTTGGGATCGACATGCTATCACATCAAGCGTGATAAGCACGTCAAGGGCATTTTCGTCATCCAAAATAGACGGAATGATGGCACGTGAGGTGTTTGACAATCAAGGCACGTTGACTGCTAGTCTTAGGGGGAATGTGCAATATGAATGATAATTGGGTGCAAAGCTGAATAAGGCATATTATAAGGGGAAAGTGTAAATAAACCCTTTATAACTTTACTTTTTCTATCCAGGAGTGTTTGTATTTTGAAGGAAAAAAACCCCTTAAATAAACATAACACAAATACCAAAGAAAGCCCATAGCATCCCTAATAATCCGATCACGCGATAAGGAACTACCGAAGACTCGACCCAACTATTCTTTTACTACCAATCCCCCAAACGATGGCATACAGAATAAGAGACCATACTGCCCCTTGCTTATTTTTTTGAAAAAGCTCAACAATTCCACCTAAGAAGAACATCACCAATGAATCGAGGCATCACCCAATCAACCCCACATACCCAAAGTGTTGCCAAACTTAACTAGTTGCATCACAATGAAGAAAAAGGTAATACCAAGATTTCACACATGGGGTACTCCACCTCTACCTCCATCTCTTCCTAATTAAGGTTGTCCCATTTAGGGACATGTTCCATAAGGTCTCCCAAACGAAGAAAGAAACTTTGAGAGGTATTCACGGATACGCGTGTCATGTCGGATACGAACACGACATGCCAACTCGATAATTTTAAAAAACTAGGACTCGGGGACATGTTATACTATTTTTAATATTGTATAAATATAAATAACAATTTAATAAAGTGCCTTCCTAGAGTGTCTTGAAGAAAATGACACTTTTGAAAAAAAAAAAAAAAAAAGTAGACAAAAAATATAGTAGAAAAGAAGTAGAGGAGAAAATAAGCAAATGAGAGAAAAGAAAAGGAAACAAAGATGAAGAAAAAAATAGACTACCTCTATGCTTTAGTGGCTTACTGCCCCATTTGTCTTAAATCGCAATTGAAAGAGTCGTTCACTTCAAATGGATCAACAACCACTAAATTATGTGGTTATTTGCAAACATCTCAAAGTAAAAAAAAAAAAAAAAAAAAAAAGAGTCGGTTTTCGAGTCTTGACCAAGTTTCGGGTGCATTAGAGGCGTGTCCAATAGATTGACCATGTGTTTGACACCTACCGACACGTTGACTAAGTGTTCGATGCATGTCAGAGGCGTGTCGAGCGAGTGTCAGTGTCGGATAAGTGTCTAACACGGATACGACAAGTTTTTGAAGAGTCTGTGTTTCCTTGAACTCAACTAAAATAACTTAATTTGTATTTATGTGGAGACAAGGTTTCGGAGTGCCCAATACAGCGAGTCTTGAAAGTAAGATTAGGAGACAAAGAACCATTTTTTAAGAATTAATGTTGCAAAGTATATATGTTCTAATATTAAACACGCATATTGCATAGTTTTACAACAGAACAAAAAACAAAAGGCAATGTTTACTCCACACCACCAAAAGCGTTGTTTCACACCACCATGTCTTTTTTTTGTTATTTTTTCTACTAACCCACACCACAAAAAAAAACTTTTTTTGAAAAAAACAAAATAACTTAAAACAGGGTAACTTTCTACCAATTTAAAGCCTCAATTGAGGCCAATTCTCAAGCTCATCAAAACAAGAAAATTGTATTTCTCTAAGTTATCTAATAAACTCAACTTGAATTACTTGAAATTTTTTTGAAATGACTAAGTTATGGTCATTTTACTAAAGTTGCGCAAATCTGTCTCGCGATGAAAACGGAATAGTGTCTCTGACTTTCAGCCAACTTATATGCTAGATCGATACCGATTCTCAACCTCATTAAAAAATAAAAATTGCATAAATTTTTGTTATCTAATAAAAATAACTTGAATCATTTGAAAATGTTTTGAAAAGAGCAAGGTATGGTCATTTTATTAAAGTGGCGCAAATCTGTCTTGCAATGAAAACAGGATAGTGTCGCTGAATTTCGGCCAATTTATATATTCGATTGAGACCGATTATCATGATCATGAAAACATGAAAATTGTATTACTCTGATTTATCTAATAAACACAACTTGAATCACTTGAAAATGTTGTGAAATGAGCAAGTTACGGTCATTTTACTAAAGTCGCACAAATCTGTTTCGCAATGAAAACGGGATAGTGTCCCTGAATTTTGGTCATCTTATGTGTTTGATCGAGACCAATTAATCATGCAAATCAAAACATAAAAATTGTAGTAGTCAGAGTTATCTAATAAACACAATTTGAATTACTTGAAAATATTTTGAAATGAGAAAGTTATAGTCATTTTACTAAAATCACACAAATTTGTCCGAAAAAATATGGCCTGGAACAATGCGAGGTTTTTGCAAAAACTCGAATTGTTCTGGGCGAATTGGAAATTTTCAGCAACTTTTTTTATTGTTCGCCCAAATCAATAGAGGGTTTTGCAAAAACCTCGCATTGTCTCGGACGAACAATAGTTTTTTTTTTTGTGATTTCTGAAGTTTACTTTGTTTGTGATTGAAAATATTTTGAAGTTTCCATGAAATTATTTAGTTTTTCTGAAATTTTTTGCAGGAAATGAATAACTTGAAAGCTTGTGTTCGGAAGTGTTGGAGTCGAAATATGAGTCGAAGTGAAGATTTGTTTGTTTGTTTTGTGAGAAGGGAGGAAGCGATCGAACCAAAAGAAGGAGTTAAAATCGATTTTGAATGTGGGGAGAGGGAAGATTTGAATGGGGGAGGGGAGGGGAGACTTGCGTTTCGATTTGAATGGGGAGGAGAAAAATGGTTTTCCTTATTTATATAGGTGGTATAGGAAAGAGTGGTGGTGTCGGATGGAAAATAAATCAAGTGGTGTGGGAGAATTAAATAGTGTGAGAAAGTACTTTTGGTGGTGTAGAGTAGTCGTTGCCAAAGATATTCTGCATTATTTCACCCGAAATTTTTTGGGACTCCTTGCCCTTTATTACTAAAAGGTCAAAAAAGGAATAAGATTTCAATCTGATCTGACAACCACTCTAATCATGCTTTGGTATCGCTATCTTTTCGATTAGGCAGCGACTGTTTCACTCCACCTAAAGTATTGTCTCATACCACTATATCAATTTTCTCTTTCAAACACCACCTACTTTATTTCCCACACCACCACTTCTCTCCCACAACACCAATAAAAACTCAAAATTTTATATTTTCTCTCTCTACTCCCCTCTCTTCATTTTGTTTTCTTCCCTTCTTTTCCATCAAACACCGCCATCATCACCACCACCCTGCCACCACCACTTCTCTCCCTCCCGCCACTGCCACCTTTTCCCTTTTTTCTCTATCAAACACCACCACCACCCCACCACCTCTCTCACCTTATTTGTCTCTGAAAACAGGATTCTATCCTTGAATTTTGTTCGATTTATATGCTCAATCAAGGCCATTTTTAAACTCATGAAAACACGAAAATTGTAGTACTCTGAATTATCTAATAAACACAATTTGAATCACTTGAAAATGTCTTAAAAATGAGTAAGTTATGATGATTTGATTAAAGTCACACAAATATGTCCCGCAATGAAAATAGGATAGTGTCCCTGACTTTCGGCCAACTTATGTGCTTGATCGAGACCGATTCTCAAGCTCATAAAAAAAATATGAAAATTGTAGTATTCTGAGTTATCTAATGAACATAATTTGAATCACTTGAAAATGTTTTGAAATGAGAAAGTTATTGTCATTTTACGACAAACACTCAAGCTGTCAAAAAAAAAAAAACAGAGTCTGTGTTTTCACCCATTCGCATAGGACAATGCGAGTGGCAGTCTCACACTTGCATAGTTCTATGCGAGTGGAAGTCTCAAATTCGCATAGGTCTGGGCAAATTTGAGTCTCCTACTCGCATTATCCAATGCGAATGTGTGAAAACAAACTTTTTCTGGACAGTTAGAGTATCTGTCGTAAAATAGTCATAACTTTATCATTTCAAAACATTTTCAAGTGATTCAGATTGTATTTATTAGATAACTAAGAATACTATAATTTTCATGTTTTAATGAGCTTGAGAATTTGTCTCGATCGACATTTTAGTTGGCCGAAAGTCAGGGATACTACTCTGTTTTTTTTGCGGAACATATTTGAGGGACTTAAGTAAAATGACCATAACTTGATAATTTCAAAACATTTTCAAGTAATTCAAATTGTGTTTATTAGATAAGTTAGAGTAATACAATTATCATATTTTGATGAGTTAATCTTGATAGAGCATATAAGTTGGCTGAAAGTCAGGGACAATACCCAGTTTTATTTGCGGGACAGATTTGTGTGACTTTAGTAAAATGATCATAACTTGATCATTTCAAAATATTTTCAAGTGATTCAAATTGTGTTTATTAGATAACTTAAAGTACTACAATTTTTGTGTTTTGATGAGGTTGAGAATCTGTCTTAATTTAGAATTTAAATTGGTCGAAAGTTATCCTATTTTTATGTTACTATTTTTTTCAAAAACAATTTTTTGAATGGTGTCAGTTAGTAGGTTAAAAAAAAGTACATAATGGTGTGGAGTAGTCGTTGCCTTTTCCATTATGAACCTTCTATGAAATGTCACCACCAGTGCGGTTGTTTAACACCCTACCCCCACACAAAAGTTAAAAAAATAAAAATAATAAATTATATATATATATAACACCATTAATCACCCAAAATCTACCTTTTTTGCTGGATTTACCACAGAATTTTCTGGTTCCCTCGATATTTGTAAGGGATTCGAAGTTTAAAATGATCAAAGGTAGTGTCAAAACTAACCTAGTGTTAATAGTACTGCATAGATTTAAGATGCACCGGTAACTTCAAATTTTGCTTTAAACAGGCCACAATTTTTTAAGCCAGTTAACTTCAATTAGAAGGGATGACCAGTGCTCATTAGGGTTCGACAACATCCTCAGTCCCATGTTAGACAAAAAGAGAAAGATTTGAGTTCGAAACCGACCATGAGGTGGGGAGGGTGAAAAAACAAAAAAATGAGTTCGGACAATAGATATTGACCACTCCCATGCTTATCCTCCGTGCCCTTTTGAAACTTCTATTGAATTCTCTCATTCAGTTCTTGTCATTTTCTGTTTCATCTGAAAAAAATAAACATTTTTGATGAGGGAAGTAAGGGAATTCATGATTCCTTTGGTGCACACATAGCATGCGGTGGTGGTCACCAAAAATGGCGCATTCATCAATATTAGGGATGATTTACTCGATTGCATCAGCAACAAATGGTATTTGATATATACTAGAAATTATAAAATTGCCTCGTCTCTTTGCTAATGTAGGCTTGGAAGCAAATTTTAGTAAATATTACAGGCTTTGAGGGCCCTTGTTTTTTTAAGTGCTTAGAAGTTCTGATCGAGCTTTTGAATGAACTTTTTGTTTTGATTCTAAATGAACTATAGATTAGAAATTGTAAAATTAAAATGTGTTTGTTTTTAGGTACTAAATAAAAACTGTTTGACAATTTTACTCCACTGAAGAGACACAGGAGATTATGGTTGAAAATTCGACATTATACAATAGTGATCAAATTGTCAAGACTTTCAAAACTACATGCTACATAATGAAAATTATATGCTACATAATAAAAACTTGAAAATATACATAAAAGGGAGAGTTGGGGAGATGAAGAAAAGTTTGGAAAAATACATAAAAGAAAAACTAAAATGAAGGAAAAAAAAAAAAAAAAAAAAGATGGTTAGTAGAAGAGAATGGTAGTAGCAATCATTATGAATTTATCGTGAGATTATTATTAGAACTAGTTTTCATTAAGCACTCAGTGCTAGGTGATCAACACCTCCATGATGCTCACTCCAATCATAAGTTGAACTACTGCTCAGAACTAAAAACAAACGCTCTAAATGAGTATTTGCGCCCACAAATACAATACCCTGATTTACCACTCCCATTGGCGCATTAAGATGTGCAGTCCAGAAGGTCGGCTTGTATAGGGACTTGTTCCAACAAATACACTCTAAAAAAAACAGACTTTTCTTAATATTTCCATTATTTTTCTGGAGCTGGCCATCTTCAACTGTAAGTATAATATACCCTCATCGGACTCCACTTCAATTGAAATGGTATTGATACATACGAGGAACCATCATACAAAGAGCACAGCATAATGAGTTAGAATCCAAATATGGGGGATGAAGAAGGGATTCAGCAGAGAGTTCAACTATGGCGGTCTGCATGCAATAAAGAAGGCTCGAAGAAGGGGTAGGCTGCAGCAGGCAGAAGATATGTCAAAAAGTGGCAAAAATAAGGCTGTGTATATGGCAAAGTATCAAAACTCATCACTCAGTGCAATTTAATGTTCAAAGGTTTAGTTCCAAATTAGGACACAAATATCAAATTCATTTCTCATGACTGTACTTTCTTTTACGGTTAAATGAATACAGTTAACCTGTTCAACACACTATATAAGGTGCTCTACGGAATGGGTACAAAAGAAGAAGACGCTAAGCACCTGTAACTGAAAATTCAAATTCATATACCCTGAATTTGGCTGCCTAAAAATAGCTAAAAGAATTTAAGCTGGTAGCTGGAGCTTCTCGTTGTTCTTCCAACTGCATGTCAAGAAAAGAAATAAGTCATGCTAACAAGATGAGATGATCATACCCTTTTTTGCAAACTGTGATTTTATACCTATGGAAGTAGTAATAGAAGAAATCAGCATACAGCAATGTCTGAACAAGCCCAGCTATCCAAGCTGCACAACAAACATAAGCATTAAAAAAAACGAATATCAAGAAGGATCACCTGAATCCCTGATATGGTAGGTTCCTGATTCCCACCTAGTTCAACTTTGTATTACAGCAAGTTTCAGCCATCTCATCTTATGGAAAGCTTCAGCACAGTAACCCTTTGCTAAGTAGCAAATTAAGTATATTGAGGTTTAACTTCATTTCCTTCTTTGATGGGGCAAAAGATAGACCCAACACTACCTAGCAGATTCCTGAACTGAAGCTTGCCGCATGGGAAGAAGAAGATGAGGTGGTTACAAATTGTCACATTTTTTTGGCTTGCCACATGAGAAGTCAGTGGAAACTCTGATTGAGAAAGAAAGAAAACAGTAGAGAAATAGAGAACAGGGGAATACTTATCCAATGGACATAATGTGTCTCAGTGAAGTAGCGGTATATCCAGTTGAGAATGTACAATGATCGGTAAGCACTGTATCAAGGCAAAGGAAGAAAAAGTTTAAAACATACATAAAAAGTACTTGCACGAAGAACTGGAAATGTGAAGTCAGAATATTAAATTGTAGAGTAAGCACACAGTCGCGGATTTTACGATAATTACGGATTTTCAATAATCAATGTAAGGTGCCTATTATAAATAGGTTGATGTTGACTAAACAACATGCATATTACAATGTGAGATCAATCGCAAATGTTAATCATACATATTCATTTCTCTTCGCGGTGTCAACTAGAATGGATCCCAAGAAGATACTGCAGTAAACACTTGCAGTCGAAGAACGTGAATTAGATGCGAGTTAAACTCAATCTTCACATATTAACCAAATGTCAAATATGGCATAATAACCAAATGTCAAAGATCGTTTTGACCACATATAACTGATACAAATATCTCACTGTTATAATATCTACCTTTGACAGAAAATGAATATAACAAAAAGAATTAGTCAAGTATATTAGTTTTAATGCTAATCAATTGGGGGGCTTTGATGCTCCTGAAAAAGTTATGGTATGAACTTCAACCGCATGTAAGGAAGTTTTCACCAAAATGCAGTTTACTTAATAAAAATGCCTTATTGAGATATATAAAAATAAATAATCACAAAGCTATGTATGTAAATGAGATTCGTCAAGATTCGTAAAAGGTACTTATAACCAAACGTCAAAGACCGTTTTGACCAGATATAACCAAGGAAGCACAAACTCTTCGAAAAACTTGTCGTACCCGTGTCTGACACGTATCCGACACCGACACTCGCTCGACAAGCGTCGGACACATGGTCAACGTGTCAACAGGTGTCAGACACATGATCAGTGTAGTCAAGGTGTCAAGACACACCTTTTATACACCTAAAACTCAGTTAGATCACAATCAAAACTCGACAACCAACTATATTTTATTTTTACATTTATGCGACCGCATATAATCACCTAATTTGAAGGTTGTTCATCCATCTAAAGTGAAAATGTTCAATTGTAATGCAAGATAAAGAAGATGATAGAGCATAGAAGTAATTTGTGTTTTTTCTTCTCTACTCTACTTGTTTTTTCTTGTGATAAGAGTGTCAGTTTCCTCTCCACTTTTTTTCATCTTCTTCTCTATGTTTTTTCTTCTTTATTTCTTTTCCAACACAATTGTGCTTCATTTTCATCTTCATACTTCGTGTTCTTTTTTACTTAAATTCTTTCTTTATTAGATTATTGTCTATATTCGTATGACTTATAATATATATATACATGTCGCCGTGTCCTCAAGTCCTAGTTTTTGGAAAATTGTCAAGTCGGCATGTCAATGTCCGTGTCCGACAAGGCGCACACCCGTATTTGTGCATCCTTGGATATAATAGATACAAACATCTCACTGTCATAACATATATCTATGACAGAAAATGAGTATTACAAAAAATTTAGTCAAATATATTAGTTTCAATGCAAATCAATTGGATCGCTTTGATGCTCATGAAAAAAGCTATAGCATGAACTTCAACCCCGTGTAAGGAAATTTGGACCAAAATACCGCTTACTTAATAAAAATGCCTTATTGAGAAATATAAAAGTAAACAATCACAAAGCTATGCATGTAATTGAGATTTGTCAAGATTTGTAAAAGGTACTAACACCAAGGCCTAAGGTAACTTAGATACCAATTAATGGCTCACCAATAATAATATGACAATTACCGATTTGCCAGTTAAATGAAGTAAAGGAGCACAAAATAGATATTGGCTCATATAACAGATAATAACAATAATAATTACCAACCTACCACCAAAAAACAATTACCGGATCCCTAATGCTTTAAAAGGATTTGAAAACAAAGATTTGCCTCATTAATTGACAATTAAGAGAGTTATTAGAGTTAGAAAGGGGACTCGGATGATTAACAACATTAGAAGTACCTTAGATGATTAAACTCACTATCGTTACATAGTAGATAATCATCTAATGGCAACTTTTGGGTAAACCTCTCCCATTCAGAGCTCTTCGCTAAAGAAACTCTTGTGGCTAACAGTCCACCAAATTTTTTTTTTTTTTCAAAGATAATATTCCATTGCAATAATGAACCCAAGGTGAATATTTCTTTTTCTTTTTCTTTTTTTTCAAAGATAATATTCCATTGGAATAATGAACCCAAGGTGCACTGATACAAGAGTGTCTTTCTTTAGGAACTTGGGGTTCGGGGCAAATCCTTGGGGTCGAGCTGCTCAGCTCAAAGTATTCGAAATTGTTTAGCCTCTATATGGTGTCATTGTATGTAGGTTTAGGCATCCACGTAGTCTCGAGAGTTTGTTCTCAAGTGAGAATTGTAATCTTTGTTTTTTAACTCCCTTAATCCTTCCCACACCAAATGTTGCTAGCAGGAACCCTAGACTTGTAATATCATCCGCCACAAGCCTACCAACTGAGCTAGTATCACATTGGCTCTTTATTAGTTAATAAGATAACAAAGGTTGGAACAATTTGATTGTCTCATTCATCTCTTTTATTTTATGCACTACACTAAATCATTTGTGTATCACGGACCACCATAAAGAGTACAAAAAAGTTATATCATATCTATATTCCCCTTTCTAAACCATTGACGACACATTATCTTCAAGTTCCTTGGCCATATCAAAGCCAAGCACCTCCTGGATAAACCCCAATGGTTCACAGACTGTGTTGTGTTGGATAAATGAGAAGATTAAGAGGTGCAAAGATTGGGGCCCACAAAGGTTGGACCCACAGATGTATCATCTTCTTTTTCTACCATCTAGATCCATCTCTACTAATAGCATTAGGGTGTAAAAGACCATTGAAGTTTCATCACTCCACTACATTGACCAATTGGTTTCCATAGCATGAGAATATCCGATAGTGATTTCGAAAACACCAATGGTAACCTAAAAAGGAGTAGTTCCACACATTCAGGGAAAAGTATAAGTGTTCTAATTCACCTAAGAGGCCACAAACGCCCAAGTCTTGTCAACAAGCATCCGTCTTCTTGCAAGGACATCTCCTAGTCCCAATACGGCTCCAAACTACTTCCTAAATAAAGAAAAGAAACTTGGAGATAATGTCCACATAAACTTAGAGCACCATAGAATGCATTGGAAATTCCCAGAAGAGGATTCTTCGAGAATTCTTAAAATGAAGGGAAATGAGATATCTAATTATTCTATCATCCTTCAAGATCTTAATAACTATTTTGACGCCTTATTGTACTTGAAAGTACACAATTTACACTTACTTTCATCATTCCATGTATGTTTGACAAATTTTTAGTAAATGCATTCCTCTTTCTATCCCTAAACAATGGATTGCAATTTTTACATAAAATGATTAAAGTTTCAACTTTATTGAAAAGTTAATAATGCTTTTTTTTCTCCTTTAGGAAGATTGGTAAATAATTCAAATGGTATATACCAATGGAAGGAAAAAAAAAAAAAAAAAAAAAAAACGTTGTCCAATGACGTGCCATTTGGACAATGAATTGTTGTTTGATGAAGTATGACAAACAAAAGTAGAGTTAACTTCCTATGACATATCACTTTCACATTATACGCATTTAAGGACCTTGACAAGAAACAAGCAACCATTAGTTTAATCCAGAGTAACCAACATAAACGTTGTTAACTAGTTGCTTAAATTGTTAACAAAGAAAGGAAGAGAAAGGGAGAGGGATTTCACCCAAGAAGGAAAACGTATTGCCCTGTCAAGTTGTCAATATTCCTAGTCCTCTGCAACAAAACCAGTTGAGGAAGTATAGCAACAGCTTCCAAATACAAGGAAAATGTCCACATTACCTGTTCCATCACATCGCCCACAATTTAGCTAACTAAATAAAAACAATAGCAGAAAACACTTTGAAAGGTAGTTCTACAACAGAAATGTAAAAAGAATCACTGTAGTGATCGACTAGCTTTTAAATAAAATGGGTAATGCAAAACAAAAGAATAATAATAAGACATCAAGTACCAAATATCGGTAATGGTCAAAAACATTGACATACCTCTGTAAAAGTGAACTTCTCATTGATAACCAGGGCTAACAGTAGGCATGGTAGTATAAGAAACAAATGGCGAAAGGTGTCTTGGTCTTTATCGTATGATCTACGAACAAGCTTGTGGTGTCTCATGTACCAGAGAATGGAGAACGAGCTTCCCAAGAATATTAATTTCATGACGGTATTATATAGCGAGATAAAATCAGTAAAAATATCCAAATACCGGGTAACAAAAACAAGGGCATAGAGTTCTTGAGTCTTCAAAGAAATTCCTGCATACAGAAACAGACATAGGGTGGCCGATCAACAGGTTTCATTGATCATAGCCATGAGAAGACCACAATAGGATACAAAATCTTGTAGTAAATAGACATCAAAGCACATTAGAGTTGTTTGGAAGACAACAAATGTGATTTGAGTAACAGCGAATAAGAAACAAGCAAGAATTTCATAATTTTATCTTTTAATTCCATTATGAAGATAGATAATATGAATATCCATCATAAGTTCAGAGAATCACATATCATGGGCCATTACATTCAGACTCGAGAAGTTTGATCCAATTTTCAGACATCCTTCAAAGGTTGTGTAGTTCAGCTCAAAATATGTTTCAGGAGGAAAAGTAAATAAAGAACAAACTAACTGATAAAATGTATAGCCCACCAAACAGTTTCAACTAACCTATTTAAAATCGCAGCAAATTTTGCTAAACTGAGGAATTAGATGAGTATAGGGACCACCCCATCTAGAATGTGATTTCATCAACAACAAATTCCTCAATAGTGCTTCCTTCTGAAATTATTTGAGGAGAGAAGAGTGCATATAGGGGAATATGTATCGGAAGGAACAACCATGTAAAAACATCTGCTTTGTTATACAGTTTTGGCTTTTATATATAGTTCGAAACCCTCTCCTGCCTAAATCTAATGTTTTCATAAAACATGGTTTTTAAATGAAGTACCAATAAGTTAATAACACTGCACACATTATTAATTTTTGGATCAGGCAAAACAAGAGATATGACTGAGGTGAATTACAACCTTGCAAAGGCCACCGAAGGTACAAGATAGCCAATATTGTCAAGGTCACATACTAAATTATCCCAGTTGAACATCAAGTCTTGGAACTTCAGGCCTCTAACCATCGCCACATGATTAGCCCACACCCACATGAAAGATTTAATCTGTAAATTGAGATACTCCACTGTTCTTACTTTACCATATAAGAAGCATGAATTTCTTTCCTTCCATGTGATCCAACAAATGAAACAGGGGATTCTAAACTTCAATCATTTCTTGATCTTTCTCCTCTACCTGGTAATCTTTTAACATCACACACAGCAATACTATTGGTTGACAGTAAATCCTTTAGCATTTAACGTATTTGGCAGGCTTCTGCCCAAACCAAAATCTTTCAGTGAAAACAATAAGGAAACAAAAACATAATAACAAAAAAATATTAAAAAAAAAAAGGTTGCACAAAGAAAAACCAAATTTTGATAGATTTAAGTCAAATCAAACTCTTTTGGGGCTTCTGCCTTGTGCACTGCTCATGAGGCGTATGATCTCAGGTGTAAAAAATAAAAAATAAAATAAATAAATAAGTGTTTTAAACTTTGTAACCAAAACCTTAATTTCTTTGAAACAACAATGATTGGCTGCAACCTGATGTGTTGTTGCTATTTTGCTATGACCTTCTAGTTAGTTATGACTACACGTTGAAGTCTTTTGGAAACTTTAGAAACATCAATAATGTGATGCTGTCTTCTGGTTATGACTCATGAGTATATAATGGCTTTTGTAGTCATCTATTAGTAATGTAATATTAGCATGAGAATGAATTTATGTTCTACATACAAGTCTTCTGGTTATGGCTCATGAGTGTATAATGGCCTTTGTAGTCATCTATTAGTAATGTAATATCAGCATAAGAATGGATTTATGTTCTACACATTTTTTGTCACTAATATCTGACACAAGTAGTCACAAATCATCTGACAAAGTTATTTCTTCTTTATTAAGCATTGTATCAGGTAAATTCATCTATTCGTAGATAGGTTTACATTACTCTCATTTTCTAAATTTTAGAATATTTGTCCGCATTTTATTAATTGTACTTTAACAAAACCGGAGGCATAGCTCAAGAAAGGGCATCGTCATAGTGCCGATTAAACCTTTTCAAATCATGCTAACATCCATGAAAGATCACAGTTGTCATGAAGACATGAACTACCATTATCATTTGCTATAGCTTCAGAAGGATTTCCATTATCAAGCTAAGCCTCGATGGGACTCATGGCACCCCCCAATTGCTAATTTTTTCCTGATGATCAATTTGTGTTTGGGTCCTATAGATTTGTACCAGTTTTGAGTTTGAGTCCCGAGTTTGACCAGCTTCGAGTCTGGGTCCAAAAATCACGTTAACCGCCAACTCTCCATCAATAATTAAATGAATTTTTATTTTCTCAAAATAATATTGAAATTGGTATAGATAAATTTAGACTTTAGATCCCCCCATATATACCAACTTTACGTTTATATTTGTAAGAGAGTTTTTTTTTTTTGAAAGCAAACAGGGTTTTTATAGGATCCCAGAACCCACTAAAGATGTCGCAAGCTGGGTTTGAACCCATGACCTAGTGGTACCATCCGCCAAGCTCTAACCGTTGAGTTGTCATGCCATTGGCTGTAACAGAGAGTTTACGGTCAACGTGGTCTTGGATCCAAATTCAAAGTTGGACAAACTTGAGACCAAAACTCAAAACTGCTACAAATTATAGGATCCAAACGCAAATTAAAGTTTTTCCTAACCAACCTCCGTGAATCTATAAATTCGGATATTTAAGATTTTTGCATTGTGGTGCATACAAATGACATAGACAGCTAATTTCTAAATAAATTCACTGATAATAGAATGGCAAAGTTAGCATAACTCATCCCTCCCCTTTCTAGATACGAAATTTGCTGCCTAATTAGCTTCTCTGCCTGTTTCCGTGAACACATCAGAACCTCATCTGTAGGACTCTTGTGACCCTTATCTTGATTTTGGTCCACTTCACACCAACATGTCAAAGCAAGAATAATACCCTACTGCCCTACTTTATCCTATCACCCTCCTTGTTCAATGAAGCTTTCTGTCCTTCCACAATAGAGTTTCAAATCCAGTAATTACGATTTTCCATCCTCTTAAGTATTCGTAATACATAGACTCCGTTAACCTTACCAAGCTCAACATCAAGTGAAAACAATGGAGACTTATAATGCTTAAGCACCAAAACAAATTTTGTACAGATTTGCAGAAAACAAAAAAATGGTTGAATTCACAACAGCTAGATCGAAAAAACAATCAAGAGACAAAAATTTCAACAAGAAGAGCTGAGCGAAGCTATTAAAGATGAAAAAGGCACATTGAAAGTTTGGAGAAATGTGAGAAGAAAATACATACCAGCGCATGATTTGATGGTGTGGATCTTGAGAAGCAAGACCAGAACGCTCGCCAGGTGAGTCATGTCCCCTGCTAATCTGAATATATTCATCTTTCCTTGGCTTTGCCAAACCCAAATCGATCGATCGTATGGGAGATTCAAAATGTGTCCTCACAGATCTACTCCTCCCTCCTCGATCGATGGATTGTTTTGTTTTGTGTGTCTGTTTAGTTACGCGAGCAACGGCAGTGGGTGTTGAGATTTGGTTGGTTGTCTAGTCTTGGAGAAATACGGATCTGGGTTGATTACCGTTGGGTGCAACAAAATGGAACGGGTACATAAATCAGCGTTGCTTCCTGCTTTGCCCAACTTACTAGTATATGATCACTTATTATCACTTTAAATAACCACTTTATGCATCCCACTTTTTCTAGTTTTAAGCATTTACTATGGTATTTCTTATTGCAGCAATTCTATATGTAGAATTTTTCTTTTTCTTTAAGATTTGTTTTCATCAAAACTATTCTTAGATCTATATTCGTAATCGTGTTAAGGCACCACATGCGAGGTAATACTCGGCGAGCCCACGATTATTAAGATTAGATTAAAGAAGAATCTTCAAAATCATGACTATATTCATGATATTTATATCAGATCTAGGGTTCATTTTTTTTTTATTTCAGTGTTCTTCAGCCGAAGAGCTTCATCTAGGGTTCATTTTAATTGTAATAATTTCAGTGTTCATGTGGGTTTTTTTTTTTATGAATTGTGGGTTTTTTTTTTTTTTTTATAATTTCAGTGTTCATATCTGTAGAATTTTTCTTTTTGTTTAAGATTTTATATATATAAGCATTTTTTATCTCTGTGTTTTCATCAAAACTCTTCTTAATCGTGTTAAGGCACCACATGCGAGGTAATACTCGGCGAGCCCACGATTATTAAGATTAGATTAAAGAAGAATCTTCAAAATCATGACTATATTCATGATATTTATTCTATGTTGTGTATTTCATTTCTGTTTTGATTTCTGCTTATCATCTCTTTGTGATTTATAAACAAACATTACAGGAACGGATAGTGTAGAAGATAATGATTGTATGTTGGTGGAAGAAAATGTAGAAGAGGTGAGGGAACCTAAATATGGGATGGAATTCGTCAACCTTGACGAGTTTCAACGATATTATCGTGAATATGGTAATGCAAAGGGATTTCCAGTTAAAATAATGACTACTGAAAAAGATGATGATGGAAAACCTTCGTTCATTCAGCTTTCATGTGGTCGGGCTGGGAAGCAAAGAGGTGATGGAAAAAATGTTGTTGGATTGCGTCCGTCGACCAAATGTGGTTGTCAGGCTAAGATTAGAGGTCAAATACGGGTTGATGGAACAGTTTTTGTGAAAAGAGTTACACTTGATCACAATCACATGTTAAGCCCTAGTAAATCAAAATTTTATCGAAAGAACAAATATATGAGCTCGTATGTGAAGAAGAGGCTTGAATATAATGATAGGGCAGGTATTAGACCAAATAAGAGTTATTCGTCATGTGTGGTTGAAGTTGGTGGCCATGAAATGTTGCCTTTTTCCCAAAAAGACTGTTACAATTATTTGGACAGAGTGAGGAAGTTGAGACTTGGTGAGGAGGATGCGATGGCTCTTAATAACTACTTCCAAAGAATGCAAGCTAATAATGCTGATTTCTTTTATACGATGGATTTGGATGATGAAGGTAGCTTGAGAAATGTATTTTGGGCTGACGCATGGAGCAGGGCAGCTTACAAGGAGTTTGGGGATGTTGTTACATTTGACACTACGTACTTGACAAATAAGTATGAGATGCCATTTGCTCCTTTTGTTGGGGTGAATCATCACGGTCAGTCAATTCTTTTGGGATGTGGATTGATATGTGGTGAAACGATTGAAGAATTTGTATGGCTTTTTCAAACATGGCTCGTGTGTATGAATGACAATGCTCCGTCTGCTATAATCACTGATCAAGATAGGGCAATGAAGAGGGCCATTGAAATTGTATTTCCTAGCACACGACACAGATGGTGCTTGTGGCATATCATGAAGAAGTTGCCTAAAAAACTGTCTGGTTGCAATCAATATGAGGCGATCAAGTTTGCAATGCAAAGAGCAGTTTATGATTCCCTGTCTTATGATGAGTTTGAAGAAAATTGGCATGGTTTTATTGATAAATATAGTCTGCATGAAAATGACTGGTTGGGTGGATTATACTCTGAAAGGATGCGATGGGTGCCAATATTTCAAAGAAATGGTTTTTGGGCGGGGATGTCTTCAACTCAAAGGAGTGAAAGCATGAATGTTTTTTTGATGGTTATGTTAATTCAAAAACCACATTGAAGCAATTTGTAGAACAGTATGAGAATGCACTACGAAGTAAAGTACAAAAGGAAGTTGAACAGGACTTTAAATGTTTTAGCCAAAGGCTTCCATGCATTACTCCTTATGCAATAGAGAAAAAATTTCAAAATGCTTACACTACAAAAAATTTAAAGAGATCCAACAAGAGATCCAAGGGAATCTATGTTGTAGAATTGTGGGTGAAGATATGGATGGGGGTGGCTGTGAGTTGTACACTATTAAACAAGACTTGCTGATAAATGATAGGCAACGATCGGTCCATTATGTAGTCTCTTTAAATGTTGACGACTTTGGCATCAAGTGTAATTGTCAATTGTTTGAGTTCAGGGGGATTTTATGCAAGCATATATTTAAAGTCTTGTTTGAAAGAGAGATTCATGATATACCTGATAACTATGTTCTTCGGAGGTGGAGGAAAGATGTTAAGAGGGCTCATACGAAGGTTAAAATTGTTTATTCAGATTGGGGAAATAAGCCTGAAAATGTGCGATTTGAAACGATGTGCAATGCCTTCTATGAAATGGCTGAATTCGCCGCTGAGGATGAAAAGAAGACAATCGAAGTTAAAGAATGGATCACTTTGAAGATGGACCAATATAAAATTGTCGGTGGTGATGAGCATGTTGATTCACATAGGTATTTGGAAGTGGGCACCACTACTAGTTCTGCTATCCAGATTCATAGTCCATTAGCGGTTCGTAGCAAAGGACGACCGTCTAAATCAAGGCTAAAATCCACCCTCGAGAAGGTGTGTAAAAGGAGACAAGGTAAAAAAAAGAAAGACACGCAAACGAATCAGGCCAGTGAGACTAATCTGGTATGTTTTGCAATATGTTTTATGAATGTATATTTTTTTAAGTTACATATATTGAAAATGTTATTTGCAAATGTCATTTGTAGGGTTTACAGTGTATGTCTCATGTTATGCCTCGTGAAAGCAATCCGATGGCTAGTCAAAGCAATACACAGGTTTGTTTTTTATATTTACAAGGTATGAATCAGTAAGTATGTTTGCCCACTTATGATTTGTATGTTTGTTATCGTTAAGGATGATAATACGGGGTCACGCGATTTACAACCTGGCAGCGTTGATCAATTCAACTCGCTCCTCTCACAGGTACATATTATGTATTTTCTATATATGTATCTCTTTGTACAGTTTGTTAGTTATGTGTTTTGTATGACTCCTATTATTTATTTTTGCAGCCGCCTTTGCAGCCACCCGATTCAAGCCACGGAATGGACTATACAAATTATAGGTTATGATAAGGTTAGTCATCGTTGTCTGTGTATGGGACAGGCGTACCCCTTAAGTAACATATTAGAGAAACTCTTTATGTTGTTGAGCATCTATGGTATCACTTTTTATTTCTATATACAAAATCCATAAGATCTATTCTCATAAATAGTCATCGTTGTCTGTGTATGGGACAGGTTTACCCCTTAAGTAACATATTAGAGAAGAGAGAGGCTACACAGCAAGGAAATGGGCGAGGGGAGTGAGGTGGCGGGGGTGGGAGCCGTTCATCTCGTTCGGGATGAAAAATCAACGCACACATCTCGAGTGAGATGAACGGCTCCCGCCACCTCACTTCCCTCGCCCATTTCCTCAACACTTAGAAATTCTGATTAGAGATACTCTTTATGTGAAATAGTTGCCTTTATATTTGCAGTCATATAGTTCAGCCTGGACAACACAGTTTAAGAGATCAAATGCAGGGAACACCGTGTATTATTCTCGCTTTATCTCCTTTTACAGCAGGGAACACCATGTAAAACCCAACCTTTAATTGCTCCTTCTCTTTACAACAACTTTTATTAAAGATTTAAAAAAATGTCTTATCCATACAATTCTACCAACATTGGAACTTACATTTCAGTTTACTATGATCCTCCCTACAATTACAATAGAAATCATAGCATATAGTAGAGGGCATGTGATATTAGCATAAATGTAATTGCAATCGAAAGATTCGAAACATAAGGCTTAAAACCCTTCTCAGCCACACTAGCAATAGTTCAATGGAAAGGAACTTGGTTTCTCTTATTGAATTTTTAATTAATTGTTGAATTCATATTTATACAAAGATAAACTGAATGTAGTCTCTTGGTTTCTATCAGTGCATGGGTCAGAGCAGGAAGAAGGATGGGAGCAATGCTGGGAGGTTTGCATATTTTGCAGTTACATGCGGGACGATTGCTTGATGAATATATAGCAGTCTCAGTTAGCAATCTTCAGAATGTATAGCAGTGTCAGGAGTAAATTCAGTAAATGTTCAGATATGTTTGAATGTATTTTGGCAGGCTATGATGTAAATTCAGTTGATATGTTCAGATATTCAAGCTTAAACATATGTTGGCAGGCTATGACATCAATTCAGTTTGCAATGTCAGTCGTTTTTATCTTTGAATGTGTATTTGTCGCATTGTTTGATAATGTATAAATTCAGTTTAAATGTTCAGATATTGACACTAGGAGGAAACATGTGCAAAGCAATTAATATAAATGCTGATATTGACAGGGAATGTTATTAAGAAGTGTTGAAGATGCTGAAATTTTGTTGGCAGTGCTGAAATATGGTTGGCAGGGTGTGTATTCAGAAATATGCAGATGTGCAGACTGTGAGGTGCTATGGGGAGAGGCTATGTCAGTGACAAAGTGCTAGTGAGGTGCTATTGGGAGGTGCTATGTCTGTTAGATGGTGTGGCATTCTGTCTGTTACAAAGCTACATTGAGCAAAGGATTCATTCATTTTCTGTCTGTTAGATGCTATAAAATGGCAGCAATAATGCATATCTTATGAGATTGCATACAACATTGCATCTCATAAGAAAATTCATTTACCTTGCTTGGTTATTGAAGAGGAGGGAAGGGTGTAGTTTCTTCTCATTACTTTTGAATTTGTTTGTTTTGACATTCTTCTTGGAAAACAGAAAAACATAAGGAAAACGACTACAATATCTTTTCAAAATGGATCAGATGAGCTAGTGTAATGCCTTACTTTTGATACTTGGGAAGGAACCTATCCCAGTTCTTATTTGCAAATTCTGGATTTTTTTCAAGCTCTCTCTTGATCATCGGGGTCTAAATCATAGAAGACAAGGGATCATCCGGGTTCGAATAGCAGAAACGACGGATTCACCATTGTAGTTCAATTGGGAGGTGCTATGTCTGTTAGATGGTGTGGCATTCTGTTAGAGAGCATTGTATATAAATAGGAGAGAATATAGAACAAAGGATTCATTCATTTTCTGTAAGAAATAATTGTACATTGAGCAACTGCTGACAGCTCATTTAACCATATAACAGAACATATAACAAAATTGCATAGCTTCTTATTTCTCAACAGAGCATTTGTACTTCAGAGCATTTGCAGTCCACAGAGCATTCTCAATCCTCTTCAGAGCATTTGCAGTCCACAGAGCCAGATGGGGCTGATAACAGCATGGATTTTAATTCCTGTGCAATAACAGCATACATCATTTGCATTGTCTGACTCTGCAAGGTATATCAAGACACAAGTAAGTTAGATATTGCATTGTAAGGTTTGAAGGTCAAGAGTAATCCAAGCACCTCAATCACATTTAGGATGAAGAAAATCATTTGACAACCTGCATTTCAACAAGTTATAACTGCATTCAGAATTGAAGTAAAAAAGAAAATTGGGTAATTGCTTTTTTGTTTTTCAAACCCAACTTACATCAGTCGAGAAATTTAGGGAAAAATGTGGAAATTCTTCCAAGGGTACACCAACAGAAACTAAAAAGAGAAATCAGACATAATGGGACTAGCTAAAATATAGAATATGCATAGTAGAGGATGGAGAAAAGCAATGGAGACACAATAGTTTTCACCGCATCCTTTTCTGATTCAGGTGAAACTCTTAGGCTAGAGAAATCAAAATGCATAAGGTTTTTTAATATTTTTTCCGGTGTTTTAACCTGCAGACTTCTCTAGATATCAAGATGTAATTATAGTAAACAATGACTGAGGTGTGTGCTGAAGGCATGCTAATTACAAGTTAGAGGCAGGGTAAAAGTTGGGTAATTGGGTCAACATATGGAAGATATGCTAACATGAATTACAAAAATGGGCTCAGTTGCTGATGACATTTAACATAGGCTAGAAAGACGAGATCCACATTGGCAAAGTCATGCTAATATTGGTGAAGATGAAACTAATGGGTATTGGCCAGAGCAATCGCTAGTTGATTTTCTTATCCTAGGAATGTTTCAGGCCGAATTTCCACAGTATTCTTGTAAATGATACAAGCAGAGAACATATAATAATTCAAACAAATAAATGAATCAAGAAAAAAAATTAAATGTATGTTAACCAGCATTGCTAGTCGGCAAATTCCAAGGACAGTAACTGTGATAATGGCTAAACAGGACATAAGAACTTAAGAAGATATATTTTATCAAAAAATTACAAGATCCTAAGGAATGGCCACATAGGATTGTGCCAAGGCTTCCTTATTCTAGATTAATTTTAATGGTTGCAATTAATGTGATGTGTAAATATCTTATTCACTTAAAAATAAAACAAGAAACATTATAAAAGCATACCAGGAAGGAAAGAAGCATCACGGCGCTTTTGTGCCCAAGAAAACCTACAAAGATGGATGGCCATGAATAATTGATGAATGGAGAGCACACCACCATCATTTCTCAATCACTATAAAAATGTAAAACAGAAAATTCACATAAATACTTACACAATACCACCAGTAGCAGGTCCAAGTGCTTTGAAAAGAGACATTCCGGTCATAGCAATGCCATTTGCAGCTCCTCTTTGATCCTGGTCCTGTTATTGTACTAACAAATAAGAACTAATGCTTCTTCCATACTGTACTTGTTTTACTAGTACAAACATAGATATATATGCAAAAGAGAAAAAGTAAAAGAACACTAGTATCCAATCATATAAGAGGGAACTTACCACAGCATTGTTTTGCAGAACAAATAATCCAGTGACAATAGTTACCTGATCAAAGAAGAAATAATCAACTGTCAGAAGTATTTCCTGATAAGTTCATTGATATATGAAGGCATAATCGATGTAGACGGGTTATTGTGAGTAGGACCCAAAAATACCGAAAAGAAAACTATAAAAAGAGCACACATCCCATCATTCAAATAACTTGAATGTAAACTATAAAGCAATTAAAGATACGATAGCAATTCATTTTAGATGTAATCTATAAGCAAATCAGTGTACTTACGGAGAGTAGGAAGTCTGATGAAGAATCCTAGCAGAATTTGGAATGCAAACACCAACCTACACAATGAAATGACAAGCATACCATACGGAAGAAAAATATAACAATATGAAACACAAATTTCATTGGAATATGAAATATATTCACATCATACATATTTATGTACATATTACATTACATATAATTCCATCATTCGTCCACTGCTTAAGAATATTTATTATACCTAAGATAATAAGTACAATTATCAAAGTATTGATTAAGTCCCTCGTGAAAGTCCAAGGATCATTGTTCCCTTGACTGACATTCGATGGACCGGCTTGATCATTCGATGGACCGGCTTGATCGTTCCATGGACCGGCTTGATCATTCGATGGACCGGCTTGATCGTTCGATGGACCGGCTTGATCGTCAACAACTACATTGTTAACTGTGACATCTTCATTGTTGTGGGATTCCTCCGAATCTCTACTCGCCGCTTCTGAGCGAACCCACAACTTGTATGATTCCTCAGCTTCTTCAACTGACATAAACCCCATGTAAGAAGCACAACTATACCCTGATACCGACGAAAAACATGCGGGCCAGTTTAGGTATACTCCTGGCCGACGACCTCGATAGACAACATACGCTCTGAATGCCATTCCTGCAACAGGAGGGGATATAAGGAAGAGGGAAGTATAGTGTGAGAGGCTGTTGGAATTCAGGCGTGCGAACAAAGTCGAAACTCACACAAAGGTCTAAAAGTTCATTAACATCTTGAAACTCAAGTACATAAACCTAAGATGTACAAACTATTTCTTAACAAAAATCGTAAACCGTATATCTAAAATAAGAGGAGAAAAATAAATTGAAGCTTTGAAGGTTGAAGACGAAACGAAGAGAAGAACAAAGGGAGTTAGTGTTGCATATGATTAAACCTTATCGATTGTTTCTGCCTTAATTTCATTATACATTACAACAAGACTTTATTTAGTTAATATGTACAATAAATACAGAAAGATGAAAACTTAAGAACAGAAGGAAAGACTTACAAATAAAAGGCTAAAGGTTTTTAAGCCATAATTTTATTTGCATTACCATATTCATGATAATATCGTTGGAACTCGTCAAGGTTGACGAATTCCATCCCATATTTAGGTTCCCTCACCTCAATTAAAATGAACCCTAGATGAAGCTCTTCGGCTAAAGAACACTGAAATAAAAAAAAAATGAACCCTAGATCTGATATAAATATCATGAATATAGTCATGATTTTGAAGATTCTTCTTTAATCTAATCTTAATAATCGTGGGCTCGCCGAGTATTACCTCGCATGTGGTGCCTTAACACGATTACGAATATAGATCTAAGAATAGTTTTGATGAAAACAAATGTTAAAGAAAAAGAAAAATTCTACAGATATGAACACTGAAATTAAAAAAAAAAAAAAACCCACAATTCATAAAAAAAAAAAAAAAAACCCACATGAACACTGAAATTATTACAATTAAAATGAACCCTATATGAAGCTGTTCGGTTGAAGAACACTGAAAAAAAAAAGAACCCTAGATGAAGCTCTTCAGCTGAAGAACACTGAAATAAAAAAAATTACACCCTAGATGAACCCTAGATCTGAAGACGAAACGAAGAGAATAAGAATGGGCTTACCTCTGCGTCCGAGCGATGAAAACCAACTTCTTGTCCGAAAGCAATAACCTAAAACACCCAAGTAAAGGGAAAATCAAAAACTAAAAACCAAAAACCTAAAACCTAAAATGAGATGGAAAATTTACCTTTTGAGAGAGGGAAGGGACGAAGGAGACCTTCTTCTCTTCTCCTTATTTCCTTCTTCTTCCTAAATTTTCGTTCTTCTCGTTCGTTTAGGGGAAAAGTCGAATCTGCCGAAAATGGGGAGAGGGAGGTCGACTGTGTCGATAATGGGGAGAGGGAGAGGGAGAGGAGAGGGAGCGAGAGACAGAGGGAGAGGAGAGGGAGCGAGAGACAGAGGGAGCGAGAGACAGAGGGAGCGAGAGAGGGAAAGAGTGAGAGACACAGGGAGCGAGAGAGGGATTCCCTCTTCTTCTTCGCCCAAAATTTTCGTTTCCCTCGCAAATTTTTTTTTTTTTCACCACGTCACCTGCTCGCGTGCGACGCACCTTCCTCGCCCAAAGCCTCGACATATAGAATTGCTCTTCTTATTGAGCTTGTCTAACTGTCTGAGGAAACCAGCGAGGGAGGGTGGTGTGACCACTCATCCCCCTCGAAATGTGCGCCTACATTGTTTCTTCGCTGGTTTCCTTGCCATTTAGAATTTCTGCTTCTTATTCTATCTTACATTGCATACTTGTTCCTCAGTGTGTATAGTTAGTTGTGTACCGGATATAGTGGCAAGCCGTAGTATTTGGAAGAACTAAAGTGCGATGTCTTCAGCATGCCACTCAGGACTTGTGGTGAACAATATTAGACTTGATTGAAATACAAAGGTACAGTACATGGAGACCATCAAGAGCGAGAATATAAACTGATGAAAAAAACCAATAATATTTGTTTGATTCAAATTCAATCTAAAAGAAGTATATTAGTTTACACTTTAATCTATTCAGAGGTATGAATTCCCCTGAATTTTTCTGAACAAATCCAAACCTCTTATGATGCAAAAATAAACTCCAAAATCATTGTTACTAAGGTAAGCTTATTGATAATACATTAAAATGGACTGATCATCACAGCAATACACGTTACAGAGAACATCCATCGTGAAGATTTGATGTTCCATTTATTGGGCCTGCTCGTAAAACTCAATAAGGTTAAAGCCAACCATAGAGGCTACACAAAGCCCACTATATGAAGTTATAATCAAAGCCCAAATTCAGACCCGACACAAGTTCTTTTATAAATAAGAGGAACATTGCACCAAAAAAGAGTTGTGGAAGAGGTTACACCTCCACAGACGCATCTTCATCAAGGAGGAGACTATTACAAGAAACATCTCCTTCCCTTGCGCCTCACGTGCTTACAGAGAATTAACCGCGCCCATTATAAAAAGGTAAAGGAAATATTCAACACATGTATACAACTTTAAATGAGTTTTGTCCAGATTTATTTCCTTCTACAAACAAAGTTGTTGACTTAAGCATCGAAGTACACTCGGCCACCAAAAAGGTGGTCCTTGACAGTCTAACACTTGTTTTGCAGGTCAAACTCATAGGATGACAATTTTTGGACACATCAGTTTGGCTTCGTCCGTGAGGAACGACGAGTTTCCTTTCTAAAAAGAAGATCCACAGTGACGAAGTTCACAAAACTCTAATAAACAATCAACAAGATGTCAGAACAAATGACATACCCTACAGATCCTCAACCAGGGGACGATAACAATAACTCTCCTATTGGCGACAATGTATCACAAGCAGCTCATGAACAAGATACAACCCAAATCATTGGGCCCATAGAACCCGAGAATCAAGAGCCACAACATGCAATAGCTCAGACAACCCAAGCATCCAGTGGTAGACCTACTTGTGGTCTAGATGAATTACATGACGAAGATGCTAGAAAAAATTACCCAGGAGCACATCATCTAGCTGATCATGTCTAGGCACCGCCACAATAAAACTCCACCAACCAAACTCAAAGGGAGTGATGAAGTCCTGGCAGAACCCCAACAGGAAAACCTCGAGAGCAATGAACTCCTCCAAGGCAAGACTCCACAGTGTGACGAGACGTTTGTCGAAATCCCATTCAGAATCGGGGTCACTGATCTCAACGTATTGTATGAATTAGCCAAGTCGCCATTCTTCGACGTCCTCATGAAAACTCCCATGCCAAAAAAGTTCATTCCACCAAAGTTTGAAGTATATGATGGTGCAACCGACCCATCCCTGAGACACTTCCACCACATGATGGCCTTGAAGGAGACCACGTAGTCGATCTTAGGCAAAACATTTTCGACCAGCCTCACCTCCATAGCAATGAATTGGTTCAACAACCTACTACTGAGGTCAATAGACTCTTTCTAGATGTTAGCCACAATTTTTATCACTTGATTCATCGGAAGCCAAAGGATGAGGAAATGACCACACTACCTCCTCCATATCAAGCAAAATCTCGAAGAGACAATACGGGAATACGTCACTCGTTTCACCAACGAACTGACGATGATCAATAGATGTCGCGACGACATGGCTATCACAACCTTCATCGCCAGAGAAAAAAGATGTCATTTTTTTATGTTCTCAACCTGGAACCTCCAAAGGCATGGCGGTCTTATTGAAAACAACCAAAAAACACATTTGTCTCAAGGAGATGCAAGTAGTTAGGAGGAAAAATGACAAAGAAAGAGAAAGTCATTCGAGGAAACGGTCCCGAATACTGAAGCATGATGAAGAAATCATACAAACCATATACAACTTTGAAAACAAGTCGAGCCAACATACTCAAGCACATAACAAAATGGGATAACATCATCTGGCCACTCAGGATAAGAGGAGACCCGGAAGGAAGAGACAAAAACAAATATTGTTCCTTCCATAAGGATCATGGGCACACTACCGAAGACTGCTACAATCTAAAAGACAAAATTGAGAATTGGGTTCAGAAAAGACGAGTTTATCGGAATGTCAGACAAACAGTTCAAATGGAAGGAAAAAGCAGATACCATTACGAGATCAAGAGAACAACCCAGAGAACTAATATACACCCTACACTGCATAGCCGGAGGAAACAAAACAATCAACCCAATGGAAGCAGCCAGAAATACCTCCCACTCGAGCTGATTTATATCAAAATAGGAGTACCAACGAAAGTAGACAAACCATTTTACCAATGCATTGAACAAGGAGAAGTTTGCACTAATTAACTAACACGATTCAATGACCCTACCGATGGATGCAAGCTCGATCCGAATCACCAACGATAAAATTGACTGCAACGAACTCCATTGAATTTCGCAACTGGCTCGTCCCTCCTCGATTGATGGATTGTTTTGTTTGTAGGAAAAAATTTAGAGTTTTGTTTTGTGTGTCTATTTAATTAAGCAAGCAATGGTGATGGTTGTTGAGATTTGGTTGGTTGTCTAGTGCTGGAGAAATATGGATCTGGATTGATCACCATTAGGTGCAAAATGGAATAGGTACGTGAACCAGCGTTGCTTGCTGCTTTAGCCAACTAACTCATTATTATCACTTTAAATAACCACTTTATGCATCCCACTTTACTAGGGTATTTCTTATTTATATCTTATATTGTCTACTTATGCCACTGTTTTTTCTTAGTGTGCTCCACCACTTTAGTTGTGTATCGGATACCGTCGGCATGCCACCTTAGTATTTGGAAGAACAACAATTCTAGGCAGTCAGGTTTGGTAGCCACTTTTGGGCCAAATTTTGATTTTTTTACACTTCTACCCCTTCTATAGATGGTGTTTGTGGTTGTGTTTTAAAAAAAATGGGTGAAAAATCTAAAAAAAATAAAAATGTGGCTACCAAACCTGACTACCTAGACTTACTCTAGAATTGAAGTGTGATGTCTTCAACATGCCACTCAAGACTTGTCGTGTACAATATCATACTAAAACTAAATACAAAGGTACATGGAACCATCAACATTAAACGATAGTGAGATTATAAACTGAGGTAGTGTAAGAGATTGAAAAATAATAATAATAATAATAATAATAATAATAATTGTTTAAATTAAATATATTAGTTTACACTTTAGTTTATTTAGAGGTATGAATTTCTTGAATTATGCTGGTATGAATTTCCTGAATTATGCTGAACAAATTCAAACCTATGATGATGGAAAAAAGAAACTCCAAAATATTTGTTATTAAGGTAACCTTACACTATGAAATGGTTTGCTTTATTTGAATTAATGATGTCATGATAATAAAGTAATATTAAAAATATTCCCACATGCTATTAGTAAGCAAATTTGGAAAGCTAACAATTTTGTGAAGGTGACTAAATGACACCATCAATTATGCTGAAGAGCATCACCATTGTTCTACTTTCTAAAGGACACCATCACTTTTCTTAAGGACATCATAACTTGCTGAAGGACACCACCAATGTAAACAAAAGAAAATGAGAAAAATACCTACCACATTTCTTTTCCTTTCTTCATCTCTTCTCCATCAACAGCAGAGTAAGGTATTCATGTCAACATTAGAATCATTATCTCAATCTCATAAATATGTCATAAACATATTCCACATGAATTCTCAAATGCATGCCATGGATGCTTAATTATGCAATCACTTTCATATACTTTTCAAAAACTCTCAAAGCAGTAAATCATAATCTATGTTACAATTTTAGCATTCATGCAACAATCCTAAGGGTCATTCTCTAACACAATAGACTTCCACACATCATGGCATTACAACATATCATTTCCAAATCAGATTTTATAAACAAATATTCACATACTCAGAAATATCGTTATATCAAAATTAAAAGAGAATGTTCACATTCACCTGAGAGGCAAACCAAATATCATACAACTTATATTCATCACTTTGTTATTGCTTTATGTCTTAATATGGAACTTTCATCCCTTCTTCTACACCCCTGTCTCTAGTCAAATAACTTATATCGAAATCTAAAACTTCTTTAATATTATATGTACAAAATATACAAGAAACCATACTCAATTGTAAATAAAAATAAAAAATTAATAAACATGTGCAACACACATGCCAAACAACTAGAAAAGCAACACAAGCATTGACACTAGTATCTATAATACAAATCAGCTTGGTTTTAACTCATGATTGAATTAAATTAGATTTTAACTCATGATCCAATGGTTGAGACTTAAAGTTTGTCTTTATGTCACATCCTTCAAGTCATCCATAATGAGAGCATATGAGTTTGAACTTCATAGCCACCATTTTGATATTTTAAATATATAAAATAATTAAATTTCGATAATGAAATGACTATATGCACATAGCAATGACATATTTTGGTTCAGGCATTTGCTCATATAATCTCACTGAAGAAGGAACGATTTTCATTTGTTACTGTGCTGGCAGTTAAATGAAGTCCACTTGCCTAGAACTTAGATCTTGGTACAAGTCCATAATGATTAAAATCAAACTATGAGCAAATATTAAAAATGTCTAACTAATTGTAATGGATGTTACAAAAATATGTTTGAGATCTATGCCCTAGAGAGGAAAATCTTTTCTCGTCGCAAACATTCATACTTGTAAGGGTACGTGAGATCTCACTTATAAATTATAAAAAAGTGAGAGATATGTGCTTGGACATTCTCTAATTTGTTCGTTAGAGAGAAATTTCTAGAGAGGTAAAATTAAGTGATGTTTATCAAATGTCGAAGTCCTATTGCGAACGGGTTTTGACCTTGTGAGGTCATGGTTGTAGTCTTGATAAAGGTGTTGTTGTTAAAGCAAGTTTTGTATTCTAGCTCATGAGAATACAATTAAAAAAACAACTTGTGGCTTGCAGTAGCACTTCCAACGAGGAAGTAACAAGTTGGAGCCAAAACAAAACCCAATTTAGGTAAACCTCATTATCTTATTTTAATGTGTGGTATTGTTTATTTGTTCTTTCTTTACGTTATTTTATTCATGCTTGTTGACATCATCACCTAAGATTTAAGTTCGATATGCATGTTTTAGAGAAATGTGGGGTTTTCAAAATTAAACGCGTTATTAATATTCATAGAAATGTGGGGTTTTCAAATAGTTTTTAAAACTACCTAATTAATTCCAAGTCTTGTTTTCAACAAGAAAACTTATGTTGAACTCAATTCAATGCTCTACAGTAGGATCTCAAGTCTAGTTGACTAAATTAGTGTTTCATCCTTAGGCCCACTTATCTTTGAGTGTTTTGAATTGGTGTTCAATCTAACAAAAAATCAATCAAAGTCAACTTCTTTAGAGTTGCAACACTGTTTCCCAGACATTTGAGTGACTATCATTGATTTGGATATTTTTCCAAAATTTTTTTAAATACTGAGTTTTTTTATACCATATATCGTTCACCACCCAGTCTAGCTCATCCAATCTTAGTGCATTTTCATTGACTGTGACACATCCAAAATTGGTCTCCTATAAATCTGACCTGCAAAACAAGAGTTAGATTGCTAAATACCACTTTTTTGGTGGCCGAAGGCACTCCAATGCTTAAATCAATAAATCTGTAGGAGATAAAGCTTAATCTGGACAAAATTCAGATAAAATTGCAGACCTTAGTCAAATGTTCCCTTTACCTTATATAAAGGTCGTTATTAATTCTCTGCGTGACTTAAGCACTTGAGGCTTGACGAGGGGAGACGTTCTTTGTAACAATCTCCTATTTTATGAAGATACGTCCATGAGGGAATAACTCTCACCATGACCCGTTTCCTTTGCAACGTTTCTCCTCTTTAAGGGAGAAATTCGTTGGGCTTGGATTTGGGCCTCTGACTGTGATATGTTTTGAGGGGACCCTTTGGACTTTAATGGCTGGATTTGCCTTTTTTTGGCTTTGCAAGACGGTCTTGACTTGAGATACTTGGTCTTCGTTATAAGCGATCTTTGCCACATGTACGATCATGATGATAGTCTTATTTGATGTATCATCAACTACTCTCCCATTAGTTAGTGGGCATGTTGACGTGGTTACTAAGTCTATGATGGTTGGACTTTTGATTTCATCATTGTAGGAATTTAATGTTGTTATCTGTTGTTGATGCAGTTGCTATTCTGATCTCTCATCTGTTTGTCCGTTTCTATGCATATTTTTGGATTTCACAATCTATGGTGGGACTTGTTGTGAGCAGTAATAATATGTGTTTTTTCCGTTCTATCGCATGTTTTGGGAAACTCAATAATGATTATAGGGACTGGTCAAGGTTTTGGTTTTATGCTTCCATTAGTTTTGGCTACTTTAAGTTGCGGGGTCGACAGATTATGAGGTTGTTGAGTCCCCAAGAAGTGGAAGAATCTGGACTTGTCTGTAGAGGAACAGGAGATCAGTGACCATTTTTCAAAGCTTCCTCAAGTTGTTGTGCAGTCATTCCTCGCTATGGAGGTTGTCGAGCATAGTGGCTTGTATACTATGAGCGAGGCGGAACGGGCGTTGGTTGCTAAAACTCAAGCTGCTGAGATCACTGCTCGTGTTGATCTTATTGTTGTTAGTAAAGCATTGATGGAAAGTGAACTCCGATAGGGTGGTTACGGATCTCAATACTCCTAATAACACTGGTGGTGCTAGTTTGGCCACTAGAAAAAATGCTTCCTAACCCTGGCACTACTCAGACTGCTCCTCGTCCACAGTTATCTGGTAAGGAAGATTAGAGGGTCACCTATTTGCTCAAGAGGTTGAGGAGATAAATCATGTTTTAGAGAGGAGCGAAAAAAAGGCGATCCGTCCGTTGGACGAGTGTGAGAAGAGGCTCATCTCTACTCATGGTGTGCCCAACTTTGCCAAGTGGTTTGATGATAGCTATCATGTCCTCAACAGTAAGATGTTTCAACTTCTTGTGGAGCGGTCGAAGGATCTGTACTATGAAGACCATAACTGAGTTTGACTTTAACCCGCTATGCAACGAAGAGGTCGTCGATCATGGTCAAAGTTCTAAGTTTTTCATTCTTTTTTTCCTATTCGTGCTGATGAGGCAGTAGAATTTTATGCTTCCCTGCATGCTCGTCACACTTCTGTTATTGCTATTTTCTGTTCCATTCCTGCCACTACTGCTTGTCCTAATCTTGCCATTACTGTTTGTCCCACTGTTTCCACTACTGTTTTGAAAAGAAAAGGCAATAATGGTTTTTTCTGTTATCACTGCTACTCCGACCGTTCTTCCGGTCGTTGGGGGCGGGGCTTCAGTACTCCCCGATCCCAAGTTTTTCATCCACTGATTGGTTGGAAATATGACAACTCTGAAAACATCTACATTAAGTCGGATGGAAAGTTCAGTTGGTTTAATGAGATTGACATACAAGATAGTGCACACAATTTGACCAACGAATGACACAGACGATTGGTTGAGAGGGCTTCGATGCTCGTGATTTTGCTCGAAATTCTTGTCGCCTAAAAGTTCAAGCAAATCAACATTTTTTTTTGTTCCCTTCTTATCAATTACCTACAAAATTCTAAGAAAAATACAAGTAAAGTGGTTCGTAGGGGTTATCGTCCTACTCACCAAGTTAAAAGGATTTAGGCTCAAAATCTTAGAAACACTTTAGAAGATCAAATAAAATTAAGAATTTGTGGAAAGAAGGGAAATAAAATTTGGATAATAGAAAATTATTTTTTTAAAACAAACTTTGATTCAAATTAGGGATGAAAATTTCTAAACAAATTTATCAATTAAAAGAAAGGTCTCAAGGATTGGAGAATCCACCTCTTAGTTTTGTAGAGATTAATTTAACACATTTTTGTAAATATTGTTTGAACACTTGCACCAATCCTTTAATT
This sequence comes from Berberis thunbergii, assembly GCA_003290165.1. Lineage (NCBI taxonomy): Eukaryota > Viridiplantae > Streptophyta > Magnoliopsida > Ranunculales > Berberidaceae > Berberis > Berberis thunbergii. The sequence goes on from QNQO01001281.1 coordinate 127,068, forward strand.
TTTTTATTTAAGACCAATGCTCAAAAGAAAATTCTTTTATAAGATTTAATTTCTCTTACCTCTTTCGATGATAAAAAAACTCTTTAACCATCATTAATCCACCTCTCTTTCGATGGCGAATTTTCAATGAATGGTTATAATTTACGAAGAATTGAAGAACTATGAAAAACAAATATAAATCTTGTTTTCAAGTTCATATTTTCATTTCCCATAATCCTTCGTTATCCTTTTTCCGATTTGACAACTTTGATTCATTGGTTTAATCTAGGACTAATAGAAATTATACAAGTTTTATTTTTTTGTGCTAAAAAAAATCTCTAAATCACTCAAGTAGGTTTCATTTCCTCTCCTTGTGATGAGAGGTTTAGCCTACCATTGTCATTGTGATGAAATAATCTCAGAGTGGAATTAGAAAGCTAGAGGAGGAAGTAAACTAATTAAATTAAAAATAACTAATGCATAAAACAAAATTTAACTTTTATTAAATTCAAAATTAAAAACTACATGTAACTTGAACGAAGCTCCCATGAAAGAAAGAAAACTATTTTAAGTTAGATGTACCAAATAAAGCTAGATGTCTTGGATCTCTTTTTGATGTCCCTTCTCCGAGAGTTTGAGAGCTTATTTATGGTGTATTCCTCCAAGCTAGAAATGGGAAAAATCCTACAAATCTTTTGATTATACTCCAAATTATATCATATAAAATAATGAGTCATAATTAGGGATAGATACATCAAGATAGTCCTAAATGGAGGTCGATACATGAGACAAAAACTCAAGGTAATGGAATATTATTTGATTTGATCATTGAAATATGACTTGGGTTGATGTTTTATTTTCTTTATGATTGCATGCTCCACAATTGAAGTTTTTATCTTGAAACTTGCCACATGTCTCCATCAAATGTTGACTTCCATAATATTGATCTTGAAATGAAACTCTTGATCCACATGTGCCACGAATGTGCCCAAATGTCTCGAATTTTGTACATTTCATTGATTTAATAATTTCTTCAATTGCTCTTGGTCATGCAAATTTATCGTAGAATTTTCTCAATTTTTACCCATTTCTTGATTTCCTACAAAAATTATGACAATAACCAAATTCGAGAAAAATAGAGACATTTAATTAATTTTAAGCACAATTAGAAGCTAATAAAGAGGTAAATGGGGTGTAAAATCAATGTTTTGAGTGTTTATCACACCACCTCCAAACAACTTTTGCTAGTCCTCGAGCAAAGATAAGCTCACAAAACCTTTTTTTTATTGTTCATAAACTTCAAAAATGACTCAAGGCCACTTTCGCTGGTATGACTCGATTGCATTTACAATGTGCAACAATGCCTTAAACATCTAGCATGACACTAAAGGATGAGTTTTAGCCTCATGAGAGCTATCCAAGATGAACACCCACAAACATAAGTTTTTTTTTTTTTATAAAAAAAATGGTGTTTACCCTTTTTCTCAGAGAATAACATTGAAATTCAATCACATTGAAGACAAGAGTTATATGTAGTTAGTTACTAAAATGTACATTACGACTGAGCAACTTTAGAACAAGGTGCTTGTGTGATTAACCAACAACATGTAATTTTTCCTGTCAAAGTAAGGTACATCTTAATCCACTTTGAATAGTCGTCTTAATTTCAAAATTCATTAGTTTATCTATCTGAAATGAACATTCTGAGATTGGTTAAATATTTTCTCTCTTGCATGTAAGGAAAACAATAAGTGTGAAATTCAAACGTCTCACGTGCACATAAAAATAAACGGACATGAAAATGAATAATAGTTTTGTGGAAGGAGTGTTGATCACTTGCGAAAATGTCGAGTTACCCATCATAGCGTCTTCTCATCTACTATCCATTTTTTACCATGCCTTACCAAAGGGTTAATTATGACCTCTCCAAGGAAAAATATATCTGGCTGAATTTTTTATTTTTTTGAATGAGGCGAGTTGGGAAGATGGTAAGTAAAGAAATGTTTCTCAAAATGTAGGATTTTCAAGCAGCTTAATAGGGAACTCATCAGTATTTTTTTTTTTTTTCCTTTGTTCTTCATTTTTTTTTTTTAAATACCCTGTGGCCCTTGGATTTGCACTTTGCACTTGTCCCCTTTTCTTCAAACTTCCCAACACTTGTTCATAAACATAAATGGGTAACGGGTTGTTTGTTTTTTGTTTAATAAACCAATAGAAATGCTCACATTAGTTTTAGATGGAATTGTTAGCAAGAAGGTTTTGAGAATGTATAGATGGCTGAGATGCCTAATTTACCTTCTAAGGTTTGGTAATGATTTTAAATCTCAAATAGACTACAAGAGCTATGTTTCTCTTAACTCAAAAAAGATGTCATCCTGATAGGGGCATAATTATGCTATTTTTTAGTACCATATTTCTATATGTATTATTAGCTATTATTTGTTAATTATGGTACTAATTGCTATTTTCATGTTTGTGTAGGTTTCCAATTACAATACTTTAAAATAGAAACAAATTGTCAATTTATGAATACTAATTGCACAAGGACTTCACACAAGCAAGGAAACCAAACCAACAAGGAAACCACAGAAAGAGGAAAACAAGAATAAAAGGAGGAAGATACCTAGCTTTGACGGACCTATCCACTGCACCCATCCAGTAGAGCATCACATCCACTGCATCCATACACAGCATCCTCGCATAAACCCTAGCCGCCGTCCTCCTTCACCTTAGCCATCGTCCTCAGTTCATCATCCACCGATCTACAGCCTCCTCATCAAACCTAATCCAACGACCCATCGAGCAACACCATTGATCCACGACTTCCATCATCCATCCACTGCACCCATCCAGTAGAGCATCCCATCCACTGCATCCATACACAGCATCCTCGCACAAACCCTAGCCGCCGTCCTCACCCATCATCAACCATCTTCACCGCCCTCATCTACAGCCGCAGACCACCACGTAGGACCCCATTCATCCCCTCCTCCTTACAACCACAGTCGCCTCATCCCTCTCTAGCCTGACTCCCTCATCGGCGTCACCATCAGAACCTCCTCACACCGACATCCTCGTCTCAATCCTCTATCTCTGTCCCTGATTATCGCCGAACCCAACACCGTCATCCCCTCACTCGCATCTTCTTCTCACTGGAGAAAGGAGCTGAAGCAGAAATCGAAAGGAAGAGAAGAAGCAGACCGTGAAGACGAAGGAACAGAGAGGTGAAGCAAATCGCGAAGAAGCAATTCGCGTGTTGGTGAAGGGATTTATGCTATTCGCAGCCCAGCTTCTATTCAGTACCACCACGGATCAGTGTTTTGTTTTCATTTCTAAACATCTCTTTCTCTTAATTTTGGTTTGATTATTGATTATGGATTACTGTTTGAACATAATTAATATGTCTAGCTAAACTCCCCTTAGTTAGGGGTGGATTCGAAACCCCGAACATGTGCTTCATAAACTAGTTGAATTTAATCTTCCTTGCTATTAGTGATTGTGTTTTGCTTAACTGCTTTATAGAGAACTTTTCCTTTTATGTTTGTTAAGGTGGCCAACTTAGTAAGCATGCTAGGAATTGGGGCTAGAGTATAGGAGAGTTTCACCTAATTGTTATGATTCTGTACTCACAAGTAGTAAATACCAAGGAACGTTGGTAAGGTTAAGTTAAAACCTAGGCAAGAACAATATGCTGATCATACTTATAATTGCCTAGTCAGTGTTCATATTTTCCACAAAACTTAATGATCTTAGATTGCTATTTAACTTGCGATTCCTGTTTAGATAGCATGATAAGAATAGTTTGAAAGCGACACTTAGTTTAATTCAACGAACTTGGGAAAATAATAAGATTAATGCAGTGCGGTCACGGTTAGTCTTGAGCATTGTCTCTCACGAGTTAGCAAGTGATTATTGAAGATTAATTTATAAGCATATGTTTGGTGTGTGGAGATAAAACCCTTAGCTAATTTCTCATCTTTGTCATCTCTTTAGTTTATTATCTTTACATTAATTTTCGTAGTTATTTTCATAATTTAATTTACAAAACCCAATCCCCCTTTTATTTAATTAATTAGGTTGTTAGTTATCTTTTAATTATTATTAGCGTAATAAACAAGCCCTCTAATCCCCGGTCTAGAACGATCCCTACTTATTCTATACTACAAATTACAAAGCAGGGTATTAAGTTGTGTGCTACTAAAATAGCGCATCACATCCTCAGTGATCAACCAAAAAGAAGAAAAATGTGACTTCACTACAAGTTAATGTGAGATCCATTAAATTTGAGTTATCATGTGACTCGGAGTTATGTAAAAACTCTCTGAATAAATGAAAGGTCTGATAGCTCACAAGGTAAAAGTCTCCTCAATTATTTCTCTAGATTCTTAGAAAATTACTTATTTATTCCAAACTACATCTGTGGCCATTTGTGCAAAAATGTTTGTTCTTAAATGCTCAAATGTGATGTTTACTCTAGTAATAAACTTCCAACATCTCTTAGCCTAAATGTAGCGAATCAGATAACCCAATCTCATCATAGCTAGGATACCACACTACTTTATTTTATTTTATTATTTTTTAAAGAAAAGATTTTTAAAAGAGGTATGAATTTTGATAAATCTTCCCACCCCCAAACAAATACAACACCATCCCCAGTGTTAAATAAATGACATGGAAAATGAGAAGTAAAAATTGGAACTTATTACCTCAGGTGATTTGATGAACATATGTACCGTCCCTGCAGTGAAAATGATCAAGTTGGTGGGGTGATGTATTAAAATAATACATCACCCCCAAATAGGCATTGCCAGTATTTTTTTTTTTAATGAATGAATGAGTAAACTGACTAGACTGTGTCATTTGATAGTATTGATGATATTTGCATCAATAAGTTTCAACACTTCTTCCTTTACAACATCTTTCAAAATGGAATTGAGACATCCTTGGGGCTCTTTGAAGGTTTTAGTTTCATCTTCCAAATAGAATATAATGCGTCAACACCCTTGATGTGATTAATAGTCCAAGTAATGGCTAACTTGTGGTCTTTAAAAACTCCCAACAACATATCATTTTGTTCCTCAGTGAGATATGAGGCAATAATCACTGGGTAACTCTTCTAATACCGAGAAATGTATATTTTAGATTATTGGACAAATGCTTAAGTTCTAATGAAACAGGAGAGCCCGTGGATGAGTCACTATCTAATGACTGAGCTAGGAATGAAGTTGATATTCTTCCTCATATTGATAAAGTTATAATGGCTCAAACTCAGGTACATGCAATATAGGAACACTATCCAACATACTATTGACTTCTTCAACAACTTCATCAATACCTAAGTCCATACCAAAGTGTGAAAGACGTTGAAGCAATGCATCATCTACTGATGGTTGAATCATAGACTCAAAAGTTTGAATTATCTGTGGGGAAGAAAATGGAAAAGAGTGTGGTGAAGGGGTAAAAAGTGGGCAAGGGTGGCTAAATTTTTTTTTGGAACGAACCAAACGCTTGTTTGGCCGTTCTCAATCTTTCATAAAAGAAGAAGAGTGTGATGAAAGGATGACAATGACAAAATGCACAGAATTCTTATCCCTAAACGATTGCCAAGAAGGCATACACAAGTAACAATCACCGTTTAACCACACAAATGCCTAATCTAAGCAAACAACGTTTTAAAGGATGTTATCTTGTGAGTATGTGAGAAACAAAATTGATTAAAACCAGCGAGCGCACATTGCTATCTTTTATCGCCTGACTAGATAGGGTGCTAAAGGATGATCCTAAAAGCTTGTATCCAACAATACAAAGTCCAAAATTAGAAGGTCAAAGTGATCTAATTAAGAATTGTACTTGTGTTACCGCATTGTAGACCGATTGATATGAAAATGATGTGTGTGAAATACGCACTTTGGGTGTGTGTTCCTAACCAAAACTATTAGTTGCGCCACGTCCTTTTGTGATCCGGGTGAGTTACCCATGTGGCAGTGGCCTCTCACAGTTCATTGAATGATTAAACCTAGGGCTGGGCAAGTACGGTTAACCAGCCCAAACTCTTAAAACCGAAAATCGGCCCAAAAAATTCGGGCCCATGTTTATGAGAACCGAAATCGGACCGAGTTGACCGGGTAACCGAAGTCCCGGTTAACCGATTTACGGGCCGGTTTCGGTCCTAAGAGCAAAAAAAAGTGCTTCTACAATATTTTTTTAAAAAAAATACTGAAACCGTACAACAAAATTAAAAAAAAATACAAAAAAATTATAACAAAAATTATAGATCTGATCAACAAATTACAAAAAATCTGATCAATAAAATTACAAAAAATTACAAATTATAACAAAATTAAAAAAAATTACAAAAAAAATACAATAAATTACAATATCTGATCAAGATCAAGATCTGAATCTGGATCTGATCAAGATCACATCGGATCTAGGGAAAGGCGGGGAAAGGAGGGGAGAGGGAGGCTGCTCGGCCTCCGCCTTCGCTGAGAGAGGGAGCCGGTCAATTTTCGCCTCAGCCTCCACTGTGAAAAGTGAAGAGGCCTCCGCGGCTTCGCCTCCGCTGTGAGAAGGGAGGGGAGAGGGAGGCGGCCTCAGATCGGCCTCCGCCTCCACTCTGAGAAGAGAGGGGAGAGGGAGAGGGAAGCAGCCTCTGCAGCTTCGCTGTGAGAAGAGAAGGGAGAGGGAGGTGTCCTCTCTGGTTTCCTTCGCTGGTTTCCTCTCTGAATTTTTCGAGTTGAGGGAGTTGGAGGGGTGAGAGAAGTACTTAAGTGTTGGAGTCGGACTGGGCCGGTTATTCGACGGGCTTTAGAAATGGAAACCGAGGCCCGGACCAGAAACTTCGGGTCGGGCCAAGCCGGGCTTTTACAACCGAAAATTTTTTAATTAATTAAAACCGATCCGAACCGACCCGATCGGTCCGGGTTTTCGGTAATGCCCACCTCTAATTAAACCCAACGCTACATTTAGCTTTGGTCAACACAAAATTTAGCAGATTCACCTTGGTCTTTGTTGTCCTACGAGCATCGTTCTATTTTGCTTTAATCTTAGTTTATTTTATATATGCCTTGGTTTCACACAGCTGGAGTGATAAGGTGGGTGATGAAATCCCACCAGTTTAAAAAATAAGGCTAGGTCTGCCCTCTATGTTTATGGTAGTTTATTAACGTATGCAACCACACAGTTCGTTAAAATGCATAAACATAAACAAACACTAAGCAATGTCCAATCAAATTTCACTCAGCACCCAAGCCACTAAAACAATGTGTCTGAAAAGAGATATTAACTTGTGAGCTCGAATACAAGGTCTCCACCGTGGGGGTAAAAATAAATGTTCTTTGAGAGCTATTACTCTTGGCTCTCTCCCTCGCAACACCACCGGTTGTCTAAATAAATCAACACACAATCAAGCAATTATAGATGCAAAGATAGTTTATTGGTCTTGGGCAAGAAGTCGGATTTTTTTTCTTCGATAAATCAATTAAAAATATTGTGTAAACCGTAAATAAATACGACTTCCAATATATTTTCAATTGATTTATTTTATTTTATTTTATTTTTTGGTGCATATAAATTGATAGTATCCTAAAAGCTAACAATCTACCAAAAATAAAAGCAACATCCAATTATTACAAGTTGCACTCAACTTTTCGAAGCATTAAAAAAATAATGAAGTGTAAAAGTAGTCACTCTCTCATAAAATTAAAAATATATACATGGGAGGAAAGAAGAGGGATGGGGAAAAATTGATCTTCTTTGTGCTTTTAATGTCTTGAGCCTTTCTTTCGTTACTTGATGACCGACAACGACACCATTTGATTTCCTTGAAATTCTTGTCACCAAAAATTCCAAGCAAATCAACATTTTTTTTTGTTCCCTTCTTATCAATTACCTGCAAAATTTTAAGAAAAATACAAGTAAAGTGGTTCATAGGGGTTATCGTCCTACTCACCAAGTTAAAAGGATTCAAGAAAAACACTTTAGAAGATCAAATAAAATTAAGAATTGGTGGAAAGAAGGAAAATAAGATTTGGATAGTAGAAAATGATTTTTTAAATATTTTTTAAAACAAACTTTGATTCAAAATCGAGGATAAAAATTACTAAACAAATTTATTAATTAAAAGAAATTCTCAAGGATTGGAGAATCCACCTTTTAGCTTTGTATAGATTTATTTAACACATTTTTTATATTCTTTTGAACACTTGCATAAATTCATTTTATTTTTAATTCAAGACCAATTCTCAAAAGAAATTTACCCCACTTCCGATAGAATTTTTCAATGAATGGTTATAATTTACGAAAACTTGAAGAACTATGAAAAACAAATATAATTCTTGTTTCAAAGTTCATATCTTCGTTTCGCATAATCCTTCGTTGTCCATCTTTCAATTTGACAACTTTGATTCATTGGTTGAATCTAGGATTAATAGATATTATACAAGTTTGATTTTTTTTTTTTTTTTTTAAAATCTCTACATCATTCAAATAGGTTTCATTTCCTCTCCTTGAGATGAGAGGTTTAGCCAACCATTTTCATTGTGATGAAATAATCTAAGTGTGGAATTTGAAAGCTAGATAAGGAAATAAACTAATTAAATTAAAAGATAACTAATGCATAAAACAAAATTTAACTTTTATTAAATTCAAAATTAAAAACTTACATGTGACTTGAACGAAGCTCCAACGAAAGAAACAAAACTATTCTAAGCTAGATGTATAAAATCAAGCTAGATGTCTTGGATTTATTTTTTATGTCCCTTCTCTAAGAGTTTGAGAGCTTATCTATAGTGTTTTTCTCCAAGCTAGAAATGGAAAAAATCATACAAATCCCTTGATTATACTCAAAATTATATCATATAAAATAATGAGAGTCACAATTAGGGATAGATACATCAAGATAGTCCTAAATCGAAATAGATACATGACACAAAACTCAAGGTAATGGAATATTCTTTGAGTTGATCCTTGGAATATGCCTTGTGTTGATGCTTTATTTTTTTAATTATTGCATGCTCCACAATAGAAGTTTTTATCTTGAAACTTGCCACATGTCTCCATCAACTGTTGACTTCTACAATATATAGTCTTGAAATGAAACTCTTGATCCACATGTGCCATGAACGTGCCCAAATGCCTTGAATTTTGTATATTTCATAATTTCTTTAATTGCTCCTAGTCATGCAAATTTATCATAGAATTGTTTTGAATTTTGCACATTTCTATATTTCCTACAAAAATTATGACATAATCAAAATTTAGACAAATAGAGACATTTAATTAATTTTAAGCACAATTAGAGGCTAATACAGAGGTAAATGGGGGGTCAAAATCAATGTTTTGGGTGTTTATCAGCTCGCGTGAGAGCCTAGTAGTCATCTCGACCACGACCTTAAGCAGATAATGGAAGGGATGATCACCTCACTTATGCTGGGGTGATAGGGTCGAATTATCATGCTGCATGTGGTCAGGTGGCCGCTATTGAGAAGAAGATGGCAAGACAGTTACTGGTGTTTTTTCATGTTTTTTGTCAGTTTAAACATTGAAAATGCAGTACGTGGAGCATGAGAAGGCAGCTGAGATTGCTCGGGCTTTCTTGAAAGAAGTTGAGACCCTGTACGAGACAAATTCACTGCTAAGCTCGAGGCTTCTGGAACTGAGTTGAACAGAGTTCTTGATCGGTTGGATGTTGTAAAAAGAGAGTTGTCTATTGAGAAGGTTGGTCATGATGAGGCCATGTGTTAAGCTATTGAGCAATCCGTCAGTCGTAAGATTGTTGAGGAGTGGGTGGTGCAGTTAACATATGAGCTTGTTGTTACTTAATCGTATGCTTCTGCAATGTTAACCACTGTTATAAGAGAACTCGTTTCAACGAAGAACGAGCTTGCAACAATCAAGGACAAGCTGAAGATTGCGAAAGCGGCGGATTGGAAAAGTGTTGTTGATGGAAAAATCAACCTCCTTGATTTTATGGAGGGAAAGGGCCTCGATTTGACTAGATATCATGGTCTAGTTGACCAGGTTTTCAAGGACGATGATGATGAAGAATGTGCGTCGGATCCACCAAGTTATCCAATTGATGAAGAACAATCGTCTCCTCCTCATTCCGATCATGCCCCATCATATGTTCTTTTTCTCATGATGTAACTGAATAGAGCTATGAATGACAAGTTCTTTTTTGTTGACATTCTTATGTTGTCTTTCTCGTATTTATTGTTATCTGATCTGAATGTATTTCCTGTTAGATTGTTGATGATACATCAATCTTCCTCTGATCAGCATCGTACACGTGTCATGATAATCTCATCAACAAAACGAAGCAGGCCCAATTGCATGCACAATCCAGAAAGGCCCAAACAGCAGCAAGCCCATCATTGGCAGAATCCAGACAGTCGGGTCTAAGGTGTAATGAGCTAGTAAGCCCACACATCACTCGGTCGGGCCCAATACTCGTAAGAACTCTAAGGAAAGTATCAAAAATATCTATCCAAGACAGGCAAGCAAACAACACATTGGATCCGAGTAGGAAAATATATTAGAGTATAAGTCGGGTGAGGAAGCTTTCTTGCATGGACAACGCTCAGAAAGAGAAATCTCCCCCACAAATCTATGATCACAAGTCATGTAGGGAAACTATCCCATGTGGACAACTCCCAATCAAGAAATGATTTTCACAGCAAGATCACTTTTTCTAAACTACGCCACCAAAGGCCTAGCGAACAAGGATTCCTTCACTATAAAATGGAGATAAGGTCGATGAACTAGAGGTATGTAATACAACCCAATTTATAGTTTTAAGCCTCTCCCAAGCCTTATCTAACTTAAGCATCGGAGTGCCATCGGCCATACGTTTGTCCTTGGCTCATGTTTGCTACCTGTGCAGGTCTAGGTAAGCAGCAAGAAAACAGAGTAGAAATTGACTACATCAGTTTTGCACCATCCGTGGAGAATGACATAGTTCATCAATAAGAACTGTAGTTCCACATTTTCTAGAGAATCGGTGAGATGGTGATGACAAGGTCACGCAACAATGGAGATGTTGTCGAGCCTTTGAACTCTCAAACTAGCAGAGCGCCGCCAGTTCCACCACCGCCACAAGAGGAACCCCCTCAGACCCCCACGCTGGTAGCAGCTGCAACAAACTTGATGGTGGATCTATTCTCAACACAGATGCAGAAGATCGCAGAGACATTGGAGACCCTTAGACAGTGGAATCCTCCATCTGCAAAAGGAGACTATGAGCATTGAAGGGCTCATTCCCCAAAAACTTCCAGCGAGCATGATTAGAAGAGCCGTGCGACCAACAACTTCTCAATAGACAAGAGGTGGAGGCACGACAAATAGAGACCTAGCGCCCAGAGCCGATATGCATGTCTCGCACAACCCCCTTCGTAACGGAGCCACAAACCCAGATGTGTTGTTTAGCCTCACAGTCCCTCCGTTCATGGACCATATCATGGATGAACCGCTACCCAAGAAATACACCCCATCAAAGTTTGAATTTTATGACGGGACGGGAGACTTGACCGATCACCTACGCCACTTCCAACATGTTATGGCGCTTAAAGAAGAGTCTAATGCAATAATGCACTGATCATTCCTTGCAAGCCTGAAAATGTCAACACCGACGTGGTTCCACAGCCTTTATCCGAAATCAATTGATTAATTCCGATCGTTGGCATTAGCATTCCTTACCTGTTTCGTGGGTAGCCAAAGGCTCAGGAGGGACTCGCATTATCTGCTGACCCTTAAGCAAAAACAAAATGAGACATTGAGGGAGTGCATCACTCATTTTAATGATGAGATGCCCTCATCGACAACTGTAGTGATGACACTGTCGTGACGGCTTTCACTTCGAGTCTAAGGAAAGGCAAGCTCTATGACTTCCTCACCCTGAAACCCCCAGCCAATATGATAGACTTGTTCAGAGATGCCCAGAGATACATCACTCTGGACAAAATGTTGGCCGTCAAGAAAGAGGCGGAGTCAAAGAAGAAATCCTTTATTCCAAAAGACAAGAAAGAGGGGAAGAAGAAAGAGGACGATGACAGTAACAAGAGGAAGCACACAAACAAAAATACCGACTCGGGCCGCCCCAGGCAAGACAAGGTCTCGAATTACATCGGGTCCAAGTGTATTACCCAATTTAATACCAGTCTTTCCAATATCCAAGATTCCATCGAGGATTGCAAAGAGTTGAAGTGGCCGCCAAAATAGCAAGGAGACCTTGCTCGGTGCAACAACAAATATTGTGCCTATTACAAGGAAAATGGACATGATACTAAGGATTACAGAAACCTCAGAGGAGAAGTCGAATACTGGATAAGGAAAGACAAACTCAAGTAGTTCCTAGGCTCGAATAGGAGGCAGGGTCGAGCAAAAAAAAAAGGATGCTATCAAGGAGATCGAAAAGGTGGCTCCTGGAGTCATCTACGTCCTCTACGGGGTCGGTCTCGAGGGAGAATAATCAAACAGGTCCGCAAAAGGACACTTACCGAGATACATACACTATTTCAGTATGAGGACCGACAAGTGTAGCACGCACAAGTTCAGAGTCCGATCCCATCACTAACATTTACGGAAAGGGATCTCGATGGAGTACATTCTCCTCACAGCAACACCCTTGTCATCTCAATACTTATCGTTAAGTGGGAGGTAAAAAGAGCTTTGGTGGACACTGGAAGCTGATTAAATGTATTGTTTCTCAGTGCATTCTTCTACATGCAGCTACAAGAGAAAGACCTAACGCCTGCCAGCCACCCTATGGTTGGATTCAACAAAGAAAAATGTTTCCCCATAGGGAAGATAAATCTAATGGTGGTGGCAAGAGAGCCACATCTATGAAAGTACCTTGTACAAGAGTTCATGGTAGTTGACGCCCCTTCCACCTACAACATCATTCTGGGAAGGCACTAGCTACATCATACGGAAGCAGTGGTATCCACCCTGTACCAATGCATAAAGTATATAGCCAACCATATTCAAGGGACTATCCGAGGAGATCAACCAGTAGCAAGAGACAGCCATTGCATAGCTGAACTGTTGCCAGTTACAGTTCAGGCACACAGAGCCAGCATGTCAGGCATCAGGCCAGGACATAAAAGGTGTACCACTCTATGAAGGCGAAGGAACCCACATAACTGAGGAGCAGCTATGCGGAGATCCAGAAGTCAAAGCTAGAGAGACAATCCTGACTAACAAATAGCTAAGAAACAATACTTTAGCAAATGGGCACCAACTCCATGAGATGTTCATCAACAAGGAACTGCCCTCCAACACGAAGTCAACTATTCAATAACTTCATTAGCTTTTAAAAAAAATTCACTATAGGGACAATGCAATCCGCGCCAGGACCATTTGTGCCTCATTTAAGGCCGGATTAGCTTAGCATATGCTCGGAGTTAAATTATTTGTTGATTTGATTTAATTTCTTATTTTCTGTTTATCATTTCAGTGTAGAAGAGTTGTTCGTACAAGACACATTCTAGAAATAAAACATATTTTATTGATTGCAATGAATGTTACTACAAAGCCTGTCGACCAACTAGTACATCAATTTATATACTACAAGTATCTAAGTCTGATGCAAGCAACATCTGCTGAAACAAGGGTAGAGACTTTGATCTGCTATTCCGCCTTCAAAAGAGAAGGTAGTGAAAGCAAAGCATTCAGAGCAGAAGATGAAGGAACACACTCAATTCATTGCTCCGTTGAATAACCCCACAAAGACAATTCAGAAAGGAAACCTCAATTCAATCTGCCTCATGTGGAGGAGCAGAAGAAAGCAACAAAAGCTAATGAAAACGTCCCCGAACAAACAGATGATCAAGGTTTCACTATGCTGCCAAGCAAGGCAGACTCTCAGATGAGTAATGTCTGCGGTGAGGCAGAGGTACCACCCCAAGGATGAGAGTCACGACCTCCAACGCTTCCATCAACCATAAACTAGCTGCGAGGACCATCCGTCGACAACAATACACTGATGAAAGAGTGTTTGAGCACTGGAGGATGGAAAACAGACTTGAACCCCCGAGAGGAAATCCGTAATTCTTCTTCACAATGTAAAAAGATATTATAAGATCTCACGAGAATAATCCAATGCCCACCTAGATTAGGCGACACTGCATAACAACAAGTCTTATCAAGACTCATTGGCGAAAATGCCATAACATAAGAAGACTCCAGTGGAGGAGATCTTCCTTCAGCCTTTGGAAAGCCCAAAGCAAACTCTCTGGTAAGATGTGTTTAATTAACATCGTCTACTACTTGCATTACAGTGCTTGAACGCAGAATAGCCAGCCATATATAGGCGAAATGGCTTACAAAGAGGCGTCAACAAACAGTTACCTCGGCATTAAAGGCCATACAGGAAATTGGGAAAATGATAGTTCCAATACAACTGCACAAGTACAAATATTTTGAATTAATGGCCTTGCAGGCAGCCCCATTAACTGGGGGAGTAATCGATGTCGAACCGTCTCGCAAAATGCGCCGTATCCATGGTATGCTGATCCACATTTTTTTTCTAAATGGGCCCCTCAACTAATGGACCCAAGCTTATGCCCTGCCAGATTTGGCCCAACACATTCAAAAAAACAAACAGCAAAGGCCCCGAGTGCCCACAAAATAAGGAGTGCACCTACAGAGTGTTACTAAACAAAAGGCATAAGCTCCAGTATTATTCCGCCGTTGTTCATTAAAGACGATTAACCTATTATTAGTCCGATCAATCGATCGGACACTGAAATCAAATTGCCAGGCGAGTTAAGTAAGTCAGAACCCCCAAGTCAGACTTACACGCCCTGCATCTCTCAGGCGAGTAGAGTAAATCGGGACCCCCAAGTTAGACTTATATGCCCCAAATCTCTCAGGCGATTTAAGTAAGTCAGGACCCCCAAGTCAGACTTACATGCCCCAAATCTCTCAGGAGAATTGAGTAAGTGAAGACCACCAAGTCAGACTTACACGCCTCAAATCTTTCAGGCGAGTTGAGTAACTCAGGACCCCCAAGTCAGACTTATACGCACCGAATTTCTCAGGCGAGTTAAGTGAGTCAGGACCACCAAGTCATACTTACGAACCCAAAATCTTATTCTAACCAAAGTTTAGTCGGTTTCGATCTATAACAACAACTTTTGGTACGCTCTAACACTCTGTCCGTTAAATTAAACGGGTGTCAATAGTTTAGAAAGTGGCAGCTTGGTCAGTGCTCTGGTGCATGATTGAGACGGCTTGTCAGGAATCATTGTCCAAACATGGATGATAGAAACCAAACCTGACCAAAGCTTAATCGGTGATGACCGATAACGATAGCTTATGGTCTGTTCGAAGCCTAGTCCGCGCATAATGGATTCTGATGGCTTAGAAAGTAGGAGTCTAGTTAGCGTTCTCGTCGCATGATTAAGATGGCTTGCCAGAGGCCACTACATATACGTAGATAGTGATCACCAAACCCCGAACAAAGCTTAGTCAGTGGCCGCTGATGACAATGGTTTTTGTATACTTGAAGCCTAGTTTGCTGCACACGGATTCTGATGACCTAGAAAGTGGGAGCTTAGACAGTGCTCATGTAGCCTAGTTAAAATAGCTTTCTAGGGATCATTGGCCAACTACAGACAATGATTGTCGAACCCTTGCCAAAAGTTTAGTTAGAACGACTGTTAACTACTAGCTCACTCTAATTCTTATTCCGCCATGAATGGATCAAGATGGGTTGAAAAGTGGGAGCTTAGTCAGTACTCATGTAGCCTATAAATATAACTTGCCAAGGACCCCCATAGTCACTGAAACCTGACCTCGGCTTAGTCAGTCATAACTGACAATAACAACCCCCAGACCAATTAAGTTTATTCTACGAATAGCAAATAAATATGAGTCAAACGTCCAGTCAGAGTTCTAAAAAACTCGACCCAAACGACTCACAAAGACTATTGTCCAGTCATCTACAAGGATGTGAGCGCAAGGACTACAGTCTGACTAATACACCTATAAATGTGACAACTGCTGGTCCAACAGATAACCAAGCCACCAAACAAAGGGTGTATTACACTCCCCGATCTCTACAGATGAATTTGACCAGAACTGCACCAGCTACTGCAAGATAAGAAGTCAAAGCTCCCAACAACTAATCAAACATGAGCTACCTAGCCTAGCAAAGTTCCTCATCTGAAAACTAATATCAAAATAAGACAAAGCAAGGACAAGCTATTAGGAAAGCAAAATAAGACAAAAAAGTGAAAATTACTATTCATTTGCAAACTCAAGTATAGGATTCACCCCTCATCAGGAGGAGTGTCCGATACAACAGAACCAAACTTAGCAGGGGAAGAAGCAGGAGACACATCTGTTGTTGCTGCCTTTCGACCCCCTCATCAGGACCACCTTTTTCTTCAGATGAATTGGAGGTCGCTCCAAACTTTGCAATTGCATTATCTTTATAATAGGAAAGATCCCATTTAGGATGTTCCTCCGCCATTAGATGCAACAGCTCTAGCCTTCCATGCACGACTCTGTTGAATTCAAATGTGCCCTGAGCCTTGAGAAATTTCTCTTCGACCCCTATTAACTCGGAAAGCTCCTGTTTCAATTGCTCCAACTCACCCGACATGATCTCAGTCTTGGACTACTTCGCATCCAGCTTATCTTTAGCGATATTCAGCTCACTCTACTCTAGTTGGAACTGTTCTCCTGCGATCCGCGCATGCTCAACATGAAACTCAGTACTAGCCTCCAACTACTGACACCGGATAGTCCACTCGGACTCCTTAATCCTCTTAGCACGCAGAGAGTGCAGTTCAGCCCTCAATCCATCAACAGAATTACGGGCAAGTTGCAAGTCATGATGGAAAAGGTTCAATTCCTTTTCGAACTGATCCCTCACGGACACTGCCCCCGCCAAGTCGGACTGAAGCACTCCCAAGCGAACCTTCTGTTCCTCCAAACCAATGGACCTGGACATTGCTCTAGTATCTAAGAAAGCTTCACGTTGCTTCCTCAATGACTCCATCTCGTGAAGAGCATTGAAGTATGGCTTCTGCAGATTTACGAAGACTCGCTCCATGATATAACCTTCTCATGAGTGGCCTCTACTTCAATTCCTGATGGCTTTATCTAAACGTTCTCCTAGCGTCTCTCCACTAGCTTCGGAGCACAGTTCGCCAACCAATCATTCCACCTATTGATATGCTTCCTTGCAGCGTAAGAGATGCCAACTTCCTAGTGCCAAGCTTGGTTGCCCATCCTTATTACATGTAGAGAAAAAAAAACTAATACATGCATCCAGATGAAGATCATGTGGAGACGAAATCACTCTAGCACCGCCCTTAGCCGTCTTCACTGTATCAGTTGGTAGCATCCTCTATGCTCACTATTTGCAGATATTCTCTTTCCAAGTCAGGAACAGAGGTAGAGGCCATGACTTGAGCATCACGCCCTTCAAAAACAACAATATAACCAGACTCTTGCCCAACAGCATCACGTCCTTCGGACAAGGCCAGACGCCTACGAACGGGCCTAGACAAAGTGTGAGATCTCTTCTGATGCACACGAGGAGGAAACGCCTTATCTATTTCTGCCCTCCTTGAAGGACTTGGAACCTTGAGCTTGGGAAGTTTCCTCTTCCACGAAACAGACACTCCTTCAGGCTTTGGTGTTTTCACCCAATACATAGTGGACCACGTGCTAATGAGCCCACAAACCATTGCGCTCAACGTTAGAAGGCTTGACTACATCTTCAACCTCTAGACAAGGAATGTCGCGAAATGCATCCAATGCGGCTTTATCCTTAACAGAAAAAAGGCGAAGTAGAGAATTTCCCTGCAAAAGTCACATCAGGTCACTCTAATATGAAATTGACATAAGTAAAACCAGAGAAGGAATCAATTTACTCAGTGGTCTAAATTCATGCTCAACCAGAGAACCAACAAGCTCAAAGTATGGGGAGTTCACAAGAGCCATGAAATAATATTTCTGCCACGATATAAAATCATCAGGCCATTTGCCGAAGCAGTCCGGCGACGTTAGCGCACACAAACACATCATATTCATTTATCCGAGGAGAAGTGAGCAATCGCATTGCCCTCGAAGACACTCGAACACAAGTGTCCTTAGCCCTAATCAGAATGGCGATCAAAGTCCTATACCCTTTCGGCACAAGTTGAGCAGGTGAGGTATGCCAAGAACTCCTAGATCTCGTTGATGAGAGGAAAGTGGACACTCGATTGCAACATACCACGATAAAAGAGGATAAACCCCTTAAGAGGGTACAATGACGTCAGATAGACGCTCAGAGTGCAGAGCACCAGATCATTAGGAATCCCGAATGTCTTACGAAGGACTTCTAGATCAGATTCACAGAGCAATCTCTCATAAAAAAACTCATGGCCCCTGGCGAACAATTCATTAGAAAGCCAAGCCCAGCCTGCCATGAAAATACAAGCTTTCGAATACGAAGGTTGAGCAAAGTCAAAGGCACAACAGAGAATACAACAAAACATAATCTCAAATATTGAAAGATTAAAGGAGTTATACTCCACAAGTAGGAGATCTATATAGAAAGTTGAACTCTCGCCTTTCCCGCTTTTATGTTGGCGCACGCCTAATTAATGCAATTCGTCGCTCGAGGAAATATCTGAGACTCAATCATCATGACTGCACAGCTGCTTCACGAAATGACCTAGTGGACCGATAAGACAACCCACTAACTCGGGGGGGGGGGAGTAGCTGATGATACATCAAACCATCTTCTGATCAGCATCGTACACGTGTCATGATAGACTCATCAACGGAATGAAGCAAGCTTGATTGCATGCACAATCTAGAGTCCTTTTAGAAATTGGAATTCACCCTTTGTCTAGCGACCTGGCTGTATATCGGACTAGCAGTCGTTGTTACTATTGTAAGTGAACTAATCAGGTTGTGGTCCTAACACGTGCACTGTTGTAGATGATCGGACAATAATTTTTCAAGTTGAGCTTCCAAAGCTCTGACCGGACTTACGACTTGTATTTACCTACTATTGGCGAAATAGGCTTAGTTGGACTAGAGGTCGCCGGTTAGAATTGACTAAACTGGGAATGGGTTTGACGACCATCGTTTGTGATTGAATGGTGGTCCCTAGCAAGCCATCTTAATCGGGCATCGAGGGCACTGACTAGACTCCCACTTTCCAACCCATCGTCGTTTGCTTTTAGCGAACTTGGAATTAGAATGAGCCAGAAGTCATCATTGTCAGTCGTTCTGACTAAACTTAGGCAGGGTTCAGTGATCATTGTCTGTAGTTGGCCAACAATCTCTGGCAAACCATCGCAGTTAGGCATCATAGCATTGACTAAGCTCATACTTTCTAACCCATCAGAATTCGTGCGTAGCGAACTAGGTTTAGAGCAGACCAGAAGCCATCGTTCAGCAACCACTAACTAAGCTTTGGTAAGGTTCAGCAATCATTGTCTGTGTAAGAGCTGTGATCCCTGGAAAGCCATCTTAATCAAGTGTCGAGAGCACTGACTAGACTCCCACTTCCTAAGCCGTTGGAATCTGTTATTGGCGGACTAGGCTTCGAATAAACTAAAAGCTATCGTCATCAGTTTTCGCCGACTAAGCTTTGGTCGGGTTCGGTCACTATTGCCCATGTCTGGACAATGATCCCTGGCAAGCTGTTTCGATCAAGCATCAGAGCACCAAGTAAGCTGCCACACTCTCAACTGTTGGCACCTGTTTAACGGACTAAACTTTAGAGCGGACCAAAAGCTATCGTCATAGATCAAAACTGACTAAGCTTTGGTTAAGTTCGCGACCATTATCTTTAGCTGGATAATGGTCTCTGGCAAGCCATCATGGTCAAGTGTCACGAATGCTAACTAAGCTCTCACTTTCTATCCCATCATCGTCTGCTTTCGATGGGCTAGGCGTTAGAGCGGATCATAAATTATTGTTACTAGTCGGGTCCGACAAAGCTTTAGTCAGAATAAGATTTCGGGCATGCAAGTCTGGCTTGGGTGTCCTAACTTAATTCACCTAGCGATCTGATACCGGAGCCGAATCAATTAATCAGACTAATAATAGATTGGGCAGTTTTAATGAACAACATCAGAATAATAGTAGGGCGGAAGCTCTGGATGTTTTTTGGCAAGCTCCTTATTCCATGGGTGCTCAAGGCCTTCGCCGTTTGTGTGTTTGCATGTGTCGGGTTGGATCTGGCAGGGCATAAGCTTGGGCTCATTTGTTGGCGAGGCCAAGTGGAAAAAATCTCCGTAGATCAATGCAGACTGCGAAACGGATCAATATCGGTTACTCCCCACAATTAATGGGGCTACGTGCAAGGCCATTAATTCGATAAATGTGGACTCGCGTAGTTACAATTGGAATCATAGTTTTCATATTTCCCATACGACATTTAATGTTGACGTAACTGTTGGCTAATGTTGCTTCGTAAACCGCCCCGTCTACATATAGGCTAATCGTTCTCCATCTCAAACGTTGCAATGCGTTGTAGAGTATGTTGATCAAATGTATCTTACCAGAGAATATGCTTTTGGTTTTCCAAAGGGTGAAGGAAGATCTCTGTTACTGGAGTTTTTTATTGTTCTAACATTTGCAACGATAAGTCTTTGTAAGACATGTTATTATGTTATGCCCCCTGATGGGTGAGCATCCAATTGAGTCCATGAGATCTTGTAATATTTTATTATATTTCGAAGAGGAAGTACAGACTCTTCCTCAGGGTACAAGTCTGCTTCCATCTTCTGTTGCTCCTGGGTTCCCATCCACCACTGTTTTTAGGAGATAATGCATGCAGCTAGTTTGTCGCGGTTGTTCCCTTTGTCTGTACAATGCTTTATTGCAAATGGGCGGAGCAAAGGTTTGACGAGTTTGACTTTGGGTGTTGACTCCTCATCACCCTAGTCATTCCTCGTTCGGGGGACATTCTCGTTTTCCTTCTTCTCCTTTCTTGTGTTCCTCTTCACCGGGTGGAATAGCGTAGCGGGAAGCCTACTGACATGGTCCCTGGTTTTGGGGATGGCAACACTATGAAACCCCAATGATCCCGCTATTTAGGAATATTCTTGGTTGCCTTATTTTGTTTTCATCACATTCAAGAGATAGATTGGCGGAACAAATAATCAAATACTTGCTCTCAACCTTCGTCAAGTACTTTATTGTTACCATCTTCTCTGGAGGCAGATTGGCGGAGCGAAGTTTCGACGTGAGTGTTAGCATATACATATTTACACCAGACTTAGATACTTGTAGTGTGTAAACTTCTGTACTAGTTGGTCAACAAGCTTTGTAATAACTTTCATTGCAATCAACAAATTCTGTTTTATTCCTTGAATATGTCTCATGTGAACAATTGTTCTACACTTCAAAAGGAAAACAGAAAACAGAAACGAAATCAAAGCAACAAAATAATTTGACTCTTATCAGGGACTAAGCTAACACGACCCTAAAGGAGGCGTGTATGGTCCTAGTTCAGATTACATAGTCCTTCTAGCAAAGAGTCTTACTTTGACAAAACTAGCACAGTTACTGAAGAGTGGACTTCGTGCTAGCGGGAAGTTTTTTGCTGAGTATATGATCTTGGAGTAGGCGCCATTTTGCTGAAGTGTTGTTACTAAGCTTTATATTGGTCTTGATTGAGTCTCCAACTCTGAAATCTGGCTCTCCACATAGTTGCGCTACGATTGCCGGGGCTTTTTCTTTGTCCACGCAGATTGGTTCCCCCTTTGTCTAGGCTGGGTGCCTGATATGTCTGTTTCGCGGGCCTAAGCTGTAATTGATAGCAATTCAGTTGTTTCAAGGCTGCATAATGACAGTCCCTTGTTGCAGGTTGATCTCCTTAGATAGTTCCTTGGGCCTAGTTGGTTATGTATATGATGCATTAGAGCAGAGTGGAAACTACTGCCTCCATATGATGAAACCAAGGCATTCCCAGAATATTGTTTTTGCTGGACGGAGCATTAATAACCATAAATTCTTGGACAAGGTACTTCCGCAACTGTGGCTCTCCCGCCACCATCATTAGATTGATATTTTTGAAAGGAATTTTTTCTCCACTGAATTCGACCATGGGGTGAGTGGCAGGGGTTAAGTCATTCTCCTGGAGTTGCATGTTGCACAATGCCCGGAGAAACATGACGTTAAGTGAGCTTCCTGTATCCACCAAGGGCATTTTCATCTCCCATTTCGCAATGAGGATGGAGATGACCAGAGCATCATTATAAGGAGAATGCACACCAGGAAATCCTTATTTATAAATGCCAGTGGTGGGATCAAGCTATGAACTCGTGCATTTTGTACTTGTCGGTCCTCGCTCTGAGGTGACGTCTACATCTCAATCAGTGTCCTCTTGAGAGACCTGTTGGATTGCTTTCCCTCGGGACCAACCCCATGAACGACATAAATGATGCAAGGAGCTTCCTTTTCGATCTTTTTGACAGTGTCCTCCCTTTTATTTGCCCGATCAGAGCTCAAGAGCTCCTTGAGCTTGCCTTTCCTGATCCAGTACTCGACTTCTCCTATGAGATTTCTGCAATCCTTGGTATCATGTCCACCCTCCTTATGGAAGGTGCAATATTTTCTGCTTTCGCATTGAGCGGGGTCCCACTTGAGTTATTCCCAATTCTTGATGAAATCGAGGATGTCTGTCAGACTTAAGTTGAAAGGGGTGACAGATTTGGACCCGACATTATTGGAGGCCTTGTCTTGCCTTGTGCAGCCGTAGTCGGTCTTACTATCATTGCGCTTCCTCTTGTTCCTGTTGTCATCGTTCTCCTTCTTTCCTTCTTTCTTGTCCCTGAGGACAAAGGGTTTCTTCTCGAATTCTGCCTCCTTCTTTGCAGTCAGCATCTCGTCTAGAGTGATATATCTCCAGGCATCCTTCAACGGACCTCGGAAGGAGGCTATGGAATCAAGTCAACACTGACTTCTTCAGGCTGGTAGGGAATGATTGGCACATTATTGCATCAGACCCTTCCTTGAGTGCCATAACATGCTAGAAGTGGCAAGTGATCGGACGAGTCTTTTGTCTCGTCGTAAAACTCTAGCTTTGGTGGAGTGTACTTCTATAACGGTTCGTCCATGATATGATCCATGAACGGAGGGATAGTGAGGTCGAACAATATGTTTGGATTTGTGGCCCTTGGCGAATGAGGTTTTGCAAGACGTATATGTTGGCTCTGGACACTAGGTTCCTATTGGCCGCTCCTCCGCCTCTAGTCCACTGGGAAACTACAGGGGCAGCACGGCTCTCCTGAACGCGTTCTCTAGAATCTTCTGGGGACTAGGCTCTTCGTTGCTCACAGTATCCATCAACATTTCCATTGTTGCGAGACCTTGTTGTTACCATCTCTCTGGCTCTCTTGGAAAGGTAGTACTACCGTTTCTTCTAAGGAACTCTATCGTTCCTCACGGATGGTGTCAAACTGATGTAATCGATACTTGATCTCCTTCCTCGCCTTTACCTAAACTTGCACAAGGAACGCACGTGAGCCAAGGACCACAGTGTGGTGGTCGATGACACTCCGATGCTTAAGTTAAATAAGGCTTAGGAAAGACTTAAAGTTGTAAATTGGGTTTTTGTAGTGTACCTTTGTTCATGGACCTTATCTCCCTTTTATAGTGCGAGAGTCCTTGTTTGGCTAGGCCTTTGGTGGTGTAGTTTAAGGAAAAAGATCTTGCTAGAGATTTTTTCCTTGTTGGGAGTCGTCCAAGAAGAGAAGTTTCCCTACATGACTTGTGCTCGTAGATCTGCGAGAGCGGTTTTCCTTTCGAAGTGTTGCCCATGCAAGGAAGTTCCATTGCCCAACTTATATTTCAGTATTTGTTTTCTAGTTGGAACCAATGTATTGTCGGCATGTCTATCTTGGGTCGATCTCCTAGATACTTCCCTTATCAGGGCTTACTCTTGCCTTATCAGAACTTACGAGTATTGGGCTTGAGCGCGAGACATGTGAGCTTAGTGGCGCGTTGCAATTTGGGTCCGACCTTCTGGATTCTGCCAATAGTGGGCTTAGTGTTGTCTAGGCCTTGCTGAATTGGACGTGCAATCATGCTTGCTTTGTTCTATTTGACGAGATTATCATGATATGTATACGATGCTGATCAGAGGAAGGTTTGATGTATCATCACTAATGCTCACATAAAAGTTTAATGGGGTAAAATACATTTCCCCAACTCCAACCATAGACACTCCTTAATGGAATCTGTCATTTGCAACATCTTCAATAGAATTGATAAAATTTATATAAAATATATTGCTAGATATCATGTTATTATAAATATATATTATGTATGTAATATCATGTTATTTATATTTTTTTATTAAAACAAATATTTGTATAAATAAAAAATAACTAAAATATCGTATTGGCTAAAACCCTATTTTGCAAGTGTGCGTCAGTTTTTGCTTTGGTTCCACTGAGGCATACAATCACTTCAATCTTTGCGATGGAAAAAACAACTCTTCCTCACTGTCATCACACCTCTCAACGACATCATAATTAACTCTACTTCAATATCTTCATCTTTGATTGATATGTCTTCTTTTACATAGTCCATTGACTGCACTGGAATTTATGGAGGTGACGCATACAATAACAAATAAGATAAATAAAAGCTAAGACTAGGAAAGAAACAACCCTAATCCACCAAGAGATCTGAACCTTATTCAAGAGGTTAGGCCTAATTCACCAAAAGGTCTAGGCCTTATTCACCAAGGACTAGGCCTTTAAGGTAAGGCCTAATTCACCAAGGATCAAGACTTGAAAACCAAAATGACTTTAGACAATTAGAAGAAAGATTGAAATTTTTAGCTTCTAAATGACTATCAAAACAAATCTCAAGCTGTTGAAACCAACTGCCAAACATTCCAAATATTCATGTTTGCAAAAAAACAAGACCTTGCCAAATAACCAAACCTGCCAGTCGGTTCATTATTCCCTGCATTATGACCTGCGGCGTGATTGCACTGCTCCACTCTGCACCCATCCCCAAATCCATTCCCTGCCACCCTTGCAAAGCACCAAGATCTTGCTCAAAGCGCTGCTGCAAAACAAACTGCCGACCTGCACTTGCACCGTGACTGCATTTTCCACTTCCCTGCAGTATGATCCAGCTAAAAACCGACCCCAAAAACATGTCCTTACTGCATCCTAACTTTGTCATTACAAACCACAGCCAAGAGACCACCAAACGCCTCAATGAAAACTCCAAACAGTCATCAAAACAAAGCTCGGAACCAGAGCATTCTCTGTATTTTGTTGCAGCGAAAAACAGGGTATACATCTCTGTTTTATATACTGAAAAAACAGCCCAAATCCACCCTATAATATTCTTCTTCCTATAATATTCTTGGTGCTTTGCAACTGAAAATTAATCACACCCTTGTAACAACTGAAAATTCTTCTTCCTATACTCACCTTCTGTAATTCCACAATGTTAATAACTACCCATTCTTTTGCATTACATTCTAAGCATTTACTATCAAAGTATGTCAAAACATGATCCTGCAAAATTATGTGAGTTAGTGTAGATTACAAAAATATGTGAAATAATCTAGTAGAATACCTGGATGATTTGGGCACTTAGCAAGATTTTGAGGTCCAAGTTCAGAATCAAACTTCAGATTTCTTCGAACATGAAACAGATATTATGCCATGATCCTCCAAGCTCACTTCAAAGGCAAGAAAGTAGATGAAATTAGCTTTTATCAGTAAGAAAATAAACTTCTGGCCAGAAACCTAAGCTTTTGTATAGAACAACTATAACTAGTCTATATAGTGGCACAAGGCCTATAATAAGGATAAAAAACATGCAACAATTTATTTTCTTTCAACACACCTTAAACATGAGAGTTTGTGCTGCTCCCCTACAGAAAAATGAAGGTAGCAATATTAGTTTCAAGCACAATATCCATGAAATACCTAACCAACTCAATTCTAGACACATTCCATGACGATGCCATTATTATTAAGGAATATATATTTTCAAGTACAACAATCAAGAACTGCAAGATAAGTGGCACAAACAAAAGGATTTGGTCAAGAGAAGATTCATCAACAATTATAAAGAACCCACTCTTGATGTTGTTTAGCAAAGTTGACTAGATTATGGCCTTGACAAGAGCAGACAGTGGTTTTTTTACTGACATAATGTCAAAAATATTTACGAATGAAAAGCCGGGTGGAGAAACTAGAAGGTAATCAAATTTAAATTGCAGCAATAAATGGAAAATTAAGCCTCAAAGCAACATTACAACACAAGGAAACATGGAATCCTGAAGTGGAGTAGTAACTAGACATATTTTAATAAATACAACTCTCGAATTATCAATAAGCACACTATGGTAAGATGACACTTGCATATGTATCCAATCAATATAGCTGACATGGTATTGTGTATTTTGAACAAACAAATAGGTGGTATGACAATGTATAAAAAAAACCCCATGTTTATGCTCAGTTCCATTCCTTCCATCATTGTGATCTTGAGTCGTATCTTCATGTATAAGTCTTTGAGATTTATCAACAACATCATTACTCGTAAAATGGGATTCCATTATATTTGAAGGGATTCTGAAAGGGAATGATGAATAAATGATGCATATTAAGACGATGGGAATGACATCGATTAAAATACATGTAAGTAGTTGAAGTAAGACTCAACATAAACTAAATTTTAAAGAACTAACAAAGAAGAGTATGTCATGTTACTCCAATCACCCTACTTTTTCACCAACATGATAGGTTTGGTCGAATCTCTACCAACGAGGAATGTAACATACCAAGAATTTTCTTTAAATTAGATTCTCTAAAGAATGAAATGTTTATTATTATTTACTGAATCTTTACCTGGGAATCCAAGTATGAATAATAATTTATAAATCATGGTTCAAGAGTCCAACAAAATGCAATTTCAAAAGACAGTAGTAAACTTCTAACCATGCATCAATCTAGTGAAAAACAATCAAGAAATCTACAACACAATACAAGATTTTCATATTGATAAAAGAAAAGAAATAAACATATAAGAAAAGTAAAGAAATTACTTATTTATTGGGAGGTAATCTTTAGTCAAATCCACAAGACCCC
Source organism: Berberis thunbergii (assembly GCA_003290165.1). Classification (NCBI taxonomy): domain Eukaryota; kingdom Viridiplantae; phylum Streptophyta; class Magnoliopsida; order Ranunculales; family Berberidaceae; genus Berberis; species Berberis thunbergii. The sequence continues at coordinate 154,133 of QNQO01001281.1, forward strand.
TCAATCTGAAGATTTCGCAAATCACTGTCCCAAAATTTGAAGTGATTATTAGAGTAAAAATTGAAAAGTTGAAAACCCTAAAACTTCTAACATTCCAGTAAATGTGTGGTGTTCTTTACATCAACAAGTTGGGTCACTCAAAGAGTAGCTTTTCATATTTGAAGAGGATGAAGAAAAACATCATTTGGCAGCGTCAATGTTTATGGAAAGCACGTGAGAGAGGAGAATCGAGAGCGAGATCCAGCGACAGAGAGAGGGGGAACGAGATTGAGGGAGAGCGACAAAGAAAGGGAGAACGATGGAGAGATGGAGGGAGTGTGAAGACAAAGAGAGGGAGGAAAGAGCGACATAGAGGGGGAAACCTTGTGCGTTTCTCTCCTTTTATACTAGAGAGTAGCGCTATAACAAATTTTTTGTCAAATTTTAAGCGATTTTACGTTTTTCAATCTCCCGCTTATTGTTCACAGTGTTTTAAGATTAAAATGTTGTTAAAAGTAGGGCTTTTCATAGCACAAGTATAAAAATGCTATAATGAAATGCTATTAATAAGCACTTATGGTGTAGTGGGTTCACTTAGCTTGGTTGTTCTAATATCTCATGTACTTAGAACTTGTGTAATGTTAGCTTTGTTTAGTTACTTTGGTTTAATCTTATTTATAAAGATGTTAGAATTATTGTGTTTCATTACTATGGATACAATACTTACTTTTATTTCCATCATTAAAAAGTCTAAACTATAGTCTTCATTCCATATTGTTCTAACAAGCTCTCTATTTAATGATTACGATCTTCTTTATCTAAGACTCACAAGCTACTTAACCTCTACTGTCATGGGTTTTGAGGTTATTGACTTGTAAGTCTAGCATGATGTTTGAATGTTAACATATGGGAGATTAGATCCTTAGTTTTTCATTTCAATATGGATTCTTTGGATTCTTTAATACCATGCTCTTATGCTAGATTAGAATATCCATATGGCTTGATGTTTAAGTGCTCAAAGTTATATTTTTCACCCTAAGGTGTGATGAGAATCTAGCTTAGGGTGTGCTCATGAGTATGTTTGAATACCAACTAGAAGTGTGGTCTAATGGGGGCTATCAATCCATGGTGGTGATTCATAAAACCCTAAGATTTCCTCTCTCAAGTTTCATTTTAAGCTAGATTTAAATTTGCTCTTGTTCTTTAGAAACATTGTTCAAAACCCTTTTTACTAGGTTAAGGATTTTAAGTTGATTTTCAAAGTTAGTTTTCCAAACTTTAGCCCTCCTTATGGGATTCAACCCGTATTTGTTGTTATCTAACTCAATCGATAATCGTGCGCTTGTTGTATGAATTGAGATCGATCAGTGTGATCATTGGTCGTTCAATAAGTCTCATGAAACACGAACATAAAATCAGGTGGTATCTCTGAAATCCCTAACACACATCCGTAAGATTTCGTTGTAATGCATCTCACATTAGCCAAGGTATTTGTTAGACTCATGGAGCAAAGCACTTGGTTCATATCGGTAAGTCACGTATAAGCGCAACGATCAGACCTGGCAAGGTTGTGGAACGTTGATTAAGCTGGAGTTCCATTTTTTATCAAGTAATAAATACTTGATGCTTACAAACCCTTTCTACCAAGGAAGTAACTGGTTGGATTCAATCAAACTCCGACTCAGCTGAGCTTTGTTATATTGGTGTTGTTTGTCTGGTTTGTTTTTTCTCCCCAGGAATATATTACTTTATCTTGCATGTTTAGTTAAGTTGTTTTTACGTTCTTATATTGCTTATATACTAAATTTGCATGCTTAGGATTTCTTTAGGAGGTTTTGTGAAAAAAAAAATTTATCACTTTAAATTTTTGAAAAGTGAATGAATGTTAAGTAATTAGTCAGACAAGCTCTTCCATAGCCATCAAATAAGTTCTCATCTTGTTTTTTCAAAAACTATCATTGTAATTGCTAAATCATTTTGTTAAATGTAACATGATGTGAAAATGTCCATCCTTAATGCTCATCATGATTACTTGCGATATTAAACCATTAATTTGTGAGTAACATGGTACCAAATGAAAATGTGAAGGTATCCCCACAGATACCAATGAAAGTACCCTGAGATATGATGAGCAAGACTAGGGATGAATAGTCTATTTTGAAAATATTTTATCTTAAAACAACTTTTGCAAAAAAAATGCAAAGACAAGAAGGCTATATGAATACTTTGTTGTCACTTCGTGCTCAAAATAATATCCTAGACCTTAGCATCAATAAAACGTTTAAAAATAAGTGTAGAGTACCAAATGATTAAACTCTAGGTCTGGTGTTCTAACAATTCTTAGGATTTAAAAAACCCGTTGTTGCAAACTAGATCCAAGACTTGATGCTCAAATCAAGCGAGTTAAACATGATTTGTAAAATTTAAAACAAGCAAAAAGAGATATCACAAGCAATGAGATAAGCAAATATGTGTAAAGAGAAAGGAAAAGACAATATGATATACAAATATAACGAGGTTCATGTAAGCCGAGGTTTGATTTGCCTTGACCTTTATTTATCGGTGGAAGGGGCTCGCAAGCCACAAACTTTTATTAATTGTTTAAAAGAGAACTACACTCTCAAATAATGTTCCATAGCCACTCTGCAAGTCTTACGAACACCTTGGCGATCACTAATGGGATGCAACCACAACCAAGTCTTATAGATATGTGCTTGGAATTTTGAAAATACCACTTGGTTTTTTTATGATGCTATACGAAACTTATTGATATGTTGAGGATCATACCATCATGGAATGCAATTGACCAAGTCTTACCACCTACTTGGGATCACCACATACTCATACAAATCCACTCACAAATTCAAGAACCAATAGACTTACCAACGAATAAAGTGTTATTCTTCGCGAGTTTTACGTACACCTTCGCGGTCACTAATGGGATGCAACCACAACCAAGTTTTATAGACGTGTGCTTGGATTTCAGAAATACCACCTGGTTAATGATAATGCTCCATGAGATCAGCGATTTCCAAGGATGACACTATCATAGACTGCAATATTACCAAGTTTTATCACCTACTGGGATCAACGCGCGACATTTACTCGTACGAATCCACTCTATGGATTCAAGAACCCACATAGGGTAAGTTGAGTTTATACAAGCTAACACTCAAAGATAATATGGAGATATGGAGAGATTTCCACTTTAGCAATGTGGAGAAACTTTTTTTCTTCTTGTTGGATCCGCTTCTCTTGAATAGCTCTCACAACTTCCGAACTTGATGAAGGCATATGAGGATGTAACTATTTATAGACTAAACCTAAAGGGGTGAAGTCGACTTTGTTGAGGTCACCTTCTGCTTTTTAGAGCGACTATAATCATAAAGTCTTTTTTGCTTTATCAGAATGGTATTCTGCTGACAACAACATATTATTGGCGAAGTAAACTTTGTTATGCTTAGAAACTTTTTTGAAATAAAAGATTTTAATTTACACATGTGCAAGATACTTTTGCACATGAGTTTGTACTTTGAAATGGACATATCCTTTAAGCAAATGGGCATGTCTCTTGAGGGAATATATATTCTCATGGGGAACATATCTTAATTCAAATTTGAATTTTTTCTCTAAAATGTTTTGCCTTTAAGTAACTTTTCACTTTTCATTTGAATTTTGGTCATCCATAAGCTATTTTTAGCTTTTGCACCATAACTTATACTGGTCGACTTCAACCATCTTAGAGTTGTCTTCTTGAAGTGTTGACAGTGCTTGACCGACTTTTATATCTTTGACTTCGGTTTATTGAATTAACTTTGTCATTGGTTTACTGGGTGATAAAAAATGCAACAATGGATTGTTCTTCTCGGTATTAATCTCACTGGGCAATAAAAAAACTCGTTGTTGATGTTTATATTTTTGCCACCAAGCTTCTCCTTGTTCGTATTATTACCTTTTATATGTCGCCAAAAGCCAAATATTAATGTTATGTGTCTCATAAACTCACAAAGAATTTTTGTTGCTAAAGTTTATACTTTTGAGAACAATTTTTTTCCGTGTAGTTAAAAGTCGAAAGTCAATGGCAATAAAGATTTTAGTTGTTGTTGAATATCCAATTAATGGCGATAAAAAAACTCGTAGCTGATTAATTCAATCAACTAAAAAAAAAATAATAAATTGAAATCACATTTCACCCCACAAAATCTCAAAAGAATGCTCATAGGCTTTAAATATCGGATCCAATACAAAAAGTATTTTCGCAATTCGCAAATTACACCACACTTGAAAAAACTCAAATGTGAGAATAATCCATTGAAAAAAAATATCCCATCAACAACATCATACCTAGCGAAACCAAAGCTCAAAATATACTCATAGATTCTTCTATAACTTATAACAATCAAATTATTTGGGGTTTGATTATTATTTTTGTTTTCTACATGTAAATCAAATATATGATTTAATTAAATTAAAAAACAAACTCCTATTTAAATATTGGGAAGGAAGAAGATAAATATTATGGTGGGAGTGGTGTGAAATAATGGGGTATTGGTAATTTGGTAAATGGGGGTGGGGGTTTACAATTTGAGATTTGTTTTGAAAAACAAGTGTCTTACTTCCATATTAAGTGGAGTTGAAATTTTTTTTTTTTTGGAAGGCGAGCAATGTTTTTATTGGATCCTATAATCATTAAAAGCATCTAGCAAGATTCAAACTCTGGACTTGTTATACTATTCAAGCCTGCCAGCTAAGCTAGCACTTTACTGGCTAAGTGGGTTCCCTTATGAGTTTAGGATATTTTAGAAAAAAAAAAAGGAGGTGCAACAAGGAAAACGCATAAAAATAATAATTTCAATTATAATAATAAATATTATTATTATTATAACAACCAATTTTCAATAGTTTTTCATTGACAGCTTGGTAGTGAGTGAGAACATTTGGTAAACCGACAACTAATCATATTTCGTACAAATCTTCAATTGATAACAATATAACGATCACAATTTAATATTCGAGCGAAATAAGAATTTATTGTTGGAGAAAGAAGTGGAGAAGAATAGATCTAAATGAGAAAGATAGTTTGGATATTTTGAAAACTGTTAGGGACAGGTTATATACTAAGGGGTGAAACATTGAGCCTCACACTACAACTAAGCCAAACTATAACTGATTAGAAGATTTCTTATGTTATTGTTAACGAGGAATAAAAATAAATAATAATAATAATAATAATAATAATAATAACAACACCAACAACAACAACAACAACAACCAATTTTCAATAGTTTTTCATTGACTGCTTTGGTAGCGAGTGAGAACATTTGGTAAGCTTAATAAAACTCATATTTCGTACATATCTTCAATTGATAACATTATAAAGACCACAATTTTAATCATACTAGTGAAATAAAAAATTATTGTTCGATAAAGAAGTGGAGAAGAATAGATCCAAATGAGAGAGATATTTGGGATATTTTGAAAACTGTTAGTGACGGGTGATATATTAAGGCCTTGACAAGAGCAGACAATGGCTTTTTTACTGACATAATGTCAAAAATATTTACGAATGAAAAGCTGGGTGGAGAAACTAGAAGGTAATCAAATTTAAATTGCAGCAATAAATGGAAAATTAAGCCTCAAAGCAACATTACAACACAAGGAAACATGGAATCCTGAAGTGGAGCAGTAAATAGACATATTTTTAATAAATACAACTCTCGAATTATCAATAAGCACACTATGGTAAAATGACACTTGCATATGTATCCAATCAATATAGCAGACATGGTATTGTGTATTTGGAACAAACAAATAGGTGGTATGACAATGTATGAAAAAAAACCAATGTTTATGCCCAGTTCCATTCCTTCCATCATTGTGATCTTGAGTCGTATCTTCATGTATAAGTCTTTGAGATTTATCAACAACATCATTACTCGTAAAATGGGATTCCATTATATTTGAAGGGATTCTGAAAGGGAATGATGAATAAATGATTCATATTAAGACGATGGGAATGAAAGCGATTAAAATACATGTAAGTAGTTGCAGTAAGACTCAACATAAACTAAATTTTAAAGAACTAACAAAGAAGAGTATGTCATGTTACTCCAATCACCCTACTTTTTCACCAACATGATAGGTTTGGTCGAATCTCTACCAACGAGGAATGTAACATACCAAGAATTTTCTTTAAATTAGATTCTCTAAAGAATGAAATGTTTATTATTATTTACTGAATCTTTACCTGGGAATCCAAGTATGAATAATAATTTATAAATCATGGTTCAAGAGTCCAACAAAATGCAATTTCAAAAGACAGTAGTAAACTTCTAACCATGCATCAATCTAGTGAAAAACAATTAGGAAATCTACAACACAATACAAGATTTTCATATTGATAAAAGAAAAGAAATAAACATATAAGAAAAGTAAAGAAATTACTTATTTATTGGGAGGTAATCTTTAGTCAAATCCACAAGACCCCTCAATCTGAAGATTTCGCAAATCACTGTCCCAAAATTTGAAGTGATTATTAGAGTAAAAATTGAAAAGTTGAAAAGTTGAAAACCCTAAAACTTCTAACATTCCAGTAAATGTGTGGTGTTCTTTACGTCAACAAGTTGGGTCACTCAAAGAGTAGCTTTTCATATTTTAAGAGGATGAAGAAAAACATCATTTGGCAGCGTCAATGTTTATGGAAAGCACGTGAGAGAGGAGAATCGAGAGCGAGATCCAGCGATAGAGAGAGAGGGAACGAGATTGAGTGAGAGCGACAAAGAAAGGGAGAACGATGGAGAGATGGAGGGAGTGCGACGGAGGGAGTGGGAAGACAAAGAGAGGGAGGAAAGAGCGACATAGAGGGGAAACCTTGTGCGTTTCTCTCCTTTTATACTAGAGAGTAGCGCTATAACAAATTTTTTTGTCAAATTTTAAGCGGTTTTACGTTTTTCAATCTCCCGCTTATTGTTCACAGTGTTTTAAGATTAAAATGTTGTTAATAGTAGGGCTTTTCATAACACAAGTATAAAAATGCTATAATGAAATGCTATTAATAAGCACTTATGGTGTAGTAGGTTCACTTAGCTTGGTTGTTCTAATATCTCATGTACTTAGAACTTGTGTAATTTTAGCTTTGTTTAGTTACTTTGGTTTAATCTTATTTATAATGATGTTAGAAGTGTTGTCTTTCATTACTATGGATACAATACTTGCTTTTATTTCCATCATTAAAAAGTCTAAACTATAGTCTTCATTCCATATTGTTCTAACAAGCTCTCTATTTAATCATTACGATCTTCTTTATCTAAGACTCACAAGCTACTTAACCTCTACTGTCATGGGTTTTGAGTTTATTGACTTGTAAGTCTAGCATGATGTTTGAATGTTAACATATGGGAGATTAGATCCTTAGTTTTTCATTTCAATATGGATTCTTTGGATGCTTTAATACCATGCTCTTATGCTAGATTAGAATATCCATATGGCTTGATGTTTAAGTGCTCAAAGTTATATTTTTCACCCTAAGGTGTGATGAGAATCTAGCTTAGGGTTTGCTCATGAGTATGTTTGAATACCAACTAGAAGTGTGGTCCAATGGGGGCTATCAATCCATGGTGGTGATTCATAAAACCCTAAGATTTCCTCTCTCAAGTTTCATTTTAGGCTAGATTTAAATTTGCTCTTGTTCTTTAGAAACATTGTTCAAAACCCTTTTTACTAGGTTAAGGATTTTAAGTTGATTTTCAAAGTTAGTTTTCCAAACTTTAGCCCTCCTTATGGGATTCAACCCGTATTTGCCGTTATCTAACTCAATCGATAATCGTGCGCTTGTTGTATGAATTGAGATCGATCAGTGTGATCATTGGTCGTTCAATAAGTCTCATGAAACACGAACATAAAATCAGGTGGTATCTCTGAAATCCCTAGCACACATCCGTAAGATTTGGTTGTAATGCATCTCACATTAGCCAAGGTATTTGTTAGACTCATGGAGCAAAACACTTGGTTCATATCGGTAAGTCACGTATAAGCGCAACGATCAGACCTGGCAAGGTTGTGGAACGTTGATTAAGCTGGAGTTCCTTTTTTTTTATCAAGTAATAAATACTTGATGCTTACAAACCCTTTCTACCGAAGAAGTAACTAGTTGGATTCAATCAAACTCCGACTCAGCTGAGCTTTGTTATATTGATGTTATTTGTCTGGTTTGTTTTTTCTCCCCAGGAATATATTACTTTATCTTGCATGTTTAGTTAAGTTGTTTTTACGTTGTTATATTGCTTGTATACTCAATTTGCATGCTTAGGATTTCTTTTGGGGGTTTTGTGAAAGTTTTTTTTATCACTTTAAATTTTTGAAAAGTGACTATTCACCGGAGCCGGGGGGTTCCTGTGCACAAAGGGCTGGAGGAGCTCCTGTGCATGGATCTGAGCCGTCGGATCAGATGGACGGTTCTGATCTGTGGATTTGAAAAAAAATAAACTCAATTTTTAACCGATTTTCTCTCCCCCACCTCCACCTACACCTCCACCTCCACCACCACCACTAAGTTCACCACCACCGCCTCCACCTCCACCTCCACCTCCACCTCCACCCCCACCACCAGTTTACTCACCTCCACCCCCACCACCATCTCCCCACCACAAGTTTATTTGCCTCCACCTCCACCACCACCAATTTACTCACCTCCCCCACCACCATCACTTCCCCCACCATTGCCCCTACCAACATTGTCCCAACCACCTCCACCGACAGCTTCTGGTGGGGGAGGTGATGGTGGTGGGGGAGCAAGAGGAGATCGAGCCATCCAATTTCACTTGGAGCAAGTTCAGTTGGATGATGAGGTTGAGATGGAAGAGCAAGAGGAGATCGAACCTCCGCCGGCTGCGGTGCCGTTTTCGAGAATGTTTGCTTGTGCTGATAGCTTTGATTGGGTTCTAATGGCAGTGGGTTTGGTAGCTGCAGCGGCTCATGGGTCTGCTCTTATTGTGTACTTGCATTTCTTTGGGAAGATTATTCAGCTGATGAGCTTCAAGGATCCAACTTTGAGGTCTGTGGAGTTGTTTGATGAGTTTAGAAGGATAAGTTGTTTGATTTGTCGCGTTTTCTCTTAAGTAGAAATCAGAAGATTCGTCGCTCCCGTCGTTTTTGGAAGTGGCTCTGGTACTTCTTGTTCTTTTTTGGTCTTTCATGAGAACTTTAAATTACATTATGAATGCACAGTGAATGAAATTTCTTTCTGCAGATTGTGATATAAAAAAGCATAATGGAACTCCAAAATTTATGTGCTTTTGATTAATTCTTGATCTGTTGCATTCAATAAGATTGTTGGTATACTCTTTTTGTTGATCCATTGATATTCTCTTCTGATTGCCCGTTTGCTTCCCATTAAACTTGAAATTTGCATACACTCAAGTAATTGGCCATCAATCTTTCTACCCCCTTTTATTGAAGTTTTCTCTCAAGTTCGATTAATTGATGGTGGTGGGGGAGGTGATCGTGGTGGGGGAGGTGAGTAAACTGGTGGTGGTGGAGGTGGAGGCAAATAAACTGGTGGGGGGGAGATGGTGGTGGGGGTGGAGGTGAGTAAACTGGTGGTGGGGGTGGGGGTGGAGGTGGGGGCGGTGGTGGTGGAGGTGGAGGTGTAGGTGGAGGTGGGGGAGAGAAAATCGGTTAAAAACTGAGTTTTTTTTTCAAATCCACAGATCTGAACCGTCCATCATATCCGACGGCTCAGATCCATGCGCAAGAGCTCCTCCTGCCCTTTGTGCACAGGAGCCCCCCCCCCCCCCGGGTCCCTATTCACCCCCTCAGATACCAATGAATGTTAAGTAATTAGTCAAACAAGCTCTTATATAGCCATCAAATAAGTTTTCATCTTGTTTTTTCAAAAACTATCATTGTAATTGCTTAAATCATTTTGTTAAATGTAACATGATGTGAAATGTTCATCCTTAATGCTCATCATGATTACTTGCGATATTAAGCCATTAATTTGTGAGTAACTTGGTACCAAATGAAAATGTGAAGGTATCCCCACAGATACCAATGAAAGTACCCTGAGGTATGATGAGCAAAACTAGGGATGAATAGTCTATTTTGAAAATATTTTATCTTAAAACAACTTTTGCAAAAAAAATGCAAAGACAGGAAGGCTATATGAATACTTTGTTGTCACTTCGTGCTCAAAATAATATCCTAGACCGTAGCATCAATAAAACGTTAAAAAATAAGTGTAGAGTACCAAATGATTAAACTCTAGGTCTGGTGTTCTAACAATTCTTAGGATTTAAAAAACCCGTTGTTGCAAACTAGATCCAAGACTTGATGCTCAAATCAAGCGAGTTAAACATGATTTGTAAAATTTAAAACAAGCAAAAAGAGATATCACAAGCAATGAGATAAGCAAATATGTGTAAAGAGAAAGGAAAAGACAATATGATATACAGATATAACGAGGTTCATGTAAACCGAGGTTTGATTGGCCTTGACCTTTATTTATCGGTGGAAGGGGCTCGCAAGCCACAAACTTCTATTAATTGTTTAAAAGAGAACTACACTCTCAAATAATGTTCCATAGCCACTCTGCAAGTCTTACGAACACCTTGGCGTCACTAATGGGATGCAACCACAACCAAGTCTTATAGATATGTGCTTGGAATTTTGAAAATGCCACTTGGTTTCTTTTATGATGCTATACGAAACTTATTGATATGCAGAGGATCATACCATCATGGAATGCAATTGACCAAGTCTTACCACCTACTTGGGATCACCACTTACTCGTACAAATCCACTCACAAATTCAAGTACCAACAGACTTACCGATGAATCAAGTGTTATTCTTCGCGAGTTTTACGTACACCTTCGCGGTCACTAATGGGATGCAACCACAACCAAGTCTTATAGACGTGTGCTTGGATTTCAGAAATACCACCTGGTTTAATGATAATGCTCCATGAGATCAGCGATTTCCATGGATGACACCATCATAGACTGCAATATTACCAAGTTTTATCACCTGCTGGGATCAACGCGCGACATTTAATCGTACGAATCCACTCTATGGATTTAAGAACCCACACAGGGTAAGTTGAGTTTATATAAGCTAACACTCAAAGATAATATGGAGATATGGAGAGATTTCCACTTTATAAAGACCATTTGGTAAGCTTACAACAAATCAAATTTCGTACAAATCTTCAATTGATAACATTATAAAGAGTGAGAACATTTGGTAAGCTTACAAAAAATCATATTTCGTACAAATCTTCAATTGATAACATTATAAAGACCACAATTTTAATCATACTAGTGAAATAAAAAATTATTGTTCGATAAAGAAGTTGAGAAGAAAAGATCCAAATGAGAGAGATATTTGGGATATTTTGAAAACTGTTAGTGACAGGTTATATATTAAGGCCTTGACAAGAGCAGACAGTGGCTTTTTTACTGACATAATATCAAAAATATTTACGAATGAAAAGCTGGGTGGAGAAACTAGAAGGTAATCAAATTTAAATTGCAGCAATAAATGGAAAATTAAGCCTCAAAGCAACATTACAACACAAGGAAACATGGAATCCTGAAGTGGAGTAGTAACTAGACATATTTTAATAAATACAACTCTCGAATTATCAATAAGCACACTATGGTAAGATGACACTTGCATATGTATCCAATCAATATAGCTGACATGGTATTGTGTATTTTGAACAAACAAATAGGTGGTATGACAATGTATAAAAAAAACCCCATGTTTATGCTCAGTTCCATTCCTTCCATCATTGTGATCTTGAGTCGTATCTTCATGTATAAGTCTTTGAGATTTATCAACAACATCATTACTCGTAAAATGGGATTCCATTATATTTGAAGGGATTCTGAAAGGCAATGATGAATAAATGATGCATATTAAGACGATGGGAATGAAAGCGATTAAAATACATGTAAGTAGTTGAAGTAAGACTCAACATAAACTAAATTTTAAAGAACTAACAAAGAAGAGTATGTCATGTTACTCCAATCACCCTACTTTTTCACCAACATGATAGGTTTGGTCGAATCTCTACCAACGAGGAATGTAACATACCAAGAATTTTCTTTAAATTAGATTCTCTAAAGAATGAAATGTTTATTATTATTTACTGAATCTTTACCTGGGATTCCAAGTATGAATAATAATTCATAAATCATGGTTCAAGAGTCCAACAAAATGCAATTTCAAAAGACAGTAGTAAACTTCTAACCATGCATCAATCTTGTGAAAAACAATCCAGAAATCTACAACACAATACAATATTTTCATATTGATAAAAGAAAAGAAATAAACATATAAGAAAAGTAAAGAAATTACCTATTTATTGGGAGGTAATCTTTAGTCAAATCCACAAGACCCCTCAATCTGAAGATTTCGCAAATCATTGTCCCAAAATTTGAAGTGATTATTAGAGTAAAAATTGAAAAGTTGAGAGTAAAAATTGTAAAGTTGAAAACCCTAAAACTTCTAACATTCCAGTAAATGTGTGGTGTTCTTTACGTCAACAAGTTGGGTCACTCAAAGAGTAGCTTTTCATATTTGAAGAGGATGAAGAAAAACATCATTTGGCAGCGTCAATGTTTATGGAAAGCACGTGAGAGAGGAGAATCGAGAGCGAGATCCAGCGATAGAGAGAGGGGGAACAAGATTGAGGGAGAGCGACAAAGATAGGGAGAACGATGGAGAGATGGAGGGAATGCGACGGAGGAAGTGGGAAGACAAAGAGAGGGAGGAAAGAGCGACATAGAAGGGGAAATATTGTGCGTTTCTCTCCTTTTATACTAGAGAGTAGCACTATAACAAATGTTTTTGTTAAATTTTAAGCGGTTTACGTTTTTCAATCTCCCGCATATTGTTCACAGTGTTTTAAGATTAAAATGTTGTTAAAAGTAGGGCTTTTCATAGCACAAGTATAAAAATGTTATAATGCATTAATAAGCACTTATGGTGTAGTGGGTTCACTTAGCTTGGTTGTTCTAATATCTCATGTACTTAGAACTTGTGTAATGTTAGCTTTGTTTAGTTACTTTGGTTTAATCTTATTTATAAAGATGTTAGAAGTGTTGTCTTTCATTACTATGGATACAATACTTGCTTTTATTTCCATCATTAAAAAGTCTAAACTATAGTCTTCATTCCATATTGTTCTAACAAGCTCTCTATTTAATCATTACGATCTTCTTTATCTAAGACTCACAAGCTACTTAACCTCTACTGTCATGGGTTTTGAGTTTATTGACTTGTAAGTCTAGCATGATGTTTGAATGTTAACATATGGGAGATTAGATCCTTAGTTTTTCATTTCAATATGGATTCTTTGGATGCTTTAATACCATGCTCTTATGCTAGATTAGAATATCCATATGGCTTGATGTTTAAGTGCTCAAAGTTATATTTTTCACCCTAAGGTGTGATGAGAATCTAGCTTAGGGTTTGCTCATGAGTATGTTTGAATACCAACTAGAAGTGTGGTCTAATGGGGGCTATCAATCCATGGTGGTGATTCATAAAACCCTAAGATTTCCTCTCTCAAGTTTCATTTTAAGCTAGATTTAAATTTGCTCTTGTTCTTTAGAAACATTGTTCAAAACCCTTTTTACTAGGTTAAGGATTTTAAGTTGATTTTCAAAGTTAGTTTTCCAAACTTTAGCCCTCCTTATGGGATTCAACCCGTATTTGCCGTTATCTAACTCAATCGATAATCGTGCGCTTGTTGTATGAATTGAGATCGATCAGTGTGATCATTGGTCGTTCAATAAGTCTCATGAAACACAAACATAAAATCAGGTGGTATCTCTTAAATCCCTAGTACACATCCGTAAGATTTGGTTGTAATGCATTTCACATTAGCCAAGGTATTTGTTAGACTCATGGAGCAAAGCACTTGGTTCATATCGGTAAGTCACGTATAAGCGTAATGATCAAACCTGGCAAGGTTGTGGAACGTTGATTAAGCTGGAGTTCCTTTTTTAGGGACAATCAGAGGAAACCAACCTATTGCCCTGGAATGTCATTGCGCCTCAACTAGGCAGTCAGATAGTAGGGCACAGAAGCCCAAACAACATGATATGGATGAGGAAACCCTTAATCCAGATAGAAAGGGCCCACCAGCTTCAAACCTCTATCCGGCCCAAGGGGGACTCCAATTGTTGGGGCACCCGGAAGAAGAAATCGTGATAGTATACCTGGACAACCCAACTAACACAAAGGCAGTCCAAATAGGCTCTAACCTCGACAGAGCACTGGCAGATCAAGTGGTCGCATTCTTAAAAGAGAATCAAGACATTTTCGCCTGAACAGTGATAGACATGGTGGGGATCGATCCCATAGTACTCGCACACAGACTAGTAGTTAACCCTGACTTGAAAAAGTCCAATGGTGCTCAAGCGCAACTAGGCCATCAATGAAAACTACAAAGACTTCTAAATGCTGGCATGATAAGGGAATCTGGCTAGCGAACATGGTCCTGGTAAAAAAAAGAACGATATGTGAAAGGTTTGCGTGGACTACACTGACCTTAGCTAAGCCTGCCCAAAAGATTGATTTCCACTGCCTCGAATAAACTAGATCGTGGATGCAACGTCCGGGCAAAACCTGCTTAGCTTCATAGACGCATACTCTTGCTACAATCAATCAGTATGCACCCGCCGAATCAAGATAAACCTCCTTCATAATAGATAGGGGCACATATTGCTATCGAGTAATGTCTTTCAGATGGTGAACCGAATGTTCAAAGGACAAATTGAAAAGGCCATGGAAGTTTACATTAATAACATTCCGGTAAAGAGCCTTCATAGTCCATGCCGAACCTCAAATGAGCATTCATTCAACTTAGGAAATATGAAATGAAGCTCAACCCGCAGAAATGCACTTTTGGGGTGCAATCAAGGAAAAACATGGGTTACATAGTAAACAAAAGGAGGAAGAGGCTTGTCCAAAGCAAATTTAGGTTCTTTTCAACATGAGGCTGCCCACAAACATCAGAGAAGTTCGGAGTCTGACTAGGAGGGTGGAAGCCCTAAAATGGTTCATCTCTTAATCTTCAGACAGATACACCCATTCTTTAAAATTCTAAAGGGGAACAAAAAGTTTTAATGGGGAGAGCAGTTTGAACATGCCTTCCAAGATTTTAAGGTGTACATGGGAAGCATGGAGCTATTCTCAAAACCTACTCTAAGAAAGACGCTCTACCTATGACTTTTAGTCTTAGAGCATGATGTCAACTCAGTTCTAGTACGGGAATAAAAAAGGAAAGAAAAGCTTGTCTACTACATCAGCAAAACATTCGATGGGGCGGAGGCTAACTACCCTAATCTACAAAAGTTGGCCTTATCGCTGGTGACTTCCTCAAATAACCTAAGACCTTATTTCTTACCCCACTCGACAATACCTAACCGAGTACCCACTCGGTCGATAATGCAGAAGCAAGAGCTGTCAGGAAGAATGGTCAAATGGTCAATGGAGTTGGGACAGTTTGACATCCATTATGCTCCGTGAACATCCATCACGGCACAAACACTGGTAGACTTCATCGCCGAGTTCATTAGAACATGAGAACTGGGACTGAAAAACCAACAAGGAGACAAAAACCCCGAGCCGCCCCCATGAGGATGGATCTTGGGATACGACGGGTCATTTAATGTGAAGGGCTGTGGAGCAGGGATCGTCTTGTACATCCCGAATGGGGTCACCTTCAAAATGGAAATCAAATTCATCTTCCGCGCTTCAAAAAATGAAGCAAAATACGAAGCCCTCATAGCCGAGCTAAAGCTAGCTAGAGGAACTGAAGTAGAATAACTCACGGTGTTCAGCGACTCCCTACTGGTGGTCAATCAGGTGAACGGTGAGTTCAATGTCAAAGAACCACGAATGATGGCTTACTGCGAGAAGACAATCAATGCCAAAAGGTGGTTCAAGAGAACGCTACTCCACCGCGACTTACGATAATAAATAAGGAGGCCAACGACCTGGCCGAAAAGGACCCGTTCGCACAGAACTATTCCAATACACTCATAGAGTTCCAGGAGAATTTGGCTTTAGAAGAAGGCCTCCATGAAACTCTCTCCACTGATGTGGATACCAACTGGATGAGCCCTTGACCAGCTACATAAATGATGGAGCCCTTCTAGGGGATAAGCTAGAGGCCCGCAAGCTGAAAAATAAAGCGACACGGTACACTATCTTCAACGATAGGTTGTACAAAAGATCAATGAGTGGCCCTCTATCAAATGCCTAGCCTCCAAGGAGGCAAACCAAGTCGTCCTCCAAATCCATGAAGGAGTCAGCGAGAACTACCTCCAGTGGAAGGACACTGGTTTATAAAGCTTTCATACTGGGGTACTATTGGTCGAAAATGTAGCAAGAGGCCAAAGTTTTGGTCCGCAAGTGCGATAAGTGTGAGAGTTAAGCCTCGTACACACATATCCCTGCACATAACCCAGTTCCAATGACTAGCCCTTTGCCTAGTGAGGGGTGGATACCGTACGACAATTTCCACTTCTGAAAAAAGAAAACCTTTTAGTAGCAGTCAACTACTTCACCAAATGGGTGGAAGTGGAGCCCCTCTATAAGATAAGAGAGATTCAGATCAAGAACTTTATGTGGAAGTCTATCGTCTACAGGTTCGAAATATCAAAAATCCTGATCAGCAACATCGGGACCCAATTCCAGGGTGAAAAAGTCAAGGAACTTTGCATCCAACTAGGCATCAGCCATCATTTTTCCACACCGGGTCACCCCAAGCCAATGGACCCCAGAAGTCACCAACCGAACTATCCTGGTGGCTATCAAAAGGAAACTCGATGCAGTCAAAGGGCTTTAGGTCTTTGAACTTCCAGTCATCATTTGGGCATACAATACCACGAAGAAGACTTCGATTGCAGAGAAACCATTCGCACTGGCCTATGGGTCTGAGGCAATAGTCCTAGTAGAACTAGCAATACCTATGTTCAGAACGGAGAAGTTCATGACGGAGATAACAATGAAGCTCTCATAGTCGACTTAGACTTACTCAAAGAGTGGAAAGGCAGAGCTTCTGTCAGAATTGCAGCCTATCAATAAAGGATGGCCCAGCAATACAAAAAGAGGGCCAGCCCTCGAGAATTTAAAGTTGGTGATTATGTACTGAGGAAGATTAATTCGAACACCAGAGACCCAAAGGAAGGCAAGCTAAGCTCGAAACGGGTAGGTCCCTACAAGGTGACTGCGATCAAAAGGTCATGGAATGTAGAACATTTGAAGAAGTATTATTAGTAAAGGCATTCTCTTAAAAGATTCACATTTCACATAACTCCATATCTAGGAACAACCCTAATCTGACTTTCGAACCACGATAGCAAGCAGACGAGTCTCGTCCATGGGCGCTCACTGCTTAAGAGATAGCCTAGTCCTCATCAGGACTACAATGGCATGACTGCAAAGCGAACCTAGTCTATGGACAGTCCACTGCAAGTGGGTGAGACTTGTCTTAAGACGGCTCACCACTCACCAAAGAACATGGTCTAAATATGGGGACCACAATAGCGCACAGGCAGCTAAGCCTAGTCTTTTTCAGGACGACGACGACTTGAAGCATAAGTAACCTAATCCTGCTTCAGAACCAAGGAACTCCAGTGCGGACCGGACCCAATCTATGGACAGTCCACCGCAAGCGGGCATGTCCAGTCTCCGGACGACTCATTGTTCCCTACAGAACCTGATTTGAGTACGGGGACCACGATGGTGCACGGGCGGCCAAGCCTAGTCCTTTTAAGGACACTGACGGCTTGACGCATAAGTGACCTAGTCCGCCTCAGAGCCAAAGAGCTCAAATGCGAACCAAACCCATTCTATGGATAGTCCACTACAAGTAGGCAAGTCTAGTCTCCGGACGACTTGCCGCTCCCTACGAAACTTGATCTAAATATGGGGCCACGATGGCACACATTTGGCTAAGCCTAGTCCTTTTCAAGATGACGACGGCTTGACGCATAATTGGCCTACTCTGCCTTAGAGCCAAGGAACTTCTGTGCAAACCGTACCCAATCTATGGACAATCCACTGCAAGCGGACAAGTTTGATCTCCGAACAACTCACTACTCTCTATAGAACCTGATCTAAATACGAGGGCCACAGAAGCATACAAGCGGCTAAAAATAGTCTTTTTCAGGATGACGATGGCTTGAGGCATAAGTGACCAAGTCCACCTCATAGCCAAGGAACTCTAGTGCTAACGAACAACTCACCGCTTTAGAGATAGCCTAGTCCTCCTCAGGAACTAAGGCAGCACACATGCTAGTGAGTCTAGTTCTAAGATGACTCAACACATTCAATCATTCCAGTTCATACGAGTCATGGCAATGCTCCGACCACCAAGACTCAACTAAACAATTAGTCAGAATATGGTCTACTCCACTCCCACTCAAGTTCTCTGAATAGATAAGTAACAGTACTTCAATAGGCTAGCGCCTATTCAGAAAGCGGGTAGCCCACAAGACACAACCAGCCTACACAAAGATCATTCTTCAATGACTTTGCTATCATTGGCAAATCGGGTTATTTCGTCGATGGAACTACTCAAGATGAATCAAAACCACATGCGTCTCATTCAGAAACATGTCAGCCTAATCCCTACTCAAAGTTAAAACTGTCTCATTTTTTTACATTCCAGAAGATTTATTCGCACAAGCCAATATGATTCATAATCTTTTAGATCATACAAAAAAAAACATTCAGGAAAATAGACTTTATTGATCATAAAAATGTTGCAACAGAGCTTGACCAACTAGCCAGTACAAAAGTGTACACACTAAAAGTATCTGAGCTTGGTGCAAAGCAAGGCGCAAGTAAGAACCCATCAAAAGGATGTCGAGTTTTTGCTCCACCAATCTACCTTTAGAAAAGATTTGGAAGTGATAGCAAAAGTACCCAAAGTTGGATGCTGAGGTGATCCATCAAAAGCAGGATGCCTGGGGTGATGCTGAGTTAAATCCCTAAGACCATAGACCTTGCACACCAGAGCCTGGCTTTGCCAGCCTGCTTTCTAGCTAGGGCATCATGAGTAAAGCCTAGAACGGAGCAGAGGGAACAACCATCTAAAGTTGGCAGAAGGTATTATCTTCCAAACTGGATGGCAGAAGCCTCCATGAGAGCACCTGAAGATGGAAGACACGCTTGGCCCCTAAAGGCAAGTTTGTACTTATTTTTCACTAGAAGCTCACTCAAACCAGGTGGCTTTGCCCAATAGCAGGTTTTATTAAGACTTGTGGCTTCAAATGTTAGAACATTCAGAGACTCCATCAATAGAGATCCCCCTTCATCCTCTGGAGAGGTCAAAACACATTTTTTGGAAAGACATGCTTGAGGAACATGCTTTAAAATGATCATGGCAATGCCTGACCCTATGATAACCAGCATATTTATAAGCACGATGGTTCACAGAAGGAAGTCACGCAACAATCGCGTTGAAATTAAATGCTCCGCATCGAATAAGGCAGAGACGGTTCCAAGTACTGCTGCACCAGTCCACATTCATTGAATTTATTGAACCACGTGCAACCCCATTAATTAGGAGGTAGCTAATGAGACATCAAACAATCACTCAATCATAGTCGTACACATGGCATGGGTTAACCCTAGCACGTAAAAGGCTTAGGGCAATCTCGCGGACCCGCATGCAAGACTATTGTTCAGCCCATAAGTCAGGCGCCCAGATCCATGAAATGCCAGCCCCAGAGGCATGGGTCTTAGGGCTCAGCCCAGGACAATAAGGCACGAACAGTAGATCTCGGGGTTGTCTTAGGCTCGAGGTTCACTCGCACGAAATCAACTCTAGCCAATAAAGCATTCAGTTTTAAACAGAGCCAAGTGTTGAAGTACTCAGTCATTCACAAGTAAGATCTTATGCAAGATCTCATCCTTCATCATGCCCTCGATCACAGGGACAATTGGGAGGGAAAACTTGCTATAAGAGTCGGTGAAAGGAGAAAGAAAGGTACGTACATGCACATATATGCAAGTATAGACACTGAAATTTTACATTCAGTCATCATTATTTCTCGAACCAGTATCTAACTTAAGCTTCGGAATGCCTTCGGCCACTACAACAATGGTCCTAAGCTTAACCACACTTTTTTTTACAGGTCAGATATCATTAGGATTGGCGAGGACAAATCAAAATCCATCACTTCCTATGAGAATGAATATTCCCTCAAGAGACATGCCCATGTGCTTAAAGGATATGTCCATTTCAAGGTATAAGGTCATGTGCCAAAGTATCTTGCACATGTGATGAAAAAACTTTTGTTTTCAATTTTTTTTTTAGCATAACCAAGTTGACTTCACTCTTGATATGTCGTCGTCGGCAACGGACCATTCTGATATAGCAAAAAGATTTTCTGATTATAGTCATTCTGAAAAGCTGAAGGTGATGTAAGTGAAACCAACTTCACCCCTTCATGATTAGTCTATAAATAATTGCATCCTCATTTGTCTTCATAAACTTTGGAGTTCGGGAGTACCTTGTGAGAGTTATTCAAGAGAAGTAGATCCAACAAGAAGAAAATAAATTTTTCCCACAATGTTCTTGAGGAAATCTCCCCATCTCTCCATATTATCTTTGAGTGTTATCTTGTCTAAACTCAACTTACCCCATGTGTGTTCTTGAGTCCGCAGAGTGGATTCGTTCAAGTAAGTGTCATCCGGTGATCAAGACGGTGATAAGACTTGGTTGTATTGCATTCTATGATGGTGTCATCGTTGCAAAATCGATAATCTCGTGGAACATCATTATAAAACCAGATGGTGTTTTGGGAATCCAAACACGCGTCCGAAAGACTTGGTTGTGGTTACATCCTGTTAGTGATTGCGAAGGTGTTCGTAAGGCTCATAAAAATGAACATTTGGTTTGTGTTAGTAAGTCTCATTGGTTCTTGAATCCGTGAATTGGATTTGTGAGAGTAAGTGTTGATCCCAAGCAGGTTGTAAGACTTGGTTGTGTTGCATTCGTGCGATCCTCGGCAAATCGATAAGTCTTGTGGATTGTCATCATAAACCAAGTGGTATTTTCCTAATTACATATCCGTAACACTTGGTTGTGGTTGCATCCTATTAGTGATCCCCAAGGTGTTCGTAAAACTGGTAGAGTGGCGACTTAACCTTGCAAGATTATGAAACTTTATTTGAGAGTGTAATGCTCTTTTAAAAAGAAATAAAAGTTTGTAGCTTACGACCCCTTTCCATTGAGGAAATAATTGGTCGAGGCCAATCAAACCCCAGCTTAGGTGAACCTTGTTATATATGTATGTGGTATGTCCTTATTACTTGCCTTTACATTACTTATACATGTTTGCTTATCTTATTGCTTATGATATCTCATCTTGTTTGTTTTAAATTTTACAAATCATAGTTTAGCTTGCTTGATTTCTACATCAAGTCTTGGATCTAATTTTCCAAGTATTTTCTTTGTTCGGGTTTTTAGATCCGAAGACTTGTAAGACCACTATACCTAGTGTTGAATCATTAATACTCTACACCTATTTTTAAAACATTTTATCGATGTTAAAGTCTAGGATATTATTTTGAGCACAGAGTGATGACAAAGTATCCATATACCCTTCTTATTTTTTTCGCGGAAAGTTTTTCAACGATAAAATATTTTCAAAAGAAACTATTCATCCTCTATTCATGCTCATTATATCTTAGGGCACTTTCATAGCTATCTAAGGGGATACCTTCGCATCTTCATTTGATATCAGAGCTAATTTACTCACAAATTAACGGCTTAACATCTCGAGTAATCATGATAAGCATTAAGGATAAACATTATAACACCTTGTTTAACAAGATGATTTTAAACAAGGTTGTTTGCAAAATAACGCCGCCATTTCTGCTGAAGGACAACACCACCCTAAATTTGTTTTTTGGATTTGCTAAAAAACACCACCACCTTCGCCTTCTCTTCTCTCTTCACTGGCGCAACACCACCACGAAGGAGGCGAAAAGGTGGCGGGAAGGTGGTGGTGATTGAATTAGAAGGAAAAAAAAGGAATAGGAGGAGAGGTGGCGGGGTGGGGATTGACGGAGAAGAAAAAAAGAGGTGATAGGGAGGAGAAGGAAAATAAGAAGAAAAAAAAGGGGGAGGAGAAAGATGAGGAGAAGTGGCAGGGTGGTGGTGGTAAATGATGGATTAGAATAAAAAGAGGGGTTGAGGAAGAGTGGTGGTGGTGAATGATTGAAAAGAAGAAGAAGATAGGAGGAGAGGTGGCGGTGGTGGGATTGGTGGAGGAAGAGGAAGAGAATAAGAGAAGAAAAAAACAACGAAAACATAAGAGGACGGGTAGCGGGGTGGCGGTGGTGAAAGGGATGAGGATGAGAGGAGAAGAAAAGGGAGATAGTAGAATATAGGTGGTAGGGTTTTTTTCGTTTATATTGGTGATGTCTTTCAGAAAGGTGGTGGTGTCCTTCAGCAAAATTAGTGTTGTTATTTAGCAATAGGCTTTAAACAATTACAGTTATGTTTTTTTAGAAAGACATGATGAGAACTTATTTGATGGCTATGGATGAGCTTGTGTGACTAATGGTCGTAAACGGGTACAAGGAACCCACCATATCATCCACAAAATTTGAAGTATGAGGTATGTTATAATACTTATAAAGAGTGCACAGGTACTAGGCTTTTACAACTAGAGTCAGTTTTCAAGAATCAAAATTGAACACCCAATTAAAAACCTTTTGCAAAACCCCTAAAGATATCGTAAGCATGTAAGTTGAACATACAAGCAATATAACATTGAAAAGACAACTTAACTTAGCATGCAAGATAAAGCAATAAATTCATGGGGAGAAAAAATAAACCAGACAAAGAACATCAATATAATGAAGTTCACCTAAGTTAGAGTTTGATTGGCTCCAACCAATTACTTCCTCCGTGGAAATGGTTCGTAAGCCTCAAGTCTTTATTATTTGATTAAAAAGAACTCCAGCTTAATTAACGTTCCACAACCTCGCCAGATCTGATCATTGACCTTCTATGAGTATTACCGATATGAGACAAGTGATTTCCTCTACGAATTTTACAAATACATTGGTGGTAACATGGGATGCACCACAACCAAGTTTTACGGACGTATGCTTGGGGTACCGGAGATACTACCTGATCTAATGTTTGTGCTTTGCGATGCCTATTGAAAGACCAAAGATCACACCATCATGTAATGCAACACAACCATGTACTCTTATCACCTACTTGGAACCTCCTGTGACACTTACTCATAGGAATCTATTCTACAGATTGAACGACCCACCCGGGGTGAAGGTGTGTTTAAGCAATGTTAACACTCAAAGGGTTTCTCTTTTTATTGATACTCGTTTGTCGGATAGAAAGGATTAAAAACTCTTTTACATTCACTGCCTTACTTAGTAGAAAATGAAAGCTTTACTTAATGATGATATGAAGTGGTTGAAGACTCAACAACTCTCCAAACGAGGCATATACCAATACAAAGCTACCTTCAACTCTTCTTCTTCACTTCTCATCTCTCTTCTCTTTAGATAACCAAATAGCTCAGGAAGAAAGGAAGAGTTTCTTCGTAAAACATACCATGGATCCTTCGAAAGGGATATGGGTTGTGAGCGGGGTAAATGGATATTTCAAGCGAAGGCCGGAGAAGGGATAGAAGGCTTCATGAATTTTTGAACTAGAGAGATGATCCAAAGAAAATGGATCTCGTTTCGTATTTATAGAACCAGTCTAGACATTGTGAAGTCGACTTTACTATCTCAACCACTTGTTTTTCAGGCTAGATTTTTGAACAACTTTTGTTCTATCAAGACGACTCTCTGCTGAAATGACCTGTCAAATGGTGAATTCGACTTTACCTACATCGAACAATTTTTTTAACAAAAGTTTTTCCTTTGTCACATGTTTTTTTTTACTTCAACATCTCCTTTTGGACATGGGATTGTCTAAAGAGAGAATACCCATTCTCAAATGGGAAGAAACTCAAATTCAAACTTTAGAATTTGGTTTCTACTCATTTTTGCCATAAAAAAAACTTTTGGCACTTCATTTGTATTTTGGTCATCCATAAGCTACTTTTGGATTGCCTTAGTCTTCATAGCTTTGACTTGTTTCTTAAGTTGTCTTGAATCTTCTTGTCCTTTGAAAATGTTCCTCATTGTTGAAATGATTCTTACAAAGCATGGTCGTAATCTTAGTCACTTGATATATGATTTATAATTTTATTATAAAATTTTACATTGTTTTGACATAATTCACAAATACATTTTCTCAAAAGTTATAGAGCTTTGGACCCAACAATAATATGCTCGCTAGTCCATCCAATGGGTTATGGATATCCAACACTACTCTAGGAAAAAACCGGATTTTAGACCAAACAACAATAGAAACATTAACTATAAGTTGATCGTAAAAGACAGTTGATCGATAAAAACATTGATCAATTGATTGACATAAGTAATATTAATGAATGATGTATCTGATACTTTCTCTTGAAATAGTGACACCCTAGGGTGGCTCATCCACAATATAATCCCTTCGAGTTTTTTTTTTTGTAAAACATAATACACCCCAGAATATATTTATGGCCTGATAGATAAAGCTTGACTTGTCCTTGGAGCAATTATGCATACTTTGACAACATCTTAATCATGAATTGTTCACACGCATATGGTGTCTTTCTTTACGGAATAAGTAGAAGTAGAATCTTAGTGACAAATTTTATTTTTCAACTTTATTGTCTGAATCAAATTCCCAAAGAGACATTTCTTCATAAACTTAATGTGCATCCCAAATAGTTAAAAAACATTAATTTATTTAACCAACACAAATTGAAGAAAACACCTAGTTGATTGAAGATGTAGCTGAAAGGAAGAAAATGCCTTATAAATATTAGAAATTCACTGATTAATGTCAAATTTATGGGTAGATAAAGTTCAGTTAGGTTCTCTATGTTGGCATATTTTAGTGGCTAATAATAATATAATAATAATAATAATAATAATTTTGAGGGGCTTATGGTAAACTAAAATTTAAAAATAAAATGACTTGTAAGTGGTATTTTTAGCTCGTCCTTAAATGCTAACATTTCATTTATGACAGTTGCTTTGCATCACCAGTGTTCTAAAAAATGGAGGCGGCGTTACGGTGTTAGAGAAACGCCCAAATTAATGGCTGGGCGAGTTCTGGGCGGTCTAGGCAAGGTCTGGGCGGGGTCTAGCGGTCTGAGCGAGTTTTTTTTTTTTTTTTTTTAAAATAAGACTGATTGTATTCTTATTTTATTTTTATTTCCCCTTTTTTGGAAATAAACAATTTAATTGTTTTTTATTCAGTATATGTCTGAATGTAGCAAATGATGATTACTTAATGAAATTCTCAAAGGATCTGCTAGTACCAATTTTAGTAATGTAGATTTATCAAACATGACTGAGGTCATTTATGCAATTTGAAGAAAAATAAAGAATAGGTTTGAATATTTGTCCACAAGTTTAACTTTGTATAAAATACCCATCATGACTAACTTCAATTATTTGAGTTTTAATAAAAAAAATTCGTGATTGTTAATTTTTTATGTTTAAAGATATTTGTCCACAAATTCAACTTTGTATAAAATATCCATTATGACTAACTTCAGTCATTTGAATTTTAATAAATTTTGTTCATGATTGTTAATTTTTTATGTTTTAAAATTTTGCATATGTATTTTGGCATTAAATTGGATGTAATTGATAAGGTACCATGCATAACTTTTGTAAATTATTAAAGTTATAATACAAAACTTAAAATCGCCTAAGCCCCTGGGCGCTAGGCACCTGCTCGCTGCCTGCCCATCGCATAACGCTTTTTAGAACACTGGGTATCACCGCCATGACCATTTTTCTTTTTTCCTCTTATTTCTGCCATTCTCTTCTAAAGATCCAAAACTTCAACACCAATCAACGATGAAACCCTAAATTTGTTCATCAAATCAAAGCTTTGGAAGATGACTCACTGAGCCTTGATCTCCAACATTTCTCCTTCTTTCGATGTGACTTCTATGCAGCATAACAAGAATCTCCGACGTCTCTGGCGCCAGTAAATCCAGTGGGGACTTTCTTCTCTCCCTTTTCCCTTTTAGTTTTTCCTTTTCTTCTATGTTCTCACATAACAAAACAGCTCGAGGCTACGAGATTGAGCCATGGTTGGCAGAAAAAGTAAAAAAGAAAAAAATGGTCTCACCCAAGTCGACAAGACTAATTTATTTATTTTCAATTTTGAAGCCCATGGCTATGAAATTCGCGCTAAATCTGACAGCTCATTGCTGTGAATTGAAAAAAAATATTAGACAAAACTTTCTTTTTCAATCTCGTCATCGTAGGCTCCGAGATTGGATTCCAATTTTGCATTGGTTGGTTGTAACAGATGGAGAGCAATCGAAAGGGGTTGTTGAAGGTTGTTGTTTCTGATGCCCAAGTTGTTGTTGTCTTGTTGCAGGTTGTTGTCGTTGTTGTTGTTGATGCTGTTGCTATTGTGGAATAGGAGGAAGAAACAGGGAAAGGATGAAGAGAGGCAGAGGAAGAAAATAAGGATTTCACAGCTGAAGAAAGAAGAGGATGCAGGCGAGTGGCAGGAGAAGGACGCATGAGGGGAGATTTGGGTTTGGTGGTGTTATTTAGTAGGGTAATGATGGTAGTGTTATCGAGTAGAAATGGTGGTGATACAAAGCAGTTGCCTTCATTTATTGATATTTGAACCATGTAACATCAGTTCATGGATAGGTGTATCTTCATCCTGATATTTGAATTACCCAAAATGTCCTTCATTCTTTTTTTTATTACAATAAAAATCAAATGTTTGGTAAAAAGTCACAAGAGTGTTTTTGTATTTGAAATAAAAACACTGTTACATGCCTTTTTGTCTTTCAAATTCAAATTATTTACAATCAAACTCAGTTCCTCTCAAATATTATTAATTATAGTTATGCTTCTAACATAATTTACTTGAAACCCCTCAATTATCTATATATTATAAATAACTATTACATTTAACATTTGTAGTCTCATTTTGCCTTCCACATTTCATAATTTTTACAGTCTAAACTAATCCCTCTTAAAAATTGATAAATTATATCTAGCAACTAACATAATTTATTTAAAGTATCTGCAATCATCTATTAATCATAAAATACCCTTACAACTAACATTTTTCCATCTACATTTCATGTTTTTATAATTAAAATCAGTCTCTCGCAAACATAAGTCCCCAACATTATAATTTATTTGAAGATTTCTAATTAGGGGTGGGCACGGTCCGGATCGGTTTCAAATTTGGAGGAACCTAACTCGAACCGTTTGGAATGGTCCGGTTCCTACGGTTCCAAACGGTTCCAATGTTCAAAATGAAAGAAATCTTACAAACAACTAATTGATGGAAGAGGAAGAAAATGTCCGAAGTAGCAGCTATGCTTGGTCTCATAGCTTTTGCTCTTATGATTCTCACGTGTTCTTACTGCAAAACTTTCTTCATATTTGGAAAGCAGGAAGCCAATGATGATATTGATTATTGAGAATGGAGAGTCCAAATATGGAGAATCTTCAAATACTAAAGCCAATCAAGCCGTATATGAAGAGACGAAAGTGGTGATCATGGTTAGTGACCAAAAGCCCAGCTTCTTGGCTACCCCAATTAAAGAAATTGAAGGAGAATTCTGGGTTGTGTTTGGTTTTGTGAAGAACTTGAGTGAAAATGGTGGGGGTGAGTTTGATGGAGAGATGGAGGTTTTGGAGGTGTGGGATCCAGTTTTGTCTCTGTAAAAGAAGAGTGGAGATTTGGGAGATGAGTTGGTTTTGTTCGATTTGGGTTCGCCATTTGAGAGAAGATCTTTTGGTTTGTGTGGAGAAATTTTTGAGGAAATGAGATGAGTTTCGATTGAGCATTTGGCGATGAGATGTTGGAGTGCGGAGGATGCGAGAGGGGGAGGCGACCTGCGGTGCGGGGGAGACAGCCTGCGGGTGGCGAGTGCTTTGCTCACTGCTCACTGCTCACTGCTCACTTCTCTAAAGAGTAAAGGAGTTGCTAACTTGCTATTGCTAGGGTTGGGATCGAAAGAGTAAAAGACAGAGGTTAGTTAGATAGTTGAGTTGAGTGAGTTACTTTACTTAGTAGTTACTAGTTAGTTCCATATTTAAGATTTTATAACTAAACTGATTTGAAATGGGTCCAACCCGGACCGTTTCGTTTTTAAAATTAGGAACCGGGACCGAATCGTTTTATAACGGATCCGGACCGTATTTAAAACTTATAATTTAAATCCGAACCGTTTAGAGGAAAACGGTCCGGTTCGATTTCAATCCGCGGATCGTTGACCCATTTGCCCACCCCTATTTCTAATTATTCAGAAACTATACATAGGCTTTAAAATTATAAATAATAATTTTGTTTCAGAATTCAATAATAATTTTTACTTATTATTAAATTATTAAAATAAAATAAATAAGTACTTAAATATCCGTGCAAGTAGAGTCCATACCCTAGTTGTTTTATCCTGAATTTTCGGCCCAGTCTCGTGGATGCTCTAAATATTAAAAATATTGGGATTTTGCTAGATGCCAAAGTAAATCTAAATGTTGAAAATGGAAGCTGACGCAACATACCAGAATTATTAGACAAAGTGATGGTTCCATGGACCTTGTACTACATTGTGCAGTTAACATCAACAGCTCCCCCCAAGATAAAAATATCATTTGAATCATGTGACTGCCCTATTTCATAATCCACTGCACTAACCATGTGACACCATAAATTCTTTTAGAATTTTCCAATAATTGCGACTTTGCGACCAACGCTCTGATTGTCACTCTTAACAAAATTGGCCCCTATATGAGGACTATGGATCAAACTGTTTTACTTAATTTTTGTTAGCACGATCCAATCAAACCTTAACTCGTACTAGTTGAAAAAATTTACATGACCAAAATTTCTTCGTGAAACACATACACAAGCTCCTTGTTTAATGATTCAATTCAATTATAAGGTACTAGCTACTAAGCACATGAACCGGGTCGCTCATAATAGCACCTTTACTTTGTCTGCCATGTGAAAAAAAATAAAAATAAAAGACTTTTAATGCATATATCTACTTTTATTACTACCTGAAATGGACACACTCTATGTATACGTATATTCATTATTTTTATTTTATTTAAAAAATCAATAAATAAAGATTTTATGAAATTTAACTAAGGAATTCTAAGTACATTTAGGAAATTTAAATTAATCAATGATATAGTTAAATTATAAAACAAAATTGCAAAAGCAATGCCATATTTTTAAACATAAAATTTAAGTTGATTATTTTGATTTTGACTTTTTTTTTTTGTCTCAAACAGAAGAGAGTTGTGTTTTCTTACTTGGTGTGTCCCATAGCATAATAATTTACAAAAAAATCTAGAGAGTCGTGCCCACAAAGTTAGGCTCAGCTCAATATCATTCATCATCTTAGAGATTGGATCATTTTCAACATCTCTAGAATTATGGATGGTATTGAGCTGGCCTAGCACGGCCCTAACTCACTAGAAAATTTGAATAAATTAAGAGAGGAAAGGTTTCCATATTAAATATCAATACTACCCTTACTAATTGTTTTGTTCTTCAGTGGATTTAGAGCTTTTCTATGTGTCGAGGGAAAGGGCGAGGAAACCAGCGAGGTAAACGAGGTGGCGGAGGGCGAGCAAACCGTTCACCCCCCGCCACCTCGTTTACCTCGCTGATTTCCTCGCTCTTTCCCTCGACATTTAGAATTTCCCGTGGATTTAATTCTACATAAAAAGGTTTGCTCATTTTCCTGAGGGCATTTTGGGAAATTTAAAAAGTGGCATGAAGACCGACTCGCACAACCACTCTAGATGTCACACTTCCCTCTTTGTGGAAGTAGCACAATAAAGAGACAGGAAAGGTCACTTTCAGAACAGATCCAAGACCCATCTCCGAATCGAAGTGCAAATTTCTTTACTTCAGAACAGAATTTTCGTTCTTAATTTCATCCCCCATTGCATCCTTTCTCATGAGCGAAGAACCCTTCAGTACAAGGATACTTCTACACCTCATTATAAATACAAGATGAGACTCGTGCTTCTAATAATGTCTCAGATCTATTTTTGTATCCCCTTATTGAAATTTCGTAATGTTTCTTTACTGCAAATTATGTACCCTCAATTTACATTGCTTTCATGCTATTATGAAAATGAGAGTTAATATTCATTTAAGCAATATGCAACGGGTATAGAAGAAGTTGGTATAGTGGGTCAAATATGATCCTATAACGGTTTTTGGGCCTTTCTCGTTCTATTTGGGTCAAGATTTTAAGTGGGCCTTTGATTTACGAAACACCTTTTGTCAACAACGTAATATTTATACCTAATGATCAACCATCCTAACAGATTAACACAAAAATAAAGAAATATATGCAAGCGAAATCTGTTCGTGTAACGCGCTTGCTAGCACATATGTAACTATGATATTCTTTAACCTTTTAATTAAAAAATATAAATAATTTCTTATGATTGTCTTACTTTGAATCTTTTGTAAAATCCAATTTAAGTTATTTTTTATAAAATTTTAAAATTTAATATTGAATATCCACACGCTAGTTTATGTAAATTGAAGTTACCATATATCACAATTATCTTCTTGCCTGGTCAAGTGAGATTTGCTAATGCCACACGGGAAAAATTTGTGAAAAAAAAACTCGTGACACATAGTACACGAAGGCTAGTCTCCATCGTATTTTTGCTGATTGATTCTAATTCCATTGGTCTGACTCCACCATACTAAGCCAAAACGAACAAGCTTGAAGCCATTGCTTGATTCTATTTAAATAAAAAAAAACCTTTGCTCAGAATAGAATGAAGAGAAAGATGACCGCCAAAATATATAATCATCTTCAACTCTAACTCCGCAGAACCATTTAAATCCCGTTTTATTTTCTCATAGTTGTCCCAACCAATTCTTCTTGCGAACCGATCGCAACTGAGTTTTAAAAAAAAAAAAAAAACAAAAACAAACAAACAACTAGGTGGCACAAGTCAAAGCAATTGTGCACCATCCAAGATCATTGGACGTTGGATAGTAGCACTTGCGATCTAATGTCCCAACGTTATCTAACATAAACTATACCCAAAAGTCTTCATTGTGATCCCCAAGGTCTAAACTTCAGCCCCTAAAGATTCCAAAGTTGAAACTATAATAACATAATCAATCATCATAATCTAATGTCCCTACTAATATACAAAAACAAGGAGCCAAGAAGATTAAGAAATTGATGCAAAGCTCAATTATACATTCTTTTCCTTTTTGAACATCATTTCTTCTTTTTCTCCAAATTTTGACTAGGGAATCAGAAGATATGTAGTATCTCTAAAATAAAATTGTTACAAAGAGGGCAATTCCTCTACTCACCCAAAGCTCTTTAGAGCAAACCCTGCAAAATGTATGTCCACATGGGATGAATGCTGCATCTTTATGCCTCACCATACACACACAACACACAAACTCTACTTTTCCTTCTTCTTTGCCTTCCTCTTCTTCTTCTTTTTTGCACCCTAACTTTTCCTCTTCACACCCCTCTTCCTCTTCCTCTTCTCCTCCCATGTATCTTGTCCCTGTTTCTCTATCTGTTTCACCCAATAAATCCATCAAGGACATTCTCATTGGAGGTCGTGGTGGTAGTGGTGGAGGTGGTGGTGGTGGTGGTGGTGGCATGGCAGGCTCTGTTCCTATTTCCTCTACTTCCTGCCTCTGTCTTGACATCCTTTGTTCTTCCCTCTCTGCCTCTAATGCGGCAGCAAGTCTGATGACTTGGGGTGAAGGGGAGACATCGGAAGCTGAATTTTCAACTTGAATAGAACTATTTTCTTCGTTTCTAGCCTGAATTGGTGCGGGGGTGGGAATGAAATCCCCAACATTGGCGGCCGGTGCAGGTATGTTGGATGATTCGGCCATAATTTGGGCGATTTCTTCTGAAATTCTTACCGGATTTGATGCAAGAACCGAATCCCCACCACTATTCGTGGCAGCAGTAGCAGGCATGGGTGAAGCTAGATTGGGTGCAGATGTTGCAACCGAATAAGCCTGGGAAATTTCACTAGAGTTTCCTCCTCCTCCTCCTCCTGCCGGATTGTTAACTTGAACAGAATCCCCACCACCATTAATAGAAGAAATAGGGACGGTGTTTCGATTGCTAGGACCAGAACTGGAGATGGGGGGAGAAATCTCAAGTCTAACATCTTCAAGATTGAACTCTGTAGGCGAAAGGGGGTCAGCAGAGGAGGCAGACCAAGCAACCCCAGCTCTCCGAATGCGAAGCCGATCCTTGAAAGACTTCCAACTTTGTTGCTTATTATTGTGTCTCTGTTCATTAGGCAAAGTAAGACCTCTGTAAGCCGCACCAGACTCTTCATCATTGATTATATCCATGAGAGTCCTCGTCGGTGCTCTTTGAGCTTCATCGCACCCCAGAACCGCTGCAAGTGTCAGCCCTGCAAGCGACTCCAACCCTTCATCACTGTCCTTCTCTTCAACAGATCTCGCAAATTCGATGTTTCTATCATCGGAACATCTCTTCTTCTTCTCCCAATCTCCATTTCTTCTTCAGATCTAATTGTAATTGAATCAGATAAATAAATCAACGATTGTGAAATCAGAACTATGGGTTATTTTGGTTTTCGATTCATTGTTAATGGGTCGATGAGAGAAGATGAATTTGATCGAACAAAATTCGATTCTTCTCTTCCTCTGTTTTCTCTCTCTTACACAGTCGACAAACAAGAGAGTATTTTATTTTGGGAGGACTGAGAGGTTCTCTTCTTCTCTTTTATTTAGATAAGAAGAAATAGTGAAATACCAAAAAGGCCAAATAGTGAAATACCAAAAAGGCCGTAAATTATACATATTTAGGTGGTCTTATCGTATATAAAGTGTATTTTGCCAAGGTTGATTTGTCAGTATTTGTTGATCCAAAAAAGTCAAGGAGATAGATAGGTTGAAAGAAAGGGGTGATTTTGACCACATAAACTATAGTTTGTTGGGATGCATTAAAGTAGGGGGAATTCTAAATGTCGAGGAAATGAGCGAGGAAACCAGCGAGGGGAGTGAGGTGGAGGGAGGGGAAGCATTTCCTCCCCTAGAGATGTTTGTGTTGAATTTTTTTGCACGTATCTCAAAAAAAGGGAATGATTCCCCTCCCTCCACCTCACTCCCCTCGTTGGTTTTCTCGCCATCTTGTGGCCGTCCATACAAAATTGAGTAATTCTATATGTCGAGGATTTGGGCGAGGTTTTGGGCGAGGGAAGTGCAACGCACGCGAGCGGGCTGACGTGGTGAAAAAAAAAAAAAAAAAAAGTTCGCGAGGGAAATGAAAAATTTGGGCGAAAGAAGAAGAGGGAATGGAAGCAGCCTCTTCATCTCCCTCTCCTCTCCCTCTCCCCATTTTCGACAGGAGCAATCAGATTCGACCTCCCTCTCTTCTCTTCAAATCAAACTCTCTCTTCTCCCTCGACCCTTCCCTCGACTCCTTTCTCAACCTCTTCCACAAACCCTAGACCTAGCAAAGCTCCTTCGAAAGAGGAAGAAGAATGAAGGAAGAAGAAGAAGTGAAGATTGAGAAAAAGAGCAAAACAAGTTGATTTTTCTTCTTCTTCTTTCAGATCTTTTCAAAGCAAAACAGGTTGATCTTTTCAGATCTGTTCATCTTCTTCTTCTTTCTGATCCCCTCTTGTTTTTTCAGATCTCTTCTTCTTCTTCCATTTTTTTCTTCTTTCGGCAGAGCAAAACAAGTTGTTCTTTTTTTTTTTTTTTTTTTTTTTTTTTGATTTCGTGGGTATACGCAGAGAAGAAGAACTGAAGAAGAAAGGGGAAGAAGAACCAAAGAAAAAAGAAGAAGCAGATCAAGATGGCTCTCCCTTTTCCTACCTTCCTTCAAACCAAATCAAAGGTATGATGTATCTCTTCTTCTTCTTTTTTGTTTCAGATCTCTTCTTCCTTTTTTTAGTGTTTTTTTCGGTAAAATTTAGCCATCACGAGCCATGTTCTGTGGGTATACCGTATGCATGCTCTGTGGGTATAGCATATCTGATTTCTGATGTCGAAAATTCTTTATTTCAGATCTCTTTTTCTTCCTTTGTTTCTGGGTTTTTTTATGTAATTTGAGTATGAGCTATGTTGCCTAACTTACATGCTTGACTCTGTTTTTTTTTTAGATAATCTTCCCTTTTTTTTCTGTGGTTTTTTTTTTATGTAATTTGGGTGGTAGGCTCATATAAGGTGGTTTGGGAGTGATTTAGAAGTCTGGGTGTTGTTCATAATTGAGTTTTACAACAGTTTTGAGGTCTGGGTATCTCTGATTTTGATAGAAAAGTGTGGGATTTAGGATCATTTTAGTGAAATTCAGGGAAAGTTGGGTTTTTTTTTTGTGATGCAAATGAGATAGATCTGGGAGACATTTTTTGTGTGAATCTTACAGAGAGTTAGAAGATTCTTGTTGAATTTCCCCGGTTTTGGATTTTTACATTTTTTTTTTTTGTGTTTTTTCATTATAAAGGGGTTAGTGGTGATTTGGTTTTTTATTCCCGTGATAAGTTTTAATGACAAGAAAGGCATTATTGAGGAAGTTCATCAGTTGAATGTTCAACTATACTTGTGAATGAATCAACTTTAATTCATTCAATTATATTTATTGTGTTTTGAGTTTCTTATTTAAGGTGAAGTGAAGGAGGGGTTCATCTTATTGTTCATGCATTTCGGGTCCGGCTAGATAGTTCCCTTTCCTTCATCGTATGATAGTTCGCACACTCACAGTGAGTAGTGAGAACAAAGTATGTTGTAGATCATAGAAGTGAGGAGTCCTTGGAAAATAGTGGTATGGGAAAGAAGAAGAGAAAGAAGAAGAATCATGTTTTCCTCCCAAATTTGGTTTCTCTTTTTTCACCATTTTCCATGAGATACTCATTTATATAGAAGGCAGTATGAAGCAGATGTTCTAAAACATTCAATCAATTTTACATTCTTTCATTACATTCACTAGCATATCAACTAACAAACATAAGTCTGCTACCTTGACCAATTGTTGCAAGAATGACATATGAGAATAGCATTGACAAGATATATCTTTATCTGTTGAGTACTTGAAAACCAATCAAGCTTCTGCTACCATGAAAAATTTTAGGCCAAATGTGTTACACTTTACCTTTGTCATTTTTAAACAAAAGGAGATGTGAATTTAAAAAATCCATTCAAAATGTATGATAAATGAAAATTCTACTATTGCTTTTATTTTCAATCTCTTTATCTTTTGTATCCATTGGTACTCTTTTCCTCTCTCAGCCTCAGTTTATATTGGCTAGTAACTTTTCCCAAATTCCATTTCAGGTTATAAGTACTTGGGGTGTCCGGAACAATATTGACATTCTCTCATCATATACACGTCACGCGGAGGATGTTCGCCATGTAATTACTTATCCCAATTGCTTGCGTTTTTTCATGTTTAATATGATCTTTTATTTCAATGTAGGCTCGCGAATATCTTTCTAAATTGGGTGACCTCCATCAGACGCAGATTTTTGCAAAGATAGAAAACATCGAGGTTAGTTGCATGAAGTACCTTTTTGGAGATTTCTTTAGCTATCATATCAGGCTATGCTTTTTTAGTTTGAAGAGTATTTGGTTAGAAGGTTCTATTTAAACCCTCTTTCTGCAGGGTTTAACCCATTTTGATGAGATCCTACAAGAAGCAGATGGCATAATCTTTTCTCGTGGAAACCTTGGTGTGGATCTCCCTCCTGAGAAGGTTAGGGTCTTATCTCTGAGCATTTTCTTAAACTGTAACCTGTTGTGCATGACTAATGGCATCATAACTGTAGTACTACAACACATTTAAAAATTCAAGTATTTGAATATCATGTTTCTTTTCATCACACTACACTTAAAAGTTTATCTATGGACCTTTTCCTCAAAATGATCTGATTTCATAGTAATTCACTTACATTTGTAGCTGCATTCCATCCTAGTCAAATTGCATGAGCTGATTTCCAACAGCTTCTTCAGCAAACCAAGTTTACCACTTTATTTTTGTACTGTACACCAAACTCACTGGCAGTGAGCTCATGGAGCAGTTGGAAAGTATCATATTTTCTAGATCTATGTACAAATAACAATTTTAACAGTATGATATTTTCTTGTTTGTAGGTTTGTGATTTGCACATCTTTTGTAGACATGGTTGGATACAATTATTAACGACATAGGTGTTTGTGAGTATGCTGCATTGCTAGGCTTATAGAAACATCTCATTATTGTTAGTTGAGCAGTTGGAAAGTATCATATTTTCTAGATCTATGTACAAATAACAATTTTAACAGTATGATATTTTCTTGTTTGTATAGAAATGGTGAGAACATATACCTTTTTGTTTGTAGGTTCGGAAAGAGAAGTTAGGGGACCGAATCACTGCACTCCAGCAACTGGTTTCGCCTTTCGGAAAGGTGAATATCTGAAATAGAATTTGCCTTCACAAAAAAAAAACTTCTGGTAGATATTAATTCACAGATGACAATTATACTTATTCACTGGATTTATTTGGATTATTGTTTCTACAGACAGATACAGCATCAGTACTCTATGAAGCTATTGAGTGTATCAAGTTTCTTCATGATCAAGTTCATGTAAGTGCTTTTCTTACTTTGTATCAAAATAATTATGTTGGAAAGAAGTCACTGACACTGATTTCATGAACAATATATTCATGTAGACCAGTATCATAAATTTCCACAACTTCTAACAAATTCAACACGTAAGATAATGAGGATTATCGTTCAAGGGTCATTGCATCAAGGCAGCAATTACCTAATATAGATTTTGTAATCCAAATTACCTTTGTCAAAACTAACTATTACTTTCATAAATGATCAGGTCTTAAGTACCCCATATATGAAAAATGAAGCTCCTATACAGCATCAACAGGTACATATATCATCCTCTTCTTCACCAAGTTGGTTCTAGTCCATGGAGTACTTACTGCAAAATTGTTTCAACTTTCAACTTTATAAGTTTTTCACATTGTTCAATTATATGTAAAATGATTCAGAGTTCCGATAAAGCGAAGGACGATGAAGGCCTGATACAAGACCTTAGAAGTCGCGGACTATGTCTAATGCCAATTTCTGCTGGGAGATATGGGCATGTTTCTCTTGGTTTCTATCAGTGCATGGGTCAGAGCAGGAAGAAGGATGGGAGCAATGCTGGGAGGTTATGCACTTGCATATTTTGCAGTTGATGTATATTCAGTTTTTATCTTCAGTTGATGTTCAGATATTCAAGCTTTTTTATCTTTAGTTGATGTAAATTCAGTTTGCAATGTGTAAATTCAGTTGATGTAAATTCAGTTTGCAATGTCAGTCGTTTTTATCTTTGAATGTGTATTTGTCGCATTGTTTGATAATGTGTAAATTCAGTTGAAATGTTCAGATATTGAGGTCGTTTTTATATCAGTTGTTTTATCAGTTGAATGTGTATCTGTTAGGTGCTCTGTGAGTTAGCTATATCTGTTAGGTGTTAGGTACTACTAGGTCCTATATCTTAGTTATCGGTCTGCCATACATGGCATCCAAACTGTTAGGTTCAGATATTGATGGAAGTGCTAACGAATTGGTCCAGTATATTGTTTCTGGTTAACGCACCTTTTGATTAGTGTTCTATTAACATTCTCAAAATTTATATCATCTGTGTGGGTCAGGATAGTTCTCTCTTTCCTTTCTGTTATTTGCACTAAACATCTAAGCCTGAACTGCATGTTTGTTAGTTTTACATGCTTTCATCCTTCCAGATCCCATCACCGGCAATGCAGCTTCCAAAAGCAAACTTATATAACACCAAATAAACAAGCTAGATGTAGAAAGTTATTTTGGGAAGTTCATGAAATCCACTATAATTGTTCTATATCCAAGTACCTAATTGAAGAAAGATTTTACCAATTTCTCTTCCCAACTATAAATGAATTCAAAAAAGCAGAGTGTGACACATCTAATTGGGTCTAATTCTCCAACCCTTCCATTGCCGCATAAATGGATGGTGAGAGCTCCTCGTTTGTAGAAATAGAGCACTTGTTAGTGTGTGTGGGTATTGGAATATCTTCTCACTTTCCTGCTGGCCAGAAACAATATATTCAGAGGTGACGAATTGGCCAGACAAAAACAAAGAAAACTGGATTGAATTGATAGAAATGAAAGAGAAGTAAACAATATATCAAGTTCCTTCTTAGAACAAGAGCCTCTTGAAGTGCTCTATTAGGAGAATAGCCTTCTCGAATTGGCTTGTTACAATACATTGTGTTACAGTTCTTTTCTATCAAATAAAATATTTCTTTGCTTCACATCAATCTTGGTTATCTGTCAATGCAATACAGTCTTCAATTCAGCAGTTCTTTAGTATGTCCTCTTCATCTTGCTTGAGTGAATTGCTTCCATTGCTTACAATCTGCTGATAAGAAGATAAATATAGGTCAGACCTTATCAGTTTCCTGATTCAATTCATAGCAACAATTCATAGAAATGAACAACTAATACACTTAACAGGTTTCCTGATTCAATTCATAGCAACAATATAATGGATAGCAACAACTAATACACTTCTATAGAATGGAACTTGTTTGGCAGTTTTGATATGATCTGACAGTGAATGGAAAATCAAATCTGACTCTCATTTGTGCGGCTCAACATTTTCTACCATACAACAAAAAAATCACTGAACACAAGGGAACTTTAACAAATGAAAAATATTCAAATGAAATGAAAAAATTTCATTTCCAAGGCAGTGGCCTATAATTCCTTATTATCCAACAACTAAATTATTCTTGTTTCACTTACTAGAAGTCAAAATATTGGTACCTCATGCATCAACTTAAACCTGCCACACGACTATGAATCTCAAACAAGATGTAAAAGTTGAATCAGTTGTCAAATGTGTAAAATAGTTTTAGAACATTGCAGAACTTATCCTAAGTAGGTTAGGTAACTTATCACCATACATACACTGGTATACAAGTCAGAGTTGGATTTACAACAACCACTGATTGTGCATGAAGATGATATGGAGCTAAAAATGGGGAAGTACCTTCTTTGCATCTTTTTCATAAAAAGCGTAGAACAGTTCAAGCAATCTCTCCTTGGTGAATGTTTTGATCTCTCCCATCATACCGAAGTCATAGTATATGAGGGTACCATCCTTGTCAATAGCGAGGTTTCCAGGATGAGGATCAGCATGAAAAAAACCAGTTTTCAATATCTGAAACAGTACAAAAGGAAGCCGTATTGGTGTGACAGAAAATGCAAGCTTGATAAAACCAAGAAAAAATAAGATAATATCTAAACCAAGCTTGAGATTAAGACCATGAACAGAATCCTAAACCAGTCATATCTAATTGCTAATACCTTTTGCAAAGAGCCAGTCCAAGTCCTGCACCATCATTGCTTTGATTTGATCCACTCCGTGACTGAGCAAACTTGGTGAAAAGATGTGGAATATCCTGTGGACTGATTCCGCAGCCAGAATCCTTAACCTGCAGAAAGTTATTAGCATATTGTCACTATAAGCAAGAAAAAACTGCACTACTTCCTCTAAGCATTTTTTTTGGCTTCAGTGAGGCAACTATCAGCTTAAACACAGCTACAATGCATGAATATATGCTACCAGTAGTGCTCACGGTGGTTTGGAGCATCAAGAATGTACCTTTTAATGAAGTCTAGAATCACAAATTTATAAATGTAAACTTTTAATGAAGTTTAAAGCATTCATCAACTAACAATAATGAGATGTTTCTATAAGCCTAGCAATGCAGCATACTCACAAACACCTATGTCGTTAATAATTGTATCCAACCATGTCTACAAAAGATGTGCAAATCACAAACCTACAAACAAGAAAATATCATACTGTTAAAATTGTTATTTGTACATAGATCTAGAAAATATGATACTTTCCAACTGCTCCATGAGCTCACTGCCAGTGAGTTTGGTGTACAGTACAAAAATAAAGTGGTAAACTTGGTTTGCTGAAGAAGCTGTTGGAAATCAGCTCATGCAATTTGACTAGGATGGAATGCAGCTACAAATGTAAGTGAATTACTATGAAATCAGATCATTTTGAGGAAAAGGTCCATAGATAAACTTTTAAGTGTAGTGTGATGAAAAGAAACATGATATTCAAATACTTGAATTTTTAAATGTGTTGTAGTACTACAGTTATGATGCCATTAGTCATGCACAACAGGTTACAGTTTAAGAAAATGCTCAGAGATAAGACCCTAACCTTCTCAGGAGGGAGATCCACACCAAGGTTTCCACGAGAAAAGATTATGCCATCTGCTTCTTGTAGGATCTCATCAAAATGGGTTAAACCCTGCAGAAAGAGGGTTTAAATAGAACCTTCTAACCAAATACTCTTCAAACTAAAAAAGCATAGCCTGATATGATAGCTAAAGAAATCTCCAAAAAGGTACTTCATGCAACTAACCTCGATGTTTTCTATCTTTGCAAAAATCTGCGTCTGATGGAGGTCACCCAATTTAGAAAGATATTCGCGAGCCTACATTGAAATAAAAGATCATATTAAACATGAAAAAACGCAAGCAATTGGGATAAGTAATTACATGGCGAACATCCTCCGCGTGACGTGTATATGATGAGAGAATGTCAATATTGTTCCGGACACCCCAAGTACTTATAACCTGAAATGGAATTTGGGAAAAGTTACTAGCCAATATAAACTGAGGCTGAGAGAGGAAAAGAGTACCAATGGATACAAAAGATAAAGAGATTGAAAATAAAAGCAATAGTAGAATTTTCATTTATCATACATTTTGAATGGATTTTTTAAATTCACATCTCCTTTTGTTTAAAAATGACAAAGGTAAAGTGTAACACATTTGGCCTAAAATTTTTCATGGTAGCAGAAGCTTGATTGGTTTTCAAGTACTCAACAGATAAAGATATATCTTGTCAATGCTATTCTCATATGTCATTCTTGCAACAATTGGTCAAGGTAGCAGACTTATGTTTGTTAGTTGATATGCTAGTGAATGTAATGAAAGAATGTAAAATTGATTGAATGTTTTAGAACATCTGCTTCATACTGCCTTCTATATAAATGAGTATCTCATGGAAAATGGTGAAAAAAGAGAAACCAAATTTGGGAGGAAAACATGATTCTTCTTCTTTCTCTTCTTCTTTCCCATACCACTATTTTCCAAGGACTCCTCACTTCTATGATCTACAACATACTTTGTTCTCACTACTCACTGTGAGTGTGCGAACTATCATACGATGAAGGAAAGGGAACTATCTAGCCGGACCCGAAATGCAATGAACAATAAGATGAACCCCTCCTTCACTTCACCTTAAATAAGAAACTCAAAACACAATAAATATAATTGAATGAATTAAAGTTGATTCATTCACAAGTATAGTTGAACATTCAACTGATGAACTTCCTCAATAATGCCTTTCTTGTCATTAAAACTTATCACGGGAATAAAAAACCAAATCACCACTAACCCCTTTATAATGAAAAACACAAAAAAAAAAAAAAAAAATGTAAAAATCCAAAACCGGGGAAATTCAACAAGAATCTTCTAACTCTCTGTAAGATTCACACAAAAAATGTCTCCCAGATCTATCTCATTTGCATCACAAAAAAAAAACCCAACTTTCCCTGAATTTCACTAAAATGATCCTAAATCCCACACTTTTCTATCAAAATCAGAGATACCCAGACCTCAAAACTGTTGTAAAACTCAATTATGAACAACACCCAGACTTCTAAATCACTCCCAAACCACCTTATATGAGCCTACCACCCAAATTACATAAAAAAAAAACCACAGAAAAAAAAGGGAAGATTATCTAAAAAAAAAACAGAGTCAAGCATGTAAGTTAGGCAACATAGCTCATACTCAAATTACATAAAAAAAACCCAGAAACAAAGGAAGAAAAAGAGATCTGAAATAAAGAATTTTCGACATCAGAAATCAGATATGCTATACCCACAGAGCATGCATACGGTATACCCACAGAACATGGCTCGTGATGGCTAAATTTTACCGAAAAAAACACTAAAAAAAGGAAGAAGAGATCTGAAACAAAAAGAAGAAGAAGAGATACATCATACCTTTGATTTGGTTTGAAGGAAGGTAGGAAAAGGGAGAGCCATCTTGATCTGCTTCTTCTTTTTTCTTTGGTTCTTCTTCCCCTTTCTTCTTCAGTTCTTCTTCTCTGCGTATACCCACGAAATCAAAAAAAAAAAAAAAAAAAAAAAAAAAAGAACAACTTGTTTTGCTCTGCCGAAAGAAGAAAAAAAATGGAAGAAGAAGAAGAGATCTGAAAAAACAAGAGGGGATCAGAAAGAAGAAGAAGATGAACAGATCTGAAAAGATCAACCTGTTTTGCTTTGAAAAGATCTGAAAGAAGAAGAAGAAAAATCAACTTGTTTTGCTCTTTTTCTCAATCTTCACTTCTTCTTCTTCCTTCATTCTTCTTCCTCTTTCGAAGGAGCTTTGCTAGGTCTAGGGTTTGTGGAAGAGGTTGAGAAAGGAGTCGAGGGAAGGGTCGAGGGAGAAGAGAGAGTTTGATTTGAAGAGAAGAGAGGGAGGTCGAATCTGATTGCTCCTGTCGAAAATGGGGAGAGGGAGAGGAGAGGGAGATGAAGAGGCTGCTTCCATTCCCTCTTCTTCTTTCGCCCAAATTTTTCATTTCCCTCGCGAACTTTTTTTTTTTTTTTTTTTTCACCACGTCAGCCCGCTCGCGTGCGTTGCACTTCCCTCGCCCAAAACCTCGCCCAAATCCTCGACATATAGAATTACTC
The DNA here is from genome assembly GCA_003290165.1 of Berberis thunbergii. Taxonomy (NCBI): domain Eukaryota; kingdom Viridiplantae; phylum Streptophyta; class Magnoliopsida; order Ranunculales; family Berberidaceae; genus Berberis; species Berberis thunbergii. The sequence goes on from QNQO01001281.1 coordinate 197,030, forward strand.
TACAAAATTTAAAAGTAGTTTGTTTCGTTAACCTAATTGGTTTTGAGAATCTCTCCAATGGGAGGAAAGGGCATTTTGAGGTTTTAAATGGTGCTGCTGGAATGGGGGGCCAATGGTGGTCTTTGGATTCCAAGATGGCATCCAAGGGATTTCGGCTATAAAAATGGTATCCTTAGAACATTTCATTATAAAGGCCAAAGTTTGAGAAGGTCTTGAGAGCTACAAATTGAATATACATCCCAGGAAGGGAAAGAGTGTTGTTGCATTGAACAATACAACCAAATGGCCTGCATATCCTCATCAATAGAAGTAATGTATCTCTCAGACTCTCATCATAAAAATTATTAAGAGGAATTCTAAATGTCGAGGAATCAGGCGAGGAAACGGGCGAGGGGCGGGACGTGATGGGGTGGAGAGCATCCATTCCGTTCAAGATGCGTGCACAAAAAAATGGTGCACGCATCTCAAGCGGAATGGACGATCCCCACCCCACCACGTCCCATCCCTCACCCGTTTCCTCGCCTATTTCCTCGACATTTAGAAGCGCTCAATTATTAATGACCACCACCACATCTTTAGGAATGGTAATGGGCGTTGGATTCGTTTTGTCATTTGTTTGGAAAAGGGAGGAAACCAAGAGGTGAAAAGGAAAGGTGTGATGGAATTCATTATTGCTTTTAAAAAGTTGGTGATGAGAAATTGATGGAAAGTTAGCAATCAATTAAGGGGGAAAATGAAAATAAAAGTACTCAGAAGAAGAACTCTTTTCTAAAATCCAAGTTTTTGAAAACCAAGCCTTCAACAAAATTACATGAAACAATTCCCTACATTAGGGATAGGAATTCAAATGGGATGAAAAGAGAGGTGGAAAGTAAGGCATTGTGAACATAAGCATGTTCGAAAAACTGAAGCAACCAACGAAGACATGTAATGATGATTGTAAGGGAGAAGAAACATGGTGGTGGATGTTGCTATGGTGGTGATAACTATTTTTATTTTCTTTGTTATTGATGTAAGGGTAGGGAGATAACTCGTCATTTCCCATTTTTATCAGATAGAATGGCGGCCATATTCTAAGCTGTTGAATATCATCATGGAGTAACACAATTGTGATTATCAACTATGGGGGGAGGGGGCAAAACCTAAATCACACTTCCATTTATAAAGATGACCATAGTAACTAAATTTCATTAAAAAAAGATTGAAAATACTTAGGTTATATGCTACTTTTAATCTTAAATCATTTAACCAACATATACAATTCCATCCAATAGCAAGTTAATGGAGGGTGTAGACGGAGGAGACGATCGTTGAGAACTTGAATGAAGACGGTGAAGGAATACATCATTAAACTTTAAGTAAGCGAGGAAATGTGAGAAGACCGCATTACTTGGAGAACCAAAATTCATGTAACCGACTCCGAAAATATCGAGAATGGGCTTTGATGATAATGATGATGATGATACAATTCCAACAGCCCAAGCTTGAGTATAAGCTAAGTAGGAAGACACCTAGGCCTCCAAATTTCACATTCGTTGTTATAAACATTTTGTCTAACATGTTACAACCAGATTTTACATTGGTTATTTTTCGTCACTCTTGATAGAATATATGCAAATCTCTGCAAATCTGTTTAATAGGTGTATAATTAGTCTGTTATTATTTAGTAGGTGTATAATTAGTTTCCTTAATTATAGCCTAGATTCTTGTTTGTAAACCTGTATATAAACTGACAACAGTGAATGAAAAGAATGGGGGAATTATCTTCTTTTATGGTATCAGAGCCTAGGGCACATTTTTCCTTTCCTGTTCACGATCTTCCGCCATCCCCTAGTGGATCTCCGCCCTTGTGTATCTCCGCCCAACTCTCCTCCGTCAACCCTCCTCTTCTTCCCGTCAGCCATCATGTCTGCCACAAAGTCTTCTATTCACCCTGCTCTTGCTGTTTCAAACATCAAAAACCATGTCTCAATTACTCTTGAGATGGAAAATGTCCAATATGCGACATGGGCGACGCTCTTTAAAATTCACGCACACTCTCATAGGGTCCTCGATCACATTATTCCACCGAAAAAAGGCAACGGAAAAGTGTCGGATACCGATGAAGAAAAGGAGTTGTAGTTGACCCTAGATGCTACGGTTCTTCAGTGGATCTACTGCACACTATTCTTGAACCCCACTCAACGGCAATGGAGTCTTGGAATAGACTGCGTGATATTTTCCAAGACAACCAGAATTCTCGTGCCGTAATACTTGAACAAGAATTCTCACACACAAACATGGAGGATTTTCCAAATGCCTCGGCGTATTGTCAAAGGCTCAAGGTTTTATCGGATTAACTCAAGAATGTCGGAGCGTCGGTCTCTAACAGTCAGCTTGTTCTTCAGATGGTGGCGGGGCTCACCGATGCTTATAGTGGTGTTGGAACGCTTATTCGCCAAAACAATCCTCTCCCACCCTTCTACCAAGCCCGATCTATGCTAACCCTTGAAGAAGCGGGTTTTGCAAGGAAAGCCGCCACCGGGTCTGGTATTGCTATGGTGGCTGCCTCGGCTAGGGAGTCGAAAGAATCTCCCCCTTTTTCGGATAACTTCTCTCATAACCGCCATAATGGTGCTAAAAATGGACATAATCGCAACAATGGTGGTAAAAAGGGACATAATCGCAACAATGGTGGTAGAAACCGCGGTGGTGGCCTTGGCGGCAATGGCAAGGGCGGCTGTGGCCGGACCGGTAGTAGCAGCAGTGGTGGCCAGCAGCAGACCAGCCAGCAGCAACAGTGGCAGCCATGGACCAGTCAGCAGCAGCAATGGCCTTAGGCTCTGTTCGGAAATTTACTACTAATAACTCGATTTCTGTTGAGTTTGATCATTTTGGGTTTTCTGTGAAGAATTTTCAGACGGGGATCCGTCTAATGAGATGTGATAGTCGGGGCGAGCTGTATCCCATCACCACCTCTATCTCCACAAATCAAACCACCTCACCATCAACATTTGCAGCTTTAGCACCGTTTTTTGGCATGACGGTTGGGTCATCCGGGAGCACCTGTTTTTGACTCCCTTCTGCTAAATAAGTTTATTGAGTGTGATAAAACTAGTGGTTTTCCTGTTTGTCACTCTTGCCCACTTGAAAAACATGTTAAATTGCCTTTTGTTGCTTCTAATTCATGCACTTTTATGCCATTTGATATTATCCATAGTGATCTTTGGACATCTCTCGTTTTGAGCTCTTCGGGTCACCGTTATTATGTTCTTTTGTTGGATGATTACTCGAATTTTTTGTAGACATTTCCCTTATCCAAGAAATCTCAAGTTTATTCCACATTTCTTGCTTTTCGGGCTTTCATTCGTACTCAATTTGAACGGGAAATTAAAAATGTTCCATGTGATAATGGTAGGGAATTTGATAATAAGCCGTTTTGGGAATTCTGTAAAGTTCATGGACTGCCTTTTCACCTTTCTTGCCCATATACTTCTTCACAAAATGGCAAATCCGAAAGAAAAATTCGGACCATTAACAACATTGTTCGTACTCTACTTGCCCATGCTTCCGTACCACCTTCCTTTTGGCATCATGCATTGCAAATGGCAACATACCTTCTAAACATACTTCCAAGTAAACAATTGTCCTATCAATCCCCTCTCAAAATTCTCTATCAAAAGACCCATCTTATTCTCATCTTCGAGTGATCGGTTGCTTATGCTACCCTCTTTTTCCCTCTACCACTATAAACAAACTCCAAGCCCGGTCAACTCCATGTGTCTTTTTGGGTTACCCATCACATCATCGTGGTTACAAGTGTTATGATTTATTGTCCCATAGAATCATCCTTAGTCGCCATGTCATATTTGATGAAACAACTTTTCCATTTGCTAAGCTGCATACTCCTAAGTCTCAAACGTATGATTTTTTGGGTGACGGGTTGTCTCTTTATTTGGTCCATCATCTGACCTCACAAATAGGCCCAACACAAATATAGCCTACCTTGGGCTCTCTTCCCCAGACTCCACCACACAATTCGGCCCAACCTCCTCTTCGGCCCAGTTCGCCACTCCAACCAGCTTCACCACACCCAGCGACTCGCAACCTACCTCCTCAGCCCAGTTCACTAGGCCGATTCGTTGGCAGCCCGATGCACACCCAACCAGCCTCCGTGTCTTCTCTTGCTGCTGGTCTACATTCATCAGGCCCACACACGAGTTTGCCCACTACCCACTCTCCAGTTCCGCCTAATCCAATTCCGGTCCGTTACTCGCAGTCAACGTGGGATATTTAAACCAAACAAAAAGTACAGTCTCCATACCCACGTTACCAAGCCTCCTCTACCTCGTAACCCCGTGTCGGCTCTTCGTGACCCGAATTGGAAAATGGCTATGGATGATGAATATTCTGCTCTTATTAAAAATAAGACGTGGGAGTTGGTGCCCCGTCCGCCTGATGTTAATGTAATTCGGTCTATGTGGATTTTTACGCACAAGATTAAATCTGATGGTTCTTTTGAGAGGCATAAAGCCCGTCTTGTAGGCGATGGCAAAACTCAACAGGTTGGCGTGGATTGTGGCGAGACTTTTAGTCCGGTTGTCATACCGGCTACTACTGTGCTCAGTTTGGCTCTCTCTAAAGCATGGCCCATTCACCAGCTTGACGTGAAAAATGTGTTCTTGCATGGCGAACTCAAGGAAACTGTATACATGCATCAACCCATGGGTTTTAGAGACCCGACATATTCAGATTATGTCTGTTTACTGAAGAAATCTTTGTATGGGCTCAAGCAAGCTCCTCGGGCTTGGTACAAGCGATTTGCTGATTATGCTTCTACTATTGGGTTCTCTCACAGCAAGTCTGATCATTCCCTCTTCATCTACCGTCACGGTACTGATATGGCTTACATTCTTCTGTATGTGGACGATATTATCTTAACTGCTTCCTCAGATGCTCTTCGCCGATCTATCATGACACTTCTTGCCTCAGAATTCGCTATGAAAGACTTGGGGCCTTTAAGTTACTTCTTGGGTATAGCGGTCACTCGTCATACAGGTGGTCTATTTTTATCTCAGAGGAAGTATGTCGAAGAAATTATAGAACGAGCTGGCATGTCATCTTGTAAGCCATCTCCCACATCGGTTGATACTAAACCGAAGTTGCGTGTTACCTCTAGCACACCTTACGATGATCCATCACATTATCGCAGCCTGGCCGAAGCCCTGCAGTATCTCACTTTCACTAGGCCCGACATATCTTATGTTGTACAGCATATATGTTTATTCATGCATAACCCAATGGAGGAACACATGCATGCTCTCAAGCGCATTGTGAGCTACATTAAGGGCACTATGGATCATGGCCTGCATCTATATCCCTCTTCGACAACCACTCTCTTGTCTTATACAGATGTCGATTGGGGTGGATGTCCCGATACCAGACGCTCGACATCTGGTTATTGTGTTTTTCTTGGTGCTAATTTGATCTCTTGGTCATCTAAACGGCATGCTACTTTGTCTCGCTCTAGTGAAGAAGCCAAGTACCGTGGTTGCCAATGTGGTATCTGAGTCTTGTTGGTTACGAAACCTTCTCTTGGAGCTTCATTGTCCTATTCAGAAAGCTACATTGGTCTATTGTGATAATATTAGTGCGATATATCTCTCGGGAAATCCGGTTCAACATCAGCGTACTAAGCATATCGAAATGGATATTCTTTTTGTTCGCGAGAAGGTAGCTCGTGGACAGGTGCGCGTCCTACATGTCCCGTCACGATATCAGATTGCCGATATTTTTACAAAAGGTCTTCCTTTGGTTCTGTTTGAGGATTTTCGGGACAATCTCAGCGTACGACAACCTCCTGCTTCGACTGCGAGGGTGTGATAGAATATATGCAAATCTCTGCAAATCTGTTTAGTAGGTGTATAATTAGTCTGTTATTATTTAGTAAGTGTATAATTAGTTTCCTTAATTATAGCCTAGAATCTTGTTTGTAAACCTGTATATAAACTGACAACAATGAATGAAAAGAAGGGAGGGGAATTATTTTCCTTTAACTCTCTTATATATATAAGAGTAAAAGATTTACCAGCCTATACAAAATAAATCTACCAGCAGTACAATCTCTCCCTGCTGTAACTTCCCTTATTCTTAGGATATTTGTTACCTTAAACTTAGGATATTATTCTGTTTCTTATTCTCATTGTAATCTCTATATAAACATACTGCAACACAATGTAAATGTATCTTTCATCAAATCGTTTTATGGTATCAGAGCCATCACGCTCCCACGAGCACTCAGATCTAGCTCTTGTTCCCATGGCAGAAAATTCTCAATCAAATTCAGCCTCTGTTGTGTCTAACCCTGCTATTGCAGCACCAAATTCATTGATTGCCATCAATGTCGCAGCACAACTACCCCTCAAACTCACGCCAATAAACTACCTGACTTGGCGTGCTCAGTTCAATGCTCTTCTCATTGGCTATGATCTCATGCGATATGTGGATGGCTCTTATCCGGAACCACCCAAAATCTTGAATGACGCATCCAACCCTGCTCACCTGCTCTGGCTTCGACAAGATCAGCTTCTGTTGCACTCCATCATTGCCTCTGTTTCAGAACAAATCATGCCGCTCATTGCTTCTGCAACAACCTCCCATATGGCATGGGAGAAACTTAACACTCTCTACGCAAATCGTGCGCGATCCAGAGTTTTGAGTCTCAAGGACCGACTCACTGCCACGACCCGTGGCTCCAGCCCTGTAGGAGACTTTCTTAACACCATGAGAAGCATATCTGATGAGCTTTCAATCATTGGTGAGCCTCCTAGTGATATTGATTTGGTTGTTCATGTCCTCAATGGTCTTGGTCCAGCATTCAAAGAAATCGCTGCAGCGATTCGTGCTCGCGACAACCCCATCAACTTTGAAGATCTTCATGATAAACTTGTGGAGTATGAAAATTTTCTCAAACGTGAGGAGGTGCGTGTTGTGTCTCCCACAATCATGGCTCATGTCACTCAACGATCTGGACAATCCAACACCTCTACTCCCAGACACTACAACAACAACAAAGCCTCCTCCAACAATCGTGGACATCAGCCATTCTCTACTTTCAATCGTGGCTATCAAGGCTCAAATCAGCCCCCAAAAAAACGTCCAGGCCAGGGTTACAAGGGCTTTTGTCAATTGTGTGATCAACAAGGTCATAGTGCCAAACGCTGCCCTCGCATCCGCCCTGATTTACCTACAGCTCCTACTGCCAACTACACTGCCACTGCTCCCCCACAGCCACAAAATTGGCTTCTTGATTCTGTCGCATCTCACCATGTCACCGATGATCTCAACAGCCTCTCACTCACCTCGACATATGAAGGTTCGGATGCTATTGTTATAGGTGATGACACAGGTTGCACATAACTCATACTGGCAATGCAACTCTTCCCACTCAATCCAAAACCTTTGCCTTATCTAATGTTCTTTGTGTTCCTTCCATCAAGAAAAATTTGATTTCAGTCTCTCAGTTTTGTAAATCCAATAATACATCTATTGAATTTTTTCCTACTCATTTTTTGGTGAAGGATCTTCGCACGGGGGCGACTCTCATTCGCGGCCGGAATAATAATGATGTGTATGTGTGGCCTCAGTCTTTGTCTCCTCCGACACATTTCCATGCCTTGGTTGGTGTGAAAGCTCCATTGATCAACTGGCACAGACGGCTTGGCCATCCCTCCTCTCGTATTCTACATCATCTTGTTACCTCTTGCCCTCTTCCTCTATCTGCATCCTCTAGTGAAATAAATTGTGACTCATGTCTTTGTAATAAAAGTCAGCGGCTTCCTTTTCATGCATCTTCTCTCAAGAGTCGTGGTCCCTTAGATTTAATTTACACAGATGTTTGGGGCCCAGCTCCAATAACTTCAACAGAAGGTTATCGTTTCTATGTCATTTTTGTTGACCATTTTACCAAATATATTTGGTTTTATCCTATTTGTCACAAATCTGATGTTTTTACCATCTTCCCTAAATTCAAAGTCACTGTTGAAAACTATTTTAAAAAAACCATTGTTTCCACTTACTCGGATAATGGGGGCGAGTACATCACAATGAAAGACTATTTTGCTACCCATGGCATCACCCACCTCACTACTCCTCCACACACTCCTCAACACAATGGCACCACTGAACGTCGTCATCGGCACATAGCGGACACGGGTCTTACCATGCTCCATCAAGCCTCACTTCCACTCTCTTTCTGGCCCCATGCTTTTCAAGCTGCCACGTACCTCATTAATCGCCTTCCTACTCCCATTCTCCACCTTAAATCCCCATTTGAATCTCTTTTTGGTGATTCACCAAATTATCTCAAGCTTCGTGTCTTTGGGTGTTTGTGCTACCCATGGCTACGTCCGTATGCTAAGCACAAACTTGACTCTCGTTCATGTCCATGTGTTTTTTTGGGTTATTCTCTCACTCAGAGTGCCTATAAGTGCCTTGATCCCACTACCCAACGCCTATTCATCTCTCGCCATGTCCGCTTTGTTGAAACTGAATTTCCGTATGCTACCTCCCCCATGCATGCCTATCCTCTCACTCCCTTCTCAATTGGACATCATCATTTGACATTCCTCCTCCATCACCTGTCCCTCCTTCTTTATCCTCTCCTACTCCTCTCCATTTGGCCACGCCAGTCTTGTCGCCTGTAGTACTTTCACCACACCAACAGCAAGTCACCGTACACTCATCCGGTCTTCAACCCCGTGCGACAATCTCTCATTCTTATCTAGTCCAGACCTATCTACGTTGCCACCATCATCATCATCCCCAACACTACCACCTCCACCACCTGTCTCGACCCATCCCATGATCACTCGTGCCAAAAACAACATTTTAAAACCTCGCTAGCTTAATGTGACCACTAAACATCCCTTACCTGTCACCCTTGAACCATCTTGTGTATCTCAGGCCCTTCAACATCCAGAGTGGCGAGCTGCCATGTCAGATGAGTTCAATGCTTTAGCCCGTAATGGCACTTGGGAATTGGTCCCTCCCTCTCCGAAACAAAATTTGGTGGGTTGCAAGTGGGTATTCCGAATCAAAAGAAAACCAGATGGATCTATTGACAGGTACAAAGCCCGTCTTGTAGCAAAAGGCTTTCATCAACGCCCCGGTCTTGATTATACTGAGACATTTAGCCCCGTTATAAAGCCTACCACCATTCGTGTTGTGCTCTGCTTAGCTCTTTGGCATGACTGGCCTATTCAACAACTTGATGTCAATAATGCTTTTCTTCAGGGATCCCTTTCCGAGGAAGTTTACATGGCTCAACCCCGGGCTTTTGTTGATGATCAACTGCCTAATCATGTTTGTCGTCTCCACAAAGCCATCTATGGTCTTAAACAGGCTCCACGAGCTTGGTACAATGAGTTGGCCACGTTTCACGTCTCTCAAAAGTTTGCCAACTCCAAATCTGATACTTCTTTGTTCATCTGCAATCATGATGGCATCATTGTTTATTTCTTGGTTTATGTTGATGACCTTCTCATCACTGGCAACAATGGCTGTTTTTTAGCTTCTTTTATTGTTGCATTGTCCTCCCGTTTCTCTGTCAAGGACATGGGTGCTCTCCACTACTTCCTTGGTGTTGAGGTCATACCCACCTCCACTGGTCTTTTCTTGTCCCAACACAAATATATCCATGATTTACTTGTCCGCACCAATATGACAGGTGCAAAGGAGGCCACTACACCACTCTCCACCACTACCAGCCTCACTCTCACTGACGGGTCTGCCTCCATGGATGCTAGTGAATTTTGAAGTGTTGTCGGGTCCCTTCAGTACCTCTCGCTAACCTGGCCAGACATCGGTTTTGTAGTGAATAAACTTTCTCAATTCATGCATAAACCAACTCAGCTTCATTGGCAAGCCGTTAAGCGTCTCTTACAGTACCTCAAGGGAACAATTCATCATGGCCTATCACTCACACGTCATCCTTCCGCTTCGTTATATGCCTTCTCTGATTCAGATTGGGCTGGCAATCCTGATGACCGCACGTCCACAACAGCCTACATTTTATTTTTGGGCGGTAATGCTATCTCTTGGGCCTCTCGGAAGCAACGTTCTGTTGCTCGCTCTTCTACTGAGGCAGAGTATCGGGCAGTTGCTGCCACCGCTGTTGAGTTATCTTGGGTTCAGCATCTCTTGGGTGAGTTGGGTGCACTTCCTCCCACTTTACCAATGATTTATTGTGATAATGTGGGTGCGACTTACCTCTGTGCCAATCCAGTCTTCCACTCTCGCATGAAACATATAGCTATTGACTTTCACTTTGTTCGTGATCATGTCAACAAGGGTCAGCTTCGAGTCTCTCATGTTTCTACTACTGATCAGCTGGCGGATGCTCTCACCAAACCACTCTCTCGGCAGCGGTTTATCCTTCTTCGGACCAAGATTGGTGTCTCCGATGGAAGCACCATCTTGCGGGGGCGTATAAGAGTAAAAGATTTACCAGCCTGTACAAAATAAATCTACAAGTTGTACAATCTCTCCCTGCTGTAATTTCCCTTATTCTTAGGATATTTGTTACCTTAAACTTAGGATATTATTCTGTTTCTTATTCTCATTGTAATCTCTATATAAACATACTGCAACACAATGTAAATGTATCTTTCATCAAATCATTTTAATATATTCTTCAAGAGTCGAGCACAATAGTGTAAAATATGTATTTTTAACATCCTATATTTTTTCAAAGGAAGCGACTGATATGAAGGACGGGAAGACTTAAGAACTCGGGTTTTGGCATACTCCTTTATTGAAACGAGTAGTGTTATTTTGATAAAAAGAAGACTGGAGTGACAAACAATTTGTAGTGTCTCTCTTTAAATAAACAAAACGAATCCTCAAAAATCTCCATACTGCTATTGCTCCTCACTATGACTTTTCAAAATACATTGAGGGTGTCTTTGATAACCTAGAAAGTTATCTTTTAGGGAAAAAAGGACTAGGAAAGTTACTTTACTAAGAAAATAATTTTTTAGTGTTTGATAGCATAGAAAATTATACTTGAAAATATTTATATCATGGGTATATTGATAATTTAATTATTACAAACTTAGTCTTGAATCGAGTTTTGTTGTATATGAGTTTGACAAATTTTTCTAACAAATTTTTTTTTCAATAAAATTTTATACTTACTCAGGAAAACATTTTTCTTAAGAGGGAGAACAGTGAAAAAAGTCAGGAAAATCAAGTGGATTTGAAAAACTGTTTTCCTACTTGTGTGGCTACTCAAACACTATAAAATATAATTTCACTTCAAAAATGATTTCCCAGCCAAATTTTCCAGATTATCAAACAAACAGTGAATCTATTTTTTTCCCCTTTCTTAATCTCTATTTTTCCGATGCTTTTATTATTTGACAATGTTAACATTACTCACAAATTGTAAGGGTGCATTTCTAGATGGGAAAATGTATTGATACTTGGAAGTATGGTGAAAAAAATTGCAAAATTTTTGGATTATTTTGTTAATTACCATTTAACCATGATGAGTTGGTCCTGTTTTATATATTGTTGCATATGGGGAGCATGATTGTGTATGGAAAAGGAACCACAAGAAAATGTTGCTTTTGACGCAAGTATTGAGTGTTTGGAAGTGAGTTTTAATAGTTATGTGCAGCAAATATTGTAATGATGATATGCTTAAATCACTTTAGATGTAGACCTGGCAGCATTTGTGAGAATCATATATGGGGGTGGTTATTAAACAAACGTTAGATTGTGTTTGATAGCTTAACAGACATTGTGCATCTGGGAAGAATTGTTAATCATCTGTGAATAGGTGGTTCGATGAGCAGGATAGAGGGAGAGTTGATCAGTGTAATCGAATTACAATGGATCAAAAGAAGTACATGCATAAATCTTTAGTCAATTAATTGGCATATATATTGAGAAAAACATGGATAAGTATGTCTCTGTTGTGGATGCAAATTTCCGTTGGATTGAAATCACGCGGAGCAATCTGCATAAGATAGAATCACGTGCTGATTACGTGGAGTAATCTTCATAAGATAGAAGTTAATTTTTGACACTGGTGTGGTGCTTGCCACGGAGACTCCAATGCCAAAGTTAGAACAATGTCTTCAGAAAAAATGTTTACATCTCTATATTTGAAGAGAATTCTGAATCAAGAAAGAGTCACTGCCAAATGGTTTTGTGTTTAGCTATTTATAGAGGCAGACCGAATAAACTACTAGCAGATGAGTGAGATACATGGCAGATGAGTGAGACACATGGCAGACACGTGGCAGATGTGTGAGTCATCTGCTTGGAGGCGGTTGTAACTTTTCTTAGGTAGTTGTTACTTCCGTAGATAGTTGTAACCTCCTGTTGGCGGTTGTAACTTCCTATTTTGAGTCACCTCTCCAGCCAGCTTGGGTGCTCACTTGAGCATGGTGGTCAGCGTCGAACACTACTTCCTTGCTGAGAAAGAAATGTTATGCTGAGTTGCGTTGGGCCCAAACTTGGGCTTTCTCTACTTGTAACTTTCATGGGTAATATTCGGGCTTCTCGAGAACATCTCAAATATTTGGATTTCCTTTTCCTATTGGGCTAAGGATTATTTTTTGCTCCCACAAATACCCTTAATCTTCTTTGCTTTTGAGTTGACCGTTTTTCTTTTCATTCTTACTTAAAAGTGTAGGTGATGTATTTTCACTCATGAGTCCCGCCAAAAATAGAAGTAGAATGCTCCTAATTTAGCTGACTTGTCTGTTTCTATTGATACAAGTAAATGATCTGCATGTAGAGGCCTCAATTGTTGTTAAAATGTTGTTTGCTGAAGACAAAATGATCTGCATGTTGAAGCTTTTAGTGCAGATGAGGTGGTCTACCAGATGAGTCATATATAGTCATTTCATAGGTTCTTGGACTTTGTCCAAATAGAGGATCTTCCATAGGTGAATAAAAAAAGTTCTTCTCCAGCATCCTGGTGATTTAATGACCCGTCTTATATAAATGTCACATATCTTTGGGCTGACCTGCCCATGTTTCAGCATGAGTTGAGGAGTCTTCATTTATTGAAGGACGCGACACTGATCTACTGGTTGACTTTGTTTCCCCAGTTGAGGTGAGAGTGAATTTTACTATGAAATTTGCTAAGACTTGAGCCTTCATAGTTGTCATCGACCGGTGGATTTTGTTGAAGGATGAGACATTGATTTGCTGGCTGACTTTGTTTCCCTGGTTGATGAGGGAATGAATTTTGCTAAAACTTGAGCCTTTAAAGTTGGCTTTGGCCAGTAGATCAAGTTGAATTAGCTTAACTTTATCGCCAATTTCATGAGTTTTTAACAAACATCTAAGAGGAAGTTGTGCTCCCAACTCTTCGCTGATAAGAACTGAGCTAACTGCTACATTTGAAATTGCCAAGTAGATGTACATATTTTCTCTTGGATTTGTTTGCTGATCTACTCAAGAATTGATCCAAAGTTGCTGCTCTACTAGTGAGACTTTGAATTTCTTTAGGAGTTGATGGTGACTTCATGTCAAATAGTGGTCTTCTTTGCTTTTATGATCCCCAAACTTTGTGTATGTTTGTTGGTAAACTGACTTAGAAATATTTGCATTAAGGGCACAAAAAGTTTTATTTGCCTCTTTCATGAGTTTCCAATATGCGTAAGTCAAAATTTAAGCATAACTTGAGAAAAATAATCATGGATTTAAATATATTTATCTTGGAAATTGCACAGGAATATTGTGTGATCTGCTGACCATTTGACAAAACTTAAAAGAGATTTAAGTAGTCAAGAGTAAGATGTTTTTATGCTCAGTGATTGATTAATTGAATTACCCACTCACCGAGAGTGACATCCTCTACTGAGGCATTTGGTTTGTGTGGTCTGCTGATCACTTGACTAAACTTAAAACGAATTTAAGTAGTCTCGAGTAAGATGCTTTTATGCATTGAATTACCCACTCACTGGTAGTCTCTACTGAGGCATTTTGCTTGTGTGGTCTACTGACCACTTGACTAAACTTAAACAGATTTGAACAGTCTTGAGTAAGATGTTTTTAAACAATGAATTACGCACTCACTGAGAGTGTCATCCTTTACTGAGGTGTGATCTTCTATTGAGGCATTTTACTTGTGTGGTATGTTGATCACTTGACTAAACTTAAACGGATTTAAGTAGTCTTGAGTAAGATGTTTTTATGCATTGAATTACCCACTTATGAAAAGTGTCAAACTCTACTAAGGCATTTCGCTTGTGTGGTCTGTTGACTAATTGACTAAATTTAAACGAATTTAAGTAGTCTTGAGTAAGATGCTTTTATGCATTAAATTACCCACTCACGTAGAGTGTCATCCTCTACTGAGGTGTAGATAAATATTTGTATTTCTGAATGTCTTCTACTGTATGACATGTAAAATGAATTCTCATATTTTCCTTTTTCAACTGAGGAAGGTGTGTTCTTTGCTGAAAAGCAAAATAATGTATCATTTGTTGTGGTATATGTAAATATTTGTTCAGATCTTTTCTTTGCAGGTCTTCTTTCATTGATAACGGTCTCTTTGATCAAGGTTGGTTCTTTTCGTGGAGAATTTGATTGATCGAAACGGAGAACACTGTGTATGTTCTACTGAATGAGGAGTTTCTTGTTGAAGAGATAAAATACAATAAACAGATAAAATACAACCAAGTTTTTCTTACATGTACATTGCATTTTTTTTCTAAGAAGTTAAACATGAAAAAGCTAGGACGCCTTAACTTCAATCTACTTTGTGAAATGGTCGGTTGCCACAATCATCAAATTCTTTGGCACAATCATCAAATTCTTTTGCGCTGAAGAATTTGATTGATCGGAAAAGTGAACTCTGTGTATGTTTTACTGGTTGAGGAGTCTCTTGATGGGAAGCGCATTCTACGTTTGTCACCTTTTCCGTCATCATCTTTTTGATCTACATTTGTTTTTGCAGGTTGACTATCTTTCTCAGGTATATCTGGTGCCGTAACACTATTTTTTTGTCATCCCAGAAAACATAGCGTTCTGCCATGGCAAAGATTTTGGTAAGAGTTTTTCCGGTTTCATGGTCAATTTACCATACAATATGTGATCTACGGGAGACCCTTCTTGAAAGCTAATGATGCAATTTGGTCATCACACTCATTTATGCTCACCCTTTCTGCTTTAAATCTTTTGATGAAGTCTCAGAGAGATTCATTTGACTTTTTCTTTATGTTGAAGAGGTATTCAGCATGTTTTTTTTTTATGGTTTGATAGAATGAATACTCTTTTGTGAAAGTACGGGAGAACCCTCCAAAATTTTGTCAAAGTGTAAAACCAATCTTTGCCCACTCCTTGTAAATTCATTGCAAATATTTTGCACATAAGTGAGTCATCATTTTTGTGTAGAGTCATGAGACTTTGAAAATGCTTCAAGTGTCTCTCAGGATCAAAATCTCCTTTGAAAGGAGTAAAGGTTGGTATGGTAAACTTTGCTGGTGGAGGATCCCCTTCAATGTCATTTGTAAAAGGTGAAGTGTTTATCAAGGCCACTTCTCTGTGCAGAATATCATATGGATTTCTCATAACTTGTAAATTCATCAACTTCTCTTTGACCATTCGTGCCTCATCATCTGCTTCCAAGGGCTTGTGTGTATTTTGCTGATCTGTCGTATGGTGATTCCGATTCTGATTATCTGCGGTAGATGATTCCTCATATTCTGAATTTGATTTTGACTTACCTGCATGTGAGTGAGTTAGAGTCTCAATAGAATTCACCTGAAGGCTCCTCTTGATTTGACGAGCCTCTGAATGTGGGAGGGACAAATCAGTGTAATGATCTAGATCTAATCCCGTGCGTTGTTCGCATCCATTGGGATTTTGTCTTTTGCGCTGACCACTTATATTGGGTGTAGTCTACGGTCCTAGCCTTGAGTGCACAGTTGCTTGGGAGCCCAACCTTGAGAAGACGCTCGTTTGAGGTCCAAGCCTAGAGTGCACATTTACTCGCGGCCCTAATCTCGAATGAATGCTTTCCAAAGGGATTGTTTCCCTTTGATGGATGACTACTTCCACTTCTATGCGCATGATCTGCTAGTAGACGACGATGTGTCGTCTTACTTGGTTGTTCGCTCACTAATCACTCTACCACTTGGGTTTGTTCTTTCAATATTTTGGTCAGATTGGCGATCTGACCTGCAAGAGTTTCTTGTTGTGTCATCTCTATTGTTGCTTGTGACAAAAGGTTGCGTTGATAGTCAGTAGGAGGTGGCAGATCCACTATCAGTGGCTATCCGATCGATAATGGCTAAACCCATGATGACGATGGCAGCCTAGTAAGAGCAAGATACCTTGTAACATTATTTTTGCTAGTTTGTTTTCGAGTTCCCACCATTGTATTGAATTGAAAATAAAAGTGTTTGTGAATGAAATTGAAACTAAATAAATGAAGGTTTTTTTTTGTTTTTTTTTTTTTTGTAAATGGAAGAGAGCATGCAATGAATTTGATTCAAACTCTCATTGTAAGCACCAATTTGTGGATGCACATTTCTGTCAGATCACGTGGAGCAATCTGCATAAGATAGAATCATGTGCTGATCACGCAGAGTAATCTGCATAAGATAAAAGTTAATTCTTGACACCGGTGTGGTGCCTGCCATGGGACTCCGATGCCAAAGTTAGAATAATGTCTTCAGAAAAATGTTTATATCTCTATATTTGAAGAGAGAATTCTAAATCAAGAAAGAGTTATCTCCAAATGGCTTTGTGTTTGGCTATTTATAGAGGCAGAGCGAATAAACTGCTGGCAAATGAGTGAGACACATGGCAGATTAGTGAGACATGTGGCAGATGTGCGAGTCATCTGCTTGGAAGCGGTTGTAACTTCTCTTAGGTAGTTGTAACTTCCTGTTTTGAGTCACCTCTCTTGCAAGCTTGGGTGCTCAGCTGAGCATGGTGGTCAGCGCCGAACACTACTTCTCTGTTGAGAAAGAAATGTTCTGCTGAGTTGCATTGGACCCAAACTTGGGCTTTCTCTACTTGTAACTTTCATGGGTAATATTTGGGAGACTCGAGAACATCTCGAATCTTTGGGCTTCTTTTTCCTATTGGGCTAAGGATTATTTTTGGCTTCCACATGTGTAACACAAAAATTGTGAGAATTTTGCGAGGGACATTATTTCTAGCCTGCCACAAAAAGGGATTTTTTGTTTGATATCTAGAGAAATTTTTGTGTGATATCTATAGGGAATGGTTGCAGTGGAAGTTTTAAACATTTAGATCAGATTAGAATAGATGTTAAAAACATGGCACCCACACATCGGTTTTCCTTTGTTAACTATTTTCTACTTAAGGATCAAAATATTTTTTTTTTTTTTTTACAAAAATTCTAAAGAGCCTGGAGTGAGAGAACTGAGTAGTGCCTGGGGAGGGTGTCCAACACGTGAGTGCCAAGTCTACCCCTCCCCTTCCTCCTCCTTCTTCACAGTTTCGCCACCACACTCATCCTTCCTCCTCTATTTCGTAGCCTCACAGCCCCACCGCCACCCTCCCCAAGCTTCGCCCACTACTTGTTCACCTCCGCCACCACCACCCACCAATTCACCCATCTTCACTTCTCAAAATATTTTAGCCATGATTATGTTAATTAAAAAAATTCCACAATCCCCACCCAATTCAATTTTAATCTGGTGGGTTTTGAAGTGGGTTATTTTTACTCAAATAAAAATCAGTTTGGTGGGGGGGGGGGGGGAGTTGGTGGCAAGAAGAAGAAGTAAGAAATAGATTGATGTTCAACATGATAGAGGGTGGGGTGATGACGGCGATGGTGGTTTACTTAAATTCAAATTGGAGGGGTGATGGTGTCAAATGGAATGGGGTGATTAATTTCAGAAGTGGGGTGGGGGTTTTTGGGGGTGGATGGCGCACTAATTCCACAAATATGGAGGAGCTGGAGACTTGGAGTGAATGGCGGTGGGCTAAATTCAAATGTGGGGTACGCTCGATGGGATGGCGATGGTGAGGTGGTTCACTTCAAATGAGGTGGGTAGAAGAAGGAGGAGGAAGGATGAGGGTGGCGGCGGGGTTGTAAGGAATGAGGAAGATGAGGAAGAGGAGGATTGCGTTGGGGCTATGAGGAAGGAGGAGGAAGGGAAGGGTGGTGGCTTGGCTACGAAACAGAGGAGGAAGAAAGATGAGGGGAAGAGGAAGGGGAAGAAGAAAGGGGTAGAATTGGCACTACACCCTCCTGAGCACTACTCAATGCTCTCTCCCCAGGCTAAATAGATTTGTTGTTTTTCTAAATCAGATTTTCCCATTATTATATCTAAACAACCAAGGAAATGTGTACACCTGGAATGAACATGAATACCGATAGTGAAAATATGATCGAGTTTTTAAACTATGTTTAGAAGCAAAGGAAGTTGTTTGGTAGTAAACACCTTTTGTACTATTTGTTCTTTTTTTCTTTTCTTTAAATTACTATTATTTATTTAGAACACCTTTTGTACTGTGCTACTATTGATTTCGAGAAATAAGCTATATTTAATAAACAAAATAGTTACGCGTTGGTATCTTTTCATTTGAATGCATACATGCGAATGCCAAGTTGAAGGGTGAGTACAATCTTTTATGCATTTTTTGTGCAATTTTTAAATACAATAATGAAACAATAAAATATAGTCAAAATTTTATTACAATCTATATTACAATTCAAAGGGGCTTTTTATCCAACGTGGTAGTTTTATGTCTTTGGCAAAACTTAAGTCAAACAATTCACCCTCGATGCTTTCCTCACTCTCTCCTTTCCCCTCTCTTCCTCTACCCAAACCCCTCCCTCTACTGATTCTCGAAGCAGAGAAGAAGAAGGACGAAAGAAGAAGAAGTTTGAGAAGGTAAGATCCTTCTTCTTCTTCTTCAAATCTGAAGAACACACAGTTTGATTTTTTTTTTCCAGATCTCTTCGCTCTTAAGATCTTTTTTTTTTTTTTTTTTTTTCCAGATCTCTTATCCTCACTCTCTCCTTTCATTCTTCGATTCGGTGGAGGAGGAGGAGGAGGCGAGGTGAAGCCGAAGAGGAAAAGTAAAATCCTTCTTCTTCAGATCTGAAGAACACACAGTTTTTTTTTTTTTTCTAGATCTCTTCACTCTTAAGATCCTTCTTTTTATTTTTATTTTCCAAATCTCTTCTCCTCATTCTCTCCTTTCATTCTTCTATTCGGTGGAGGAGGAGGAGGAGAGGTGAAGCCGAAGAGAAAAATGAAGTCGCCTTCGCAAATAGAACTGTGAGTGATTAATTGGTTGAAGATTTTGTTTTGATTTTGTGTGTTTTTAGGTTTTTGATTTGATTGTTTGTTTAGGGTTTTGATTTGTATGTTTTTAATTGGAAACAGTGGATACTTATCCGCCGGAATCGTTGAGGGCGGAGCTGTCGGTGAAATTCGGAAGCAAGAGCTATAGAGTTTGTTGATGCACAGTTAGGGGAGCGTGTTAGAGAAGATGGACGACAATTTTCATATTTGAGTTGTTTTGCTTATTAATATCATGCAATGCAGCTTTAATATCTATAGTGTACTGGGTATCGTAGAGATTAATTTGGTGGTGTTTTTTAACGGGTTCAAAGAGATTCAATAGTCGTAAGATTCATGCAGCGTCTCTCAATATCCAATAGTCGTAAAAACCCAATTGCAATTATTCGATAATTCCGTGAAAGTACGATGTAATCTGTAGTAGTGCCAACGGCACGGGTATTACACTAGTCTTTAATAATACAAAGATAAATTTAAATATTATATATGTAAAATAAATTTTCATCTATTTTGGATTTTGTTTCTCTTTAAATAAGTTAGAAAAATGCAATTAGTAATTTAGGATATAAACATAATGGCAAAAGTGTAAATCAAACGAGCCAATATGCCTCCATAGGCTCCATGGCTTAAACGGCTTGACTCAGTCAAAAAGTTTGGTTTAAAGTCTTTTTTGTTTTATAATTATCCCATTGAATTTGCTTTTATATCACTAACTGTTCACATCCTAACTATTACACAATATTTAACTAATTGACAAAAGGTTACTTTGGTCATTTACAACTTTGCCATTCATGAGGCATAGCCTCTTTATAACAGTATGGATTATTGAGATAGAAATTTATTTTGGATTTAGGCAAGCATAATATCAATTATATGCAAGCTTTACCCAACAAGCAAATTTAGTTTTAAAATAAATAACTTTACACAATAAGTATAGTTGTGAAACAATTGTTGAATATAATGTTTACTAAATTTTAATGGACAATTAAAATGGGCGAGAACGCAATGTCGTGCATGAAAGCTAGTTGAACTTAAAGTAATTAACACTATCTTTGAGGAAGTATATTTCATTATTTAATGGAAGAATTGGAAAAATATGTTATCTGCTAATTAAAACCTTAGAAAAAGAAATAAATGAAGTATGGATCACCCTCCATGTAACCGGATGATTTGATGTTCATTTAAAATAAATGTGCTTTTATTTCATATTTCAATGGTCATAGGAATTCGACTCTGGTTTCTGCCATATTCATGATTTTATTCTTAAGCCAGGGCTCACATGGTTCAACAGAAGCAAACCACTACAAAAAAAAAAAGTAAATTCAACAATAACATCTTGCTTCGCTAAGTATTAAAAAAGCGTAGTTGCAATGAGTCGGCAACAGCTCAATGCCTGTTGCAATACCGTAGTTATTTGAATCATCGCTCTAGTATAACAACAATCGTGGACTTTTCCGTAGGTATCTGGCAACGGTTTGTGACCGTCTCTAAGTTGCAAAGAATCCGCCTCTAAACCAATTTAAACTCGAAGGTTTATTTGAGATGACAGTTATTGGCGACAACTTTTGAAACTTCTTAGACGGCTTGGGCTATTGCAAATTGACAAAATAGAGACGGCATTTGCCATTGCAAATCAGGAACGGTCAATTGGCCATGGCAATATAAACGGCCGGTATAAATTAGCAACTAGAATGATGTTGTTGCTAACACTAACATGTTGTTGCTAGTAATTTAACTGTCAATTGATTAGCCACTACATCTTGCTGTAGCTAAAAAAATTACTAAACAATATGCAAAATATTGTCACTTCGTAACTGTGATAATGTACTTGTATTGGTTTCACATTTCACATATTTTACTTATGCATTGCAATCAGTTTGACATATTGTTCATTCAAACCCAGAGCTATGTTTTGACATTACTAAAACAAGCTCTGTATAAGAAAGAACATTTTAAAACTTTTTAAATAAAAATCAATAAGGACCTTTACATGTACTATTCCATTATATTCTCCGGCTTGAAAATGATCATCCACAGTAATACAGACCATGCTACGTGGCCCGGTTCCTTTACAGGCAACAATTGATTGAATTTTTGAAATTGATTAATCTGAACTCTACTTATTTAGTACAGTCTTAAGTCAGAATGTCCACCTTCATGAGATCACATTAATTTGCCATGCATGGTATAAGAGCTTATTTGGTGCATAATCAGACCATCAATATTCAAAAAGCTTTGCCCAGACTGAATTTCAGTGTTTTATCGCTTCTCAAAGAGCTAATCATTATAACAATGCCAGAGACTACACTGGTGTCCTAGCCATTCTGTGCCTCGTTTTTACCGTGTTCCTTGCTTTCTTGAGCAACTTACTCTGAGAAATAAGCTAAGGCCTATCTACTATCTTTCCTATCCTGTAAGAAGTTCCATGGAAAGTAGTCTTTTCTGATCCTTGCATTGAGGACCTTCCTTGAGACTTACATAAGAGATTTCTAAATGGTTCCAAGACTTGATGTTTGCTATACGGCTTGCTCCCATATTCTTTGATGCATGCATTACCACATATAGTTATCAATCCATATGTTACGCTCTTGATATTCATAAGTTGTTCTCTCTTAACATTTCTACAGTTTTAGAGTAAAGTGGTGATTTATTTGTTTTTCTTTTCAAAGGATTGAGGATACAATGCTTTTATAAATAACCCAAACTACAACTTAAGTAAAATGCAGTCCAATGGGGGCACGACCTACTATTCATAATTGAATGTCGTTTATGTCTAGTGAGCAATGGTCGATGAGGATTTCTACATTAATTCAATCTATTGTAATCTAATCCAGCTAAGCATCGGGTACAATCCAAAAGTACAGAAAATAAGTAACGTTTGGGCTAACTAATTGTAATCATTTGATTAATTTCTTAGGCTTCTCAGGTTTGTGAATGGTCTTCTTTGCTTATTGCAATTTCTTAGTAATCCATACAAAATAAGAATAGTTGAGTAAAACCATGCTTGCTACTTGAGAACTCTGTTTTGATGCTTTGGAAGAACATAGTGTTGTTTATTTACACCAGAATAAGAACTCTGATATGTGGTGGTAACTGCTAAAATTTCTTTTCATAAATTAGAATTACATATTTTGTTGTTTCAAAATTTTATAATGTGTAGTGCATCATATAAACCACACTATAACACAAGATAAGTTGGTCATAAGTCCTACAAAACCGGCAATGAAGAAACACAAAGTTACAAGAACTCCCATTTCTTGACACAAAACACTATTAAGAGGCTAATCCAATGAATATTAGAGATATATAAGACTAGGAATGGACACTAATCAGATGAAGTGTCTGAGGAAAACAGCGAGGGATCCCACAGGGGGGGGGGGGGGGAGACAGCCGTCCATCTCCCCCGGGATGCGCGCTTGAATTTTCAACGTATGCATCTCGAGGGTTCAAATGCGCATCCCTGAGAGATGGACGGCTCTCTCCCCCCCTGTGGGGTCCCTCGCTGTTTTCCTCGCCATTTCCCTCGACAATTATAATTTTTCCAGATGAATATAGTCTATTACTCATCAGCTCATCACTGGATATACCACCTTTGACTGGCTCATTGCTGGAGGTACTGCTTTTCATGGGCTCATCGCCAGAGATACTATTGGCATCAGAGTCGGGCTTTGAGGTAACTCTAGGTTCACTCCTCGCTTCGCTGCGTGGGGTTGAGTTGGTTTTGAAACTTGGGAAAGCCTCGCCACCCATTTCAAATGCGTTGCTATCCAACATTATGTAGTAGTAGTAATCTACGCAGTTTTGTTGGTTCTTAGTACCAATCACAAGTGCACATTTTAACAGTGCTCGGGTTCAATCATATATCAGTTGTTGATCATTTCTGTTTGTAGTGTCATTGTCACGCCTTGATTTTCGAGACACCTAAATGCCTTGAAAGCCGAGACGCGACTCCAAAACCTTAATTTTTTTAAAAAGAGAAATATAACATTCATACAGACAATCCAATAAAATATGAAAACTCATAATCCTAAAGGACGAGCACAAACAACTTAACTCCACTAGCAGCATCACTAACAACAACAACAACACCTGCACCTGGGTAGGGGGTACACCGATTTGCCACAAAACAAGCAAACGGGTCAACACTGGTATGAGCAGACCACAAATACATAACAGTACTACACAATGATAGGATGCCATGATGGTATTATAAAATATAGTGTATATATCAGTGGTAAACCTACATGGAAATAATGCATGAGATGAAAGTTGAAATGGAAAAAACTCACATCAAGTTAAGATTTTCAATCAACGCGTCATAATCTAAGTCATGAAACTATTCATCAATTTGTGAAAGTAATTACCTTCGTGACGATATACACATGCTTCTATACTAACATATATACAACACTCGGAAAGAATTCATATCGTACTCTAAACCAATGTCCTTGGGAACAACCCATTGCGCCTGGCTAAACCACCCTAAAGCAATGGCTTAGTTTTTCCATCTAAGTGAACACACCAAATCTCAAAGCATCTATCCCCAAAGAAAATGCATAACATCAACTGAGACAGTTCAAAGGAATCATACAACTTAACAATGCACCATCAGTCTTCATCTCGAATGCTCAATTGTGATGTAAATATGCAAGTGCTCAATATCATTATATCATCATATCAATATCACAAGAATATTGTTTCCTTGGTAGTTTGCCGGACATATCTCCCCCGTTGCCCGCCCACCCACCCAAGGTGTTAAATATCAAACAAGTATTCAACAACACCAACAACACTCTTCCCATGGTAGCTTGTCGGCCATATCTCCCCTGCTGCTCGCCCACCTAAGGTGTTACAATACTCTTCCCTTGGTAGCTTGCCGGTCATATCTCCCTCGCTGCCCGCCCACCCAAGGGGGTTACATCAATATACAACCAAGAAAACATTATCCAGCAAAATTCCACATGAATTCTCACATACATATTATAAATGCTTCACTATGCCATCGCTATACTCAAATACATGCCATGAATGGTTATTATGCAACCACTCTCATATGCTATTGTATAGTTCAAAACAGAAATTCATGGAATATTATACAATCTCAGCAAACATACAACAACACAAGAACCAGAAAATTCATAATCCATGATACAATTTCAAAGAACCCACAAAAATGAAAACCCTAAGCAATCCATTTTATTTCAAAGAAAATATTCTAAACTACCAACTAAAATTCGGATCCGAAATTTAACTTTTAATAATGATCTAACTCACATTAAATTTCCAAAACCGACGCTGGCAAACCTCTCTCTCCATGTCAATCTAAAATTTTCATCCAACCACTCGAACACCTTTGCATGTAGGGTCTTCGGCCTCCAGCACCCATATCGACTCCACCAAAGGGCCTGATCAGAGTGGAGTTGCTCGAACAACCTCCAATAGCTCCAATCGAATTTCACAAGATGATACACTCTGATTTTGAGTGGGAACTTGAAGGAGAATGAAGGGGAAGGAAGAAGAAAGGAATAAAATGGAAAAGAAAAGGAAAAGATTTGGTGGAGAAACGGTGGCGAATCATCGGAAATGAGGAGAGCAGCCATGCTGCTCACGAGGAAGAAAGACATAAGAAGGACATGATTTTATAGGTGGGTGGCTACTTGCCCCCACCGAATCTCTAAGGGCACTCGCCAAGAAAAAAATTCTAAAATTTTCAATTAAATTCCAGAAATTTAAATCAATGTTTTAAAGAAAATTTTTCTAAAAATTAAATAAGTTAGTCAAACGAAAATTAGGGTGTTACAGTCATTCATATCGGTTGTTGATAATTTTACATTTTAAGAACCCCATCTCATTTTTTCTTTAGATAATGCTCTGCTCTTCATCTTTTTTTCCCCCTCACCTAATGATATAACTAGTCTTTAGTCTTTACTGAGATTTTCGATCATTATTTTGGTTATTGCCTATTTGATGGAGTAAATTTTGCAATTTGATTTTGGTGTTTGAGGTGAAAGTGAAAAAGAAAAGAAACAAACAGGCATAATACGAGGCCTCGACACACTTGACTAAAAGCATCACTGCAACTCTCATATGACACACTAAACAGATAGAGACACTTACTAGTAAGGACTTAGACACTTAATTAAAACCATGCAGAATAAGTACTGATGTCTAATAGTTAACCACTTTTGACGTCGGGCAGAATAACGATTATTCTGCAGGCTAGTACAACAGATAATTCAAAGGGAAAATAACACAAGAGATTCGCCCAAGAAAACACAGAGAAACAAATCTAATGTTCAATTAAAATTATTAAATCAAAAGTATCTCTAAAGTCAACCCACAAGCCGGGGTTTCTAGCTAAAACTCGTGATTATTAGAATTTTACCAAAAATAGCAAATCCCAATAATCATGCTAAAACAAAATACGTAATAAAAGAAACATTCTGCCAAAAATCTGATCCAAATTGGGTTCAGAAACATTTCCTAAACGAAGAATGAAATATTATCATAAAAGAAAAAAAAATACTAAAATTGTAGATTCGGAAGGGGAATCAGTAGATTTTGGCCTCAAAAAGATGTGCAACCATAATAGCTCGTTGACCACAACGTGCGCGCCGAAAAGAGCTTCATAATTGGGGTTGTTTGCTCGATTCTGATTCCCGTAGCCAAAGTTATGGCCAAAATACTAAAACGCACCCAAAACTGCCAAATTAGAAAAAGATTATGATTTCCTTCCATCCTTGCGCTGATCTACTAATTCAAGATATCTTAGTATTAATAACGTTCTATCTGACAGCTCAGCATCATCTGACTCGGATCCTCCTGCATCAACTTTCAGTTGCATTAAGGGTCCGTCGGCTTTGAGCTAACTTCATAATCAATCCTGCCTTCACTAGATTCCACCTCCACCACTGGAACTACTTTTATCCGAGTCAGTTTCATCACCGTAACTTGGGAAAGCCTTAAGACCATTTTCAAACTTCTCTGGATCATCCAACATAAAATGGTAATACAATTTACAGTTTTCAGCGTGCTTAGTACTAACCACAGTTGCAATCTTTTCCCAGAGCCTAGAAACGGAATCGGGGTATGTTTTCAAATCAGGTACAAAGTTTTAGTGTTCCTCCCAAGTCCATCCTGCAGGCGCAAATTTGAAAGGTTCCCACTCCTCGGGAGTGGCCTGCTTCTTGGGCTCAAAGGAGGGGATCTCCTGGGACTGGGATGGGGAAGTCTTCATGGGGGAGGTTTTCTTGGACTCGCCAGAGGAGGTCTTCATAGGGGAGGTTTTCTTTGACTCGTTGGAGGAAACATTCCTGGATTTGTCATTGAAGACATGAATATTCATGGACTCATTAGCAGATGACATGGTTGTGAGAATTGGTAAAATGCTAAGGCCTCGAAAAATTGGTTTAGTGTATGATAGAAACATGGCCATGGCCTTGGGTCTTTATATAGAAGATGAACTTACCTAGAACCTAGAGGTGCTAATTGGTGCGAGTAAAAATCATACCTGTTATATGAAACAGAATGTAAATTCTGCTATCAAAATACTATTGCAATAGTTGAATGAAATTTGTTTCTCATGCAAATTGAGCTTCATCAGTAAGTCATGCATAACTAATTATTAATGACTTGCAAATTTTACTTGCGCATTGCCCTGCAACAGTAATTAGAATATTGCAACCTCGAAAACTATTTAGTGAATACTATTATACATCCTCCATGAATATTTCTCTATTATATTAATGCTCATCAGCGGAAATTGTAACACTACGAATTGAATTGGTTATATTAAATTGTGTGCACACATTGATTTTGACAGTGTTATTTAGATTATTAAGTATTAAAAATAATTTTCATTTGAAATCATTGAAAGTTTTATACGAAATGCAATTGCCCCTTCAACGATGATGATAAAAAGAAGATCTTGCAATTAAGTTCTCTCAGATGGGAACAAAAGTAATTAAGTAGTAATGCGATTAGAGGGGTGTTGAAGCTCATTCCAATGGCAGATCATTATCAGTAGAATAAAGAAACTTGAACTTATTGTAATATTGTGTTCAACTTAATTTAGTGATCAAATGTCACTATTAATTTATATCACAAGAAGATTATACAATTAACTCACTAGAAAATAATATATTTGATAAATAAGATCAATAAACAAGATATGATTAGTTCAAGAAACCTACAATATCTCAAACATAAAAACAGTGAAAGCTTTCCAGACAAACATACTAACTAACACACATTAAGAATCACTTATATTTGTAACCATACATAACCTAATCTTTACATATTAATACTACTACTTTTTCTTCATCACAACAATGTAAGACATAGGACGATCAGGTATTGCATTCAATGAAAGTACAAATATTTACGATGATAATAATGCTATGGTAACAGGTAGAGGAAATTCCTAATCAGGTTGGATATAATCAAAATTAAAGTTCGCTGTACTAGGAGAGATCTTGAGCAAGAATATTCAAATAGCAGAGTATCCCTGTGGTGGGTGCTGAGTACAACTATCACAGATTGGTGGATGAGTGGCCATGTCAAAGTTGCCTTAAAAAAGGCGGTAAAATGAACATGAAGGCGGAATGGAAGAATGCCAGTTAAGATGCATATGACTGCTATACTTTTATAAATAAAAATAAATAGGGCAAATAGAAAACTAACCTTATGGTTTCCTTGTATTGACCATCATTATTCAACATGACAAGCTTTGGTGGAGAACTGAATACACATACTGAACTTTGAGTGAAGGGAATCGATATTTCTCTTCTTCAATAAAGCCAACCACCTCAGGATAGAAGACGAGTTTCCTCATGCACACCTCTAGTGCAGCTCCAGCAGTTGCAGTATCATTTCTTGATCCCTTCCTACATTACGATAAAAGTCAATAAGAAGTCATTGTTTGAGTGTTTGACGAATTGTTGTCTAATGTCTGGCTCTTCATTTCTTTAAGTGTGGATACACATATATGAAAATTTGTAGCAGACTATCGCAGCCCTTGTTCATTTTTACATTTTTGCCTCTGCCTTTTTAACCACTCTTTAAATATAAAAACAACAAAGAAATGGCAAAAGGGTAATTTCGCCCACCCAGGCTGCAAACCCAGGCAGCAGACCCAGGCTCCCTAGAATTATTCCCTGTCTAGATCATAACATGAAACTTCTTGGATTCATGAGCTGCACGATGGGTAAAGGCACACGACCAATTTCAATAGCATTAACATCGTCTACAAGCTTTTTATAGTGTTTCTCCACTTCCGCTGCACTTTTCCCTATAAGTATAGCAATTCTTCCCAACGTCCTTCAACACCTTCGCCATAAGTGGCTAAAGCACTTTCAAACTTCTTATCTTCCTCCCATGTCCAGGAGGGGCCTTCCGAGGAGGTTATGGGAGAATCTAAACCTGCAAAGGAGGTTTTGCTCAAACCTGCAGAGGAGGCTTTGGGAGAAGGGTTGCCAGAACCGGATGCCATGGTTGTGATATTATAAGCTTGAAGGTTTTGAATGATACAGAAACATGTCCATGTTTAGTTTTTATATAGAGAGTGAGAGGTGTTATATATAATTGATGTTGAACAAAAACACACTTTCTAGATGAAAGTATACAAAAAATTGCCACTTAGTAAATGTGTTAATGTACTTGTATTGGTTTCACGTTTCACATATTTTACTTATGATGCCTAACAATCAATTTGACATTTTGTTCATTCAAATCTAGAGTTATGTTTTGACATTACTAAAACCAGCTCTGTATAAGAAAGAACATTTTCAAAACTTTTTAAATAAAAATCAATAAGGACCTTTACATGTAATATTCCATTATATTCTCCGGCTTGAAAATGATCGTCCATAGTAACATATACCATGATAAGTGGCCTGATTCCTTTACAGAGAACATTTGATTGAATTTCTGAAATTGATTAATCTAAACTCTACTTATATAATACGGTCTTCAGTGAGGATGTCCACCTTCATTCGATCACATTAATTTGCAATGTATGGTATAAGAGCTTATTTGGCGCTTAATCAGACCATCAACATTCAAAAAACTTTGCCCAGACAGAATTTCAGTGTTTTATCGCTTCTGAAAGAGTTAACGTTAAGAGCAATCAAACAATGCAAGAGATTGCACCGGTGTCCTTGCCATTATGTGCCTTGTTTTTTTTTTTTTTTAACGTGTACCTTGCTTTCTTGATTAATTTATTATGACAAATAAGTTAAGGCCTATCTACTATCTTTCCTATCGTGTAAGAAGCTCCATGGAAAGTAGTCTTTTCTAGTCCTTGCTGATGAGGACCTACATAAGAGATTCCTAAATGGTTCCAAGATTTGATGCTTGCTATATGGCTTGTTCCATATTCTTTGATGCATGCATGTACCACGTATACTTGTCAATCCATATGTCACGCTCTTGACATTCATTAGTTGTTCTTGTAAGGAAAATACCTATTAATGCAAATAATTCCAATACAAATCCTGGACCTAGGTGGTGATAGTGAATGGCTAAAAATACTATGCAAGTAATAGCAAACAACAAGCAATATGCAGAAAATAAAGATGACACCGAGATTTACGTGGTTCGATTTTTCCTACTCCACAGACGACGACTCTGTAACTATTTTATTGATATGGAAATACTTACTTGAAGATTACAACGTTGTCAAGCAACGATCCTTGAGATTACCCAATCTCAAGCAAACAATACCACCAAAAGTTTGACGAAACTTGCAAATGAAGAACACCTGAAATCATTCGATTCCAATCCTTCTACTTGGTTATTGTTTCACGCTGCACACATACTAAATCATGCCAAACTCGCATCCTATTTCACGCCCTTATTGTAGCCTATTTCACGCCACACCGCTGCTTTGTTTCAGCGTTGTATTTGCTGCCAATTTGACGCTGCGTTGCTACTGCGTTATTTTTGCGTTTCTGCTGCGTTATTACTGTGTTTCTGCTACGCTATTGTTGCGTTATATTCTCTTCTTTGCACACATTGAATGTCCATCTTTTAATCTTTGTTTTTGCATGTTGTTATAAAGAGAGAACATCTTGTCCTTGAATGAATTTCAGTCCCACACAATTGGGACTCATAGTCCATGCATGTCCCAAAAATTTGGGAGCCAATCCACAAAGGATTGTGAGTCCTTATTTGGGAAGGACTCCACTTCCTTCTTTGTCTCACAATCTCCACATTGGCGAACAATTTCAGGCCACCACACAAACATCACAAACAACCACATAAGCATCTCCACCTTGGCATGAAAATCCGCCAAGACCCATTACTCGGTCACAAAAATCATCATCGTGCCTCCTTGAGGCGTCAACACTGAGAGAGCCTGAACAAGTTGAAACAATGCTCAAACTTGATCCCTAGAACCACTTTTGTCAACATATCAGCTAGGTTGCCTTTAGTACTCACCTTCTCCAAGAGAACTTCGCCATCTTCGATGACATCCCTCAGAAAATGATACCGCACATCAATGTGATTCGTTCGAGCATGATGAACTTGGTTCTTCGCTAAATGGATAACACTCTGACTGTCACATCATCCCAAGTGACACCCAAATCACTAACCAAGCCTCGAAGCCAAATGGCTTCCTTCACCGCCTCTGATAGAGTCATGTACTCTACTTCAATAGTAGATAAAGCAACTGATACTTCCAACTCACCGGACCCATCGCCAATGTAAAACAATAACCTGTAGTTGATCGGCGCCTATCAAGATCACCAGCATAATCCGAATCAACATAACCTCGAATCATATTTGACACATCTCCTCTCTCATATACTAAACAAACATCCATCGTACCCCAAAGATATCTCAATATCCACTTCACTGCCTGCCAATGTTGTTTTTCCAGGTTTGACATAAACCTACTAACCAGACTGATTGCATGAGGGATATCCGGATGTGTAAAGCTCATGGCATACATAAGACTATCAACTGCACTAGCATAGGGAACCTGTGACATGTATTTCCTCTCATCCTCTGTGCTAGGAGACAATTTACCCGAGAGCTTAAAGTGAGCAGCCAAATGAGTACTTACTGGCTTAGACGTATCCATGTCCAAACAGTGAACAACCTTCTCTAAGTATTGTCTCTGGGACAATGTCAGTCTGCCCTTTTTCCTATCTCTCACTATCTCCATCCCAAGTATTGTATTCGCTGAACCAAGATCTTTCATCTCAAACTCCATGCTAAGTTTCAACTTCAATTTATCAGTTTCTTTCATGCTCTTCGCAGCAATGAGCATGTCATCAACATAAAGTAAGAGAAACACGAAAGACCCATCCTTGAGCTTCTCTGTGAATATACAAGAATCATACCGACTCTTCGCATATCCTTACTCAATCATAAAAGTATCAAACCTCTTGTACCACTGCCTCGAAGATTTGCTTCAATCCATACAGTGACTTCTTCAATTTGCATACATTTTCTTCCTTACCAACAACAACATATCCATCGGGCTGAGACATGTATATGTCCTCCTCCAAATCTCCATGCAAGAAAGCAGTCTTGACATCAAGTTGTTCGAGCTCTAAGTCAAACTACACGCCAATGGTGTTATGGCCTAGTGGTTAGGGCTGTCTGGGTTTGTCCCCCACGTCCTAGCTTCGAATCCCACCTGCTGCATGGTTACTTTCTAATGGGTGTTGACCTATAGGTCGCCCAGTTGATAGGTTATGGGATCCTTAAAAACCCAGCTTGCCTTCCAAAAAAAAAACTACACTGTTAAAGCAAAAATGACTCGGATAGATGTGTGTTTTACCACCAGAGAGAATACTTCATTGTAGTCCACACCTTCTTGTTGTGCATATCCTTTAGCCACCAATTTTGCCTTGTATCGTATACATGTACAAGTACCCCTGGAATCTGGAACCCCGTCTTTTACTGTGAAAACCTATTTACGCCCAATCAACATCTTCCCTCTACGGAGTGCCGCAAGCTCCCATGTATGATTTTTCTGAAGAGATAACATCTCCTCTTTCAAAGCTTCCTTTCACTCCTATTTGTGAACACTTCACAAAGCCTGCGTATATGTGGTAGGAACATCATCATACCCATTAAGAATTGAGAATGCACAAGCTGTGGCATCCTCATAGCCAAATCTAAGTGGTGCATGTCTAACTCGAGGTGTTTTTCCTGCTGCTAAAGACGGTGTTTGTAACTGTTGAGCATGTTATTGTGTAGGATCCATCTCCCCATCAGTATAAACCTCATATCTGCCACTGTCTCATCAGGTATCATATTTGTATCACTCATTCCTTCAGTAGAAGGAACATCATGCTCTGTATGAGATCTAGGAGCTTCAAGCTCCACTTGCAGAGAATTTCCAACATCCTCATCTTCATTATAGCTATCACCCCTCCAAAAAGGGGATCTTTGCATCTCTCACACTTTTCCTGTAACAAAGCCTCCTCATGAAACTTCACATCTCGACTGATCACAAACTTATGCAAGTCAAGGCACCATAATCTATACCCTTTCACATTATCTGGATAACCGAGAAAAATAGTTTTCCTGGCCCTTACTCCAATTGTATCCTCCCAAACATGAAAATATGTTGGACAACCAAATATTTTCAAGTTAGAATAATTTGAAGAAATAAGAGACCATGACTCCATACGAATCTGAGACTCAATAACTAATGAAGGAGAGTGGTTAATGAGATAGCACGTCGTGTTTACTGCTTCAGCTCAACATATTCTGCCCAAACCTGCATTGGACAACTTGTACCGTGCTCTCTCCAACAAGGTACGGTTCATCCGCTCTGCTACCCCATTGTGCTGTGGTGTCGACTTCACTGTGAAGTGTCTTCTAATGCCATGTTCTATATAAAACTGCTTCAAGGGATCCTTGGTATACTCATCGCCATTGTCAGACCTCACTACTTTGATCACCCTTCCTGTTTGTTTTTCAATCATAGTTTTCCACTTCTTGAAGATATCAGTGACTTTATTTTTATGTTTCATGGTATACACTCATACTCTTTGGCTGAAGTAATCGATAAAAGACACAAAATACCTGTAACCCCCTTTGGATGCAACTCTAGAGGGTCCCCAAACATCAGTGTAGATGTAATCCACAATCCTCGTGGTGCTATGAGTAGCATTACTAAAACTGACTCTACACTGCTTCCCAGAGATGCAATGTTCACAGAAATTCAGTTTTTCTATTTTATCACCGCCAAGCAAGCCCCGGTTGCTTAAATTTCTTAGTCCATTCTCACCTACATGCCCTAATCGCATGTGCCATAATTGTGTGTGTGCCAAGCTTTTCTCATCAACAGTTGTAGAAACCATAACTCCACCTACAACTATACTGCCTTGAAGGAAATACAATTTGGCCTGCCTAACCGCTGTCATAAGCAACCTGTCACCAAAATAAACAGTGCAATACCCATTCTCACCAATATACTTGTAGCCTTGAGCTTCAAGCACCCAAGAGAAATCAACCCCTTTGAAAGAGCTCGAACATGACATACCTCGGTATGCTTTCTATATGACTCATCTGCCAACTGGAATTTGACTATACCAACACCCATTGTTTTGCAAGGCCGAGAGTCACCCATTTTAGCCAAACTGCCCTTAACCTTGCGATAAATGTTGAACCATTCCCTTACAAGACACATATGATACGAAGCTCACGTATCCAACATCCAACCGTCTTGCAAATGGTCATAAGATTTTACCATCAGTGCATGTGCTAAGTCACCCCCGATTAGAATATACTCTATCACATCTGGTGTCTCAACAACATTCGCCATTCCCTTCTCTCATTATCTTACTTATTGTGATTATCCTTTCAGTCTGGACAATTCCTTATGTAATGGCCTTTGCGCTTGCATTTGTGACATTCAACCTTAGACATATCTCTGCCTTTTGATTTAGACTGGGTCCTTCTGTAGTTGTTCCTAATTTCTTCCCATTTTCATTGAAAGACCATGTGCTTAAACCTCCTCATTCGAAACACTCTCTCTAGAAGCCTTTGCAAGTACAGCTTGAACAATATCACTATACACAAATTTCTCTTTCTTCAATGTTTTCATCTGATTAGCAAATGGTTTTCATTCCGATAACAAAGAAATTAACAAGAATAATGCTTTCTGACCATCTTCAAATTTAGCTCCCAAACTAACCTAATCTGAATATAAACATTCAAATTCATTTATGTGATCAATCATGAGTTTACCTAGCTGCAACCTGAAAGTGAAGAGTTTCTTCTGTAGGTAAATACATCATACTCATGTGATCATTCTGAAGATACATTGCCTGAAGCTTATCCCAAATACCCTGAGCTGTCATCTCATCAGCAAAGTTGTAAGCCACATTGCGAGAAAGACAAAAATGAATCGTACTACATGCCTTTCGATCTATTTTACTCCACTTCTCGATAACTTCAACCGTCGCCTTATCTGATGATAGTTTTTTTTTCTCATCTAGTGCATCAATCTGATCCAAACTAACCAGAATACCTTTACAATCCATCTAGCAAACTTTAAATTTGTTCCTACCATTGAATTGCACAATATCGAACCCATGAATTTTCATATAGTCATCATCACGTGATGAAGAAGACATTTCAGCCATTTTAATTAAAACCTTCAAAGCACAAACACCAACTAACTGGCGCTCTGATACCACTTGTAAGGGAAATACCTGCTAATGCAAATAATTTCAACACAAGTCCTGGACCTAGGTGGTGACAGTGAATGGCTAAAACGCTATGCAACTAATATCAAACAACAAGCAATATGCAAATAATAAAGATGACACCGAGATTTACGTGGTTTGGCTTTGCCTACATCACGGACGACGGCTCTGTAACTATTTTATTGATATGGAACCACTTACTTGAAGATTACAACGTTGTCAAGCAACGATCCTTGAGATTACCCAATCTCAAGAAAACAATACTACAAAAAATTTGACGAAACTCGCAAACGAAGAACACCCTTAATCACTCGATTCCAATCCTTATACTTGGCTATTGTTTCATGCTGCACACACACCGAATCACGCCAAACTCGCAGCCTGTTTCACGCTCTTATTGCAGCCCGTTTCACGCCACACTCACGCCACATTGCTGTTTTGTTTCAGCATTGTATTTGTTGCTAATTTGACGTTGCGTTTCTGCTGCGTTATTGTTGTGTTTCTTCTGCGTTATTGCTGCGTTTCTGCTGTGTTATTGTTGCGTTATATTCTCTTTTTTGCACACGTTGAATGTCCATATTTTAATCTTTGTGTTTTCATGTTGTTATAATGAGAGAACCTCTTGTCCTTCTATGACTTTGAATCCCACATGTAAGTCACTGAAATTTGGGAGCCAATCCACAAATGACTATAAGTCCTTATTTGGGAAGGACTCAAATTTCCCCATTGTCTCACAGTTCTCTCTCGAACATTTCAACAGTTTTTAAGTGGCGATTTACTTGTTTTTCTTTTCAAAGAATTGAGGATACAGTGCTTTTACAAGTAACCCAAACTACAACTCGAGTAAAATGCAGTCCAATAGGGCACAACCTACAATTCATAATTGAAAATCCTTTATGTCTAGGGAGCAATGGGCCGGTAAGGTCGATTGAGAATTCCTGCATTAATTCAATCTATTGTAACCTAATCCGGCTAAGCATCAGTTACAATCCAAAAGTACAGAAGATAAGTAATGTTTTGGCTAACTAATTGTAATCATTTGATTCATTTCTTAGGCTTCTCAGGCTTGTGAATGGTCTTCTATGCTTACTGGAATTTCCTAGGAATCCATACAAAATAAGAAGTTGAGTAAACATAAATTCTAGGGAGCGAGGGAAAAGGAGTGAGGAATGGGTGTAACCACCCACCCATCCTCCTCGAGATGAATGCATCGCCATCGAGATGCATGCTGACACTCATCTCGAGGAGGATGGGTGGTTACACCCATCCCTCGCTTCCTAGAAGGGCTGGTTGAGTAAAACAATGCTTGCTACTTGAGAACTATGTTTTGATGCTTCGGCAGAACAATGTTGTTTATTTACATCAGAATAAGAACTCCGATTTGTGGTGGTTAACTGCTAAAATTTCTTTTCATAAATTAGATTTACATATTTTGTTGTTTCAAATATTAAAATTTGTAGTGCATCATATAAACCACACTATAACACAAGATAAGTTGGTCATAAGACCTACAAAACCCGCAATGAAGAAACATAAAGCTACAATAATTCCCATTTCTTGACACAAAACACTATGAAGACGCTGATCTGATGAATATTAGAGATATATAAGACTAGGAATGGATACCAATCTGTTAGAGATTAATCTAGACTAGTTCTAGAAGAGATGTGTCTTTTGGTGTTCCAGTGTGTCTTTTAGTATTACTAAGTGTCCTTTGGTAGTGGTCATGTGAGTCCTATTTAAACCCATGTATTATTTGGTTTCAAGCAATGTGAATAAAGTGAGTTCTCTACACATCAGAGTTCTAATTTTATCAAGAGATTACAGTCTATCTTGTTTTCCTTATCTTTTTTTCATTCACATAGTTGCTTAAATCCCAACAAATTGGTATCAGAGCCTAGTCGAGAGAACCATGGCGTTCAATAACAACAATTCCGTCCAACCTCCACTTCCTTTTCTTACCAGTAAGAACTACAATCATTGGAGAATGAAGATGATGGCCCTATTTGGTTCACAAGACCGAGATCGTAGAGATTGGTTTCCAAGAGCCCGAAGATGAAACAAATGTACAAGACTTGGCCGAGTTGAAGTCTAACCGCAAGAAAGACTACAAAGCCAAGTATTTCATTATGCAAACAGTAGATGAAGCTATTCTGGACAGAATTTCAGTAGCCACAACGGCTAAACAAGCTTAGGATATTCTTTATTCTTCATACAAAGGAGATGACAAAGTCAAGATGGTGCGTTTACAAACTCTTCGAGGGGAGTTTGATACACTAAGAATGAAGGAGTCCGAGACTATTGAAGAATACTTCAATCGGGTTATCTCAACTGTCAACCAATTGAGATTGAATGGTGAGAATCTAGAAGACCAAAGAATTGTCGAAAAGATCCTTCAGAGTTTGACTCGAAAAATTTGAGTCTAGTGTTGTTGCTATTGAAGAATCCAAGGATTTATCTTTTTTGTCGGTGGAGAGTTTATTGGGATTACTACAATCCCATGAACTACGAATGAAGCAATATGATTCTAGTTCTATTGAACAAGTCTTTCAAATGCAAGTCTCCTTTAGAGATTCCTCTAAAGATGGCTTGAGAAGAAAAGGTCGTGGAACAGCCACTTCTCGTGGTAGAGGAAGAGGCTATGGTGGACAAGAGAAATCTCATGATGGTGAGTCTTCATCTTATCGTGGAAGAGGGAGATCTTCCTTATCAAATATTCAATGCCATCGTTGTCATATGTATGACCATGTCAAGAGATATTGTAGAAAGAGGATGGAGGAAGACAACAAAGAATCCAATTTTATGCATGAGGAGGAAGAAGACAATCTTTTCCTTACATGCAATGTTCATGGAGCTTCCTTAGAAGATGTGTGGTTAGTGGATAGTGGTTGTAGCAACCACATGACCGGGAACAAGAAGGCCTTTGTGGAGATAAATGAGACATTTCAAAGTGAAGTTAGAATCGGAGATGACAACAAGCTTCAAGTCAAATTAAGGAAGGGGTGATATTCTTGTCCAAACCAACCAAGGAGTAAAGCATCTCTCAAATATATTTTATGTTCCAGGCCTTAAGCACAATCTCTTAAGTGTTGGGCAACTTCTTTTGAAGGGGTATGAAGTAAATTTCAAGGGAGCTTTGTGTGAGATCAAAGATAAGAATGATGCTATTATTGGAAAGATGGGAATGACCAAAAGCAAAATGTTTCCTTTATCTTTCCAAAGTAACATTAATTCTTGTTTCTATTCTATTCAAGACAAGTCTTGGCTATGGCATTATCGATATGGTCACTTGAGTTTTAAAACTCTATCTCTTATGGGCAAGAAGAATCTTGTGGAGGGCTTGCCTACAATTCAACTTCAAGATAAAGTATGTGAAAGATGTGTCTTGGGGAAGCATAGTAGGAATTCATTTCCTAGTGGGAAGGCATGGAGAGCGTCAAAGCCACTTGAGCTTGTGCACACCGATCTTTGTGGGGCAATGCATACTACTTCAATTGGTGGTAACCGTTATTTTGTTACCTTCATTGATGACTATAGTAGGAAGACTTGGATATACTTTCTAAAACAAAAATCAGAAGTATATTGGTTGTTTCAAAAATTTCAATGCTTTTGTTGAAAAGCAAAGTGGTTTCCTATTGAAAACTCTTCGCTCGGATCAAGGGGGAGAATATATTGATCATGGGCTTCGAGATTTCTTAAAAGATCATGGTATTCGACATCAATTTTCAGTCCGTGGTACCCCACAACAAAATGGAGTCGCCGAAAGAAAAAATCGCACAATTATGGAGTTGGCTAGAAGTATGTTGAAGGCCAAGGGATTGCCAAATTCCTTTTGGGCGGAAGCGGTAGCATGTGTTGTTTATCTGTTGAATTGTTCCTCTTCTAAAAGTGTGCAAGACAAGATGCCACAAGAAGCTTGGAGCGGACACAAACCAAGTGTTGATCACTTGAGAATTTTCGGAAGCATTTCCTATTCACATGTACCGGATGAAAGAAGAAAGAAGCTAGATGACAAGTCTGAGAAATGCATTTTTGTTGGATATAGTGAATGTTCCAAGGCATACAAGTTGTACAATCCCGTTACCAAGAAACTCATTATAAGCCGTGATGTGAAGTTCAATGAAGGAGAATCTTGGAATTGGATAGAAAATGCAACCAAAGAAAATGCAAGTTGCATAGAAATCGAAGAAGAAATTGAAGCTCCAATTGAAGAAAATGAAGAGGTTGGTGTTCCACCTTCTTCTCCCAATTCTACTTCATCACCCTCTTCATCTTCAAGTTCAAGTTCAACTTCAAGTTCCACTTCGAAAAAGACAAGGAGTATCCAAGATCTTTATGAACAAACAAGTAGCAATTTGGATGATGATTTGGTTAATTTTGCTTTGTTTGTTGATGCCGATCCAATTATGTTTGAAAAGGCTTCTAAAGATGAGAAGTGGAAGCGTGCAATGGATAATGAAATTGATGCTATTCAAAGAAACAAGACTTGGGAACTTGTTGATCTCCCAAATGACAAGAAACCCCTTGATGTGAAGTGGCTTTACAAAACAAAATTGAACTCAAAAGGTGAGGTTGATAAGCACAAAGCACGCTTGGTGGTGAAAGGCTACAAACAAAAGTATGGTGTTGATTTCCATGAAGTATTTGCACCCGTGGCTCGCCTTGAAACAATTCGAACAGTACTTGCATTGGCAGCTTAAAGAGAATGGAAAGTCTATCAAATGGATGTCAAATCGGCATTCTTGAATGGCTTTCTTGAGGAGGAAGTTTATATAACTCAACCACCTGGTTATGTGAATATTGGAGAAGAAAAGAAAGTATGTCATTTAAAAAAAGCCTTTTATGGGCTTAAACAAGCACCAAGGGCATGGCATAGTCGTATTGATGGCTATTTTTTTAAGAATGGTTTTAAAAGATGTCCATTTGAACATACTCTATACACCAAGGAAGGATCTCATGGTGAGTTTTTGATAGTGTGCTTATATGTTGATGATTTAATATTCACCGGAAGTTGTTCAAGTATGAATGAAGATTTCAAGAAAGATATGATGAATGAGTTTGAAATGACCGACATGGGACTACTCCATTATTTCTTGGGCATTGAAGTTAAACAACAAAGAGATGGGATCATGATCACTCAACGGAAGTATGCAAA
Organism: Berberis thunbergii; assembly: GCA_003290165.1. Lineage (NCBI taxonomy): Eukaryota > Viridiplantae > Streptophyta > Magnoliopsida > Ranunculales > Berberidaceae > Berberis > Berberis thunbergii. The sequence goes on from QNQO01001281.1 coordinate 237,151, forward strand.
AGATTTATTAAGAAAGTTTGGAATGGAGGGCGCACTACCAATTAGCACACCTATGGAGGCTAGTTTGAAGCTAAGCAAATGTGAAGACAATAGACATGTTGATGGAACTCTTTATAGAAGTCTTGTTGGTAGTCTTATGTACTTGACTTCCACTAGACCCGATCTTATGTTTGCGGTGAGTATGCTTAGTAGATTCAAGGAATCTCCTAGGCAAAATATTGGGAAGCTGGAAAAAGAGTCTTAAGGTATGTGAGTGGAACAATTCATGAAGGCATTCAATTCACGAAAGTTGAAGAACCAAGTTTGGTAAGTTATTGTGATAGTGATTGGGGAGGAAGTGTTGATGATAGTAAAAGCACTTCTGGATATGTTTTTAATATTGGTTTCGGCGCAATCTCATGGGCATCTAAAAAGCAAGCTATTGTGACTCTCTCTACAACCGAGTCCGAATATGTCTCACTGGCTTTTCCATCTTGTCAAGCACTTTGGTTGATTTGGGTTTTGAGTGAACTCAAGCATGGACCTGTTAGTTCTCCTACACTGTTTTGTGATAACAGTTCGGCTATTTCACTTACAAAGAATCTGTTTTTTCATGGCAAAAGCAAGCATATAAGGATCAAATAACATTTCATTCGAGACTTGGTTAAGAGGGACATATCAGTGTGAAATTTTGCAGATCTCAAGATCAAGTTGCCGATATTTTCACTAAAGCTTTGAAGACCGACACATTCAAGTTGAAGAAGAAGCTTGGAATGGTGATAGTCTAGCTTAAGGAGGGATGTTAGAGATTAATCTAGACTAGTTCTAGAAGAGATGTGTCTTTTGGTGTTCCAATGTGTCTTTTAGTATTACTAAGTGTCTTTTGGTAATGGTCATGTGAGTCATATTTAAACTCATGTATTATTTGGTTTCAAGCAATGTGAATAAAGTGAGTTCTCTACACATCAGAATTCTAATTTTATCAAGAGATTACACTCTATCTTGTTTTCCTTATCTTTTTTTTTTCATTCACATAGTTGGTTAAATCCCAACACAATCAGATGAATAATTATTCATTAGACACGATACCACTTTAACTAGTTAATACGGAACTCTTTGTTGTTCATTCATCGGCTCATCGCTGGATATGCACCTTTGACTGGCTCAATGCTGGAGCTACTTTCATGGGCTCATAGCCGGAGCTACTACTTTTGGCATCAGGATCGTGCTTTGAGGTAACTCCAGGTTCACTCCTTGGCTCGCTGTGCAGGGCTGAGTTGGTTTTGAAACTTGGGAAAGCCTCGCCACCCATTTCAAATGTGTTAGGGTCATCCAACATTACGTTGTAGTAGTAATCTTCGAAGTTTTGTTGGTTCTTAGTACCAACCACAAGTGCACAATTTAACCAGTGCTCAGGTTCAATCCTATATCAGTTGTTGATAATTTCTGTTTATAGTGTCATTCATGTCAGTTTAAGAACCCCATCTCATTTTTTCTTTAGATAATGTTCTGCTCTTCTTCTTTTTTCTCCCTCATCTAATGATATAACTAGTCTTTACCGAGAATTTCGATCCTTATTTATGGTTATTGCCTATTTAATGGAATAAATTTTGCAACTTGATTTGGTGTTTGAGGAGAAAAGGAAAAACAAAAGAAACAAACTAACACTCCCATACGAACACTAAAACATAGTTATAATTAGGCATAATATGAGGACTCGACACACTTGCTAATAAGGACTTGACACACTTGACTATAAAGCATCACTGCAACTTTCATATGTGACACTAAACAGATAGAGACACTTACTAATAAGGACGAGACACTCAATTAAACCATGCAGAATAAGTACTGATGTTTAATAGTTAACCACTTCCAGTTGCATTAAGTCGGCTGAGCTAACTTCAGAATCACTCCCGCCTTCACTAGCTACCACTTCCACCACTGGAACTACTTTTGTCCGAGTCAGTTTCATCTCCGTAATTTGGGAAAGCCTCAAGACCATTTTCAAACTTCTCTGGATCATCCAACATGAGATAGTAATACAATTTACAGTCTTTAGCGTGCTTAGTACTAACCACAGCTGCAATTTTTCCCAGCTCCGAGAAACGGAATCGGGGTATGTTTTCAAAGCAGGTACAAGCTTTTTGTGTTCCTCTCGAGTCCATCCTGCAGTCCCAAATTCGGAAGGTTCCCAAGCCTCAGGAGTGGCTTGCTTCTTGGGCTCAGAGGAGGGGATCTCCTAGGACTGGGATGGGGAGGTCTTCATGGGGGAGGTTTTCTTGGACTCGTCAGAGGAGGTCTTCGTGGGGGAGGTTTTCTTGCACTCGTTGGAGGAAACATTCCTGCACTCGTCAGTGGAGACATAAATATTCATGGACTTGTTATCAGATGACATGGTTGTGAGAATTGGTAAAATGCTAAGGTCTCGAAAAATTGGTTTAATGGATGATACAAACATGGCCATGGCCTTGGGTCTTTATATAGAGGATGAACTTGCTAGAGTCTAGAGGTGCTAATTGGTGTGAATAAAAATCATAATTGTTATATGAAACTGAATGTAAATTCTGCTATCAAAATATTCTGGCAATAGTTGTGTGAAATTTATTTCTCATGCAAACTGAGCTTCATCAAATATGGAAACTGTTTTGATTCTTTGCGATGATATTTAATATTAATGACTTGCAAATTTTACTTGTTTTCATCAAGGGTTAAACAGAATTTTAATCACTGCTCTTAACTTTGTATAGCTAATTGTCCATTTATGTATTTAAGTTTTATAAGTTTGCATTGGCGCATTGCCCTGCTACAGTGATTAGAATATTGAAACCTCGAAAAGTGTTTACTGTACTATTATACATCCTCCTCATTCATGTTAGATTGCTGCGTCAATGAATATTCCTCTATCATATGAATGCTCATCGGTGGAAATTGTAATGCTCTGAATTGAATTGGTTATTTAAATTGTGTGCATACATATTGATTTTGACACAGTGTCATTTAGATTATTAAGTATTAAAAATAATTTTCATTTGAAATCATGGAAAGTGTTATAGGAGATGCAATTGCCCCTTCGAGGATCGGTGATGATAAAATGAAGGTCTTGCAATTAAGTTCTCTCAAATGGGAACAAAAGTAATTAATTAGCAATGCGATTAGAGGGTGTTGAAGCTCATTCCAATGGCAGATCATTATCAGTAGAATAAAGAAGCTCAAACTTAGGGTGTGTTTGGTTGCATGGAATTTTATGTCATGAGAATCCATGAGGGGATCCCTATATTTTAGGCTAAATTGATACATTACTCCACATCTACCATTTGACCAACATTTGATTTTGTGATCAATGGTGGGAATTAATGGAAGTCACATGAACATGAGAATTTCACTCCTTGGTCCCCCAAGGCATGTGATTCTCATGTTCATTGAACTTTCATTCCCACCATTGATCACAAAACCAAATGGTGGATGTAAAGTAATACATCAATTTAGCTTAAAATGTAGGGGTCCTCTCATGGGATTCCATGCAACCAAACACACCGTTATTGTAGTATTATGTTCAACTTAATTTAATGATCAAATGTCACTAATATAATATATATATATCACAAGAAGATTATATAATTAACTCAATTGATCAATAACATGATATAATTAGGTCAAGAAGACCTGCAACATCTCAAACATAAAAACAGTCAAAGCTTTCCAGACACACATACTAACATACATTAAGAATCACTTATATTTATAACCATATATAACCTGATCTTTACATATTAATACTACTACTTTTTCTTAATCACATCAATGAAGGACAGAGGACGACCAGGTGTTGCATTCAATTTGCTATTTTCAGATGGCACTTCACTAGCTCGGCTAGGTGCACCAGTTTCAGCTATTCCCTTATGATGAGCTATTATAAGAAACGCTTCACATTCGGCTACACGTTCTTTGTGGTATTTTCCGACTTCTTCTACGCTTTTCCCAATAGCTTTTGCAACTCGCTCCCTGAGGCTTTGGGTTTCCTTGTGAGAAATGGGCATTACAGCGAAAGAATCTTCATACGCCTTAATTAATTTGCTCCCTAGTCCAGGAATCTTCATTCTTGCGAGAGTTTTTATCAGCACATTAGCACTACAATATGCCGATAAAAACAATATGATTTGGCTAGGTGTGTGCATGTGTTTTTGTTTTGAGGTAAAATTAAGATCTTATCAGAAATGAAAACAAAACAACCTATACAGCAACACCCAACCTCTCCCATCAGAGCAGACAAGTGATTTTCCTAAAATATCTCAATTTCTTTAGCGCAATGACTATTGATTCTCAACATAAGGCAACTGTAGGGCATGAAAGAGAACAACCATATGAGAACACTACTGAACTAGATTAATCGAACACAACTTTAAAATCTGTGTTTCAATAGAACCAGGTCAATGGCTAGAGACTGCCGGGATCTGGAGGACTATAAGATGCATACAATAACGAGAATGTATTCAATTTCTCAACAAAAATCAAGTCTTGATGGGCTATCAACAAAGATCAGAATTATCGAGATAAGTATTTCCTTTTCTCTGAAGAATCTAACCAGTATTGTATCTGAAACAGGAAAAGTGAGCGATAAGCTACCAAAGTACATGAAGTTCTAGTCGTTCATAGTTGTTTTAAAGGGAAGTGTATATTCCACTTTGTTGACATTCGTGTTCTTCTCTGCATTTCTCTCTGCTATGATCTTGGACATCCCAAACATCTGAAATGTTGTATAACAGGTACATATGTCAGGAATGCATATAATTACATTATACCTTCCGTGAAGAATTTCAAAGTGGTAGCAGCATAGGCTATATTTGAAAGACATTATAAATTACTAACCTTTGAAATTGTCTTCTGGAAACAAGTTTCGTGTTCATCCATTGAAGCATTAACAAACTCGTCAAGGTGGTCCTTTAGATCTTCCAGGAAATATGCATCACCAGACTTTTTCTTCCGGCAAGATTTAATGGGTGGCGGTGTGGTGGTAGTTGATTATTTAGATTCAGGTACTCTTGTTTGTGCTTCCATCCTTGAAACCTCTACGAAAACTTTAGATCACTGGCTCACTGCAAAATAGAACAGGCAACAAACACAACATTTCAACTTTTTTTCCTTTTCTTGTTGGATATTAATTATGTTTAAATTGTATATAAATGCACTAGAGGCACACATCATTCCTCCCAAGAATGTCACAGAATCCCAGTGGAGATGGTATCCAGACTTTGGATATACGGTGGTAGTATCTTATGTAGGACGACGGCCTATGATGTTTGTCTTGGAAGCGGCGACTAGGGTTTGCAAACCTTCGATCTTCTCCTTCCCTGCCATGGGATGATGATCCAGCAACAAGACCCACCACTTGCTTCCCCTCATGCCTCTCGAGGGGAAGACAATACACATGAGGGAGGCGAAGACCCTGGACCACAAGCAACTGCTGCTTCAGCAGCACCTTCAGCCGCACAGATCACAACAGTTCTAAAGGGCCAAACGAATATCGCTCTCAATGCAGCTATCAACACTAGTGCAGCCTGGAGACATGCAACAACCCCAAAGACGATGAGTTGGTCTTCCTTGTTTGAAAAACGACATTATAAGAGCAGTTCTAAATTGCACTATATTAAACCCACAGATGTCGAGGGAAAAAAGATAGTCCACATCAAGAAATCTGATCATGCAACAATGATAGAGGAGTGTGAGACCTATCTTATTGGTAACTTTGTTGGGAAAAGATTGGCATACAGCTTCGTAAGAGACAAACTGAAAAAAATGTGGGGTTTGAAAAGCGAGTTCGAGATGACAGTATATGGTGACAAATCCTTCGTTTTTCGATTCAATAATGAAGAAGATCGCGAGAAGGTGTTAGACATTGGGCCAGTTCACATCGCAAATAGGATATTCCTTATTCGGCCATGGAAACCTTATATGGAAGAGAGCGTCGAGGTCCTCGACTCGGTACCGATCTGGGTAAATCTGCGTCGAGTCCCTCTCTTCCTGTGGAGCCCTGCTGGACTGCAGTCCATTACCAGTGTATTAGGCACTCTGCTCATGCTTGACAAAGCGACCGAGCAAAGATCTCGATTGTCTTACGCACGAGTCTGCATGGAAATCGAAGCAGATAGCCAATTCCCCAGCTCCATCCCAGTTGTTATCGATGATGGGAAACTAATAAACGTCGAGGTTGAATACTCCTGGCGTCCTGTCAAATGTAGTCATTGCAAAGGCTTCGGTCATGCATCTGCTCACTGCCCCAAACAAAAAAATTACAAGGCCAACACACCAATTATTGGCGAGCCACAAACTCCACCAGTAAAGAGAAGGAAACGACTGTTGTTCTGCAGGAGGACGGATGGCAAGTTGCAACAGGCAAGCACACGTACAAACCAAGCGGGAACCAAACCCAACAGGAGGCGGCAGTGCAGTGCAGGAACCACAATACAGAATCCACAATGCAGGAACCACAATGCAGGACCCAAAACCCACAAGCGGAGGCAGTACAGGAACCACCTACTACTCAACCCATTGCAGATGAACACGCACTTATGAGCTTGGATGCGGAAGATCCACAACTGTTGTTGACGGCTGCTGCTCCGCAAACCCAGTTCATTGATACGACTAAGGAGCAACTGCTCACAGAGCAGCAGAGTTTGTTTGTTGTTGTTAAGGAGCAACACTTAAAAGAATTCAGGGATGATTGTAGGGATGCAGGTTACTCACCCAATGGCGATTCAGGCTGCGGATTCAGACGTTGAAGTAGCAGCAGAGCCAGGTCTGTCTACCCCCATATCTAATTCAGAGGAAAATCCAATGCAAGTAGTGGAGGTGCTTCGCGCAATCGCTGGTATAGGAGAACTGGGGGAAGATCCCACAACGATCATGGATTGCCTGACACTCCAAGACGTTAAGGCTGTACATTCAGCAATTGCAAAAATAGGCAGGGATGCATTGGTCACTGAAATTCAAGCTTCACTTGCAGAGGCAGCACCAAAGGTGGGGAAAAACACTAGTGGAGAAGAACGTGAGGTTCCCACAATACAGCCTACCACGACATATGTTCCTCGAATGTCCTCTCGAAGCAAGAAAACAAATCTTAAATTCAGGTAACTGATGATGATAATACAATTAGAATGCAAATGTTTATTAGAACCTTGTATGGATGCTAGATTAGTGCTAGCATTCAATGGTTTTTATATCATGATTCATTGTGGTTCGTATCCTTACGACGACTTCTCATACATCCTGGGGGCCACATTAGATATAAATCACGTCATGAGAGTGATTAAAGGATTGATTGACACTTATGAGGAAGAAAAGTTATGGCAGGTCTATCATGCAACTACTTTAGTAGCAGAACATTTTGCAGGGTTACTCCCCAACTTGGAGACGGTGATTCTAGTACTAATTAGGTTCTTTGTTGAAGCTTTGAAGCATGTTTATTGTCCTATGGATGCTGTAACGAGTGAACGTACTATCGAATGTAACCTGTAACGGTTCTATTTTTTTTGTGGTCTGGGGAGCCCATTTACACCCCGCGCTTGCCTTTCAAAAAAAAAAAAATCTTATGTAGGACGAAGGTATATTGTTATGTGGTGCTATAGTAGAATAAGAAAATATACGTGTGGGTAAGCTCCTTGCAACCAAGCCAAGGCAAAACTTGTATAGAACTATAAGAGACAGAGCCGAAAGGGATAAAAGTTCAGGATTAACAGACTTGCTTGCCGCCATGAAAGGGAATTTTAGATACATGAGGAGCATTAAAACTGGACAGACATCAGTGTAGGTGACATGGTATGATTTTTGGAGGGCCATTTGACTAGAGAGACTAATGCTCATCCACTCTTATAGTGCTTACTCCCATATTTTTCAATGAGTGAATTTACCATGTACACTTAAAAATTCATGTGACCCCATTCTTGATATTCACAAGTCATACCTACCCAACTGCTGACAATATATTTCCATACATATTTGATTAATTCAAAATTTTCCTTCCTTAGGATTGAGAATGGAATACCTTCACAAAGTCGCCAAAAGACAATTCATTGAAATCCAAAGGGGCACAGACTCTTTCAGTCTAGTATGTAATGCAATAAAGCCCCTACTGAAATAAACCAACAATCACACCCTATAAATTTTGAATTATGCAATAGTATTGCCATTAATATGCTCATGAATGTAACAACAGAAAGCATGAATGTACACTCTGGGAATCAGTTTGATAGATTGAAAACTTATTCGATTGTCAACACTAACTTAGCGGGTATCTGTATCGCCAGTGTGTACCACAACCAAATTTTCACTTAATTGTGGGTGTTAAAGAATAGAAGTCTACATATGTTACAAAATAGGAAAGTGTTACAGACTAAAAGTCTACCTATATTATAAAATAAGAAAGTGTTACAGAATAGGTCAGGAAAGTCAGAATATAATAGAAGTTTTAGGTTTCCTATTTTTATTAGGTTATGTCAAAGTTAGCTCTATATAAGCTTGTATTCTATTCAATGAATTTACAACAATACACAATTACAATAATATAATTCTTAACATGGTATCAGAACAAAGTTATTCTTAGGAGATCTAAAAATCTGGGGAATCACGCTTTTGACGATTGCCTAAACGCAAGAGGTGAGGAAGGGAAAATAGTAGTAGTAACCTATTTCAATCAATTTAACAAACTCGTTCATCACCGCTTCCGCAAACAAACTCATCGTCACCAATCAACCACACCACCGCACACAAACACCCATAGCTCGTTCAGCCACACTTCCTCACCACCTCGCCAACACCGTCCAGAAACAGGGACACACCAATTACTGAAACAGGGATGCACCTCGTCCTCACCATCTCGCCATCCGCCGTCCACCAGTAACTGCTGACAACAATCGTTTTCTTCTTCAAAAAGCAGCCAAATAAATTCTCAATTGCAGCCACTTCACGCAGAGAAGCAGTTCTAGGAAAAACAACAACAACACCACCCTCAGTTTGTTTTTTTTTTAACAAAATAGATACCTTCCTCAAGCCAAATCGCTCCCAATGGAGCACCAAAATCACATATAAAAGAGACCCAAATTGGTGCCAAGACAAATTTGTTGTTTGTTTTCTGTCTTCACGAACCAGCTAGTCAGAACCTTCACCAAACTCAGCATCTCTCTGCTACTTCCTTCTCTCTTCAATGTTCTTTTCAAGCAGCCAACAACTGCTCTCACGAGCAGCAGCAGCAGAACACAGCAAAAGCGGAGAGAGGGGAATTCACCTTCACGAAGAGCAGCCAGCAGAGAGATTGCTGCCACCAATCATCGAGCTTGGCAAAACATCACCAACAATCATCATCAACATTACCATCGAACAACATCACCACACGAACAGACGTGAAGGAGCAAACAAACATTGATTTTCTCTTTACAGTCGCTATTTGCACCCCCGACTTTACTTAGCACCACAAGTTAAAAAAAACTTATTTTAAAGGATCAGGCTATTAGCACTAAAGGTTCAGTCAGAGCTGCCAGTACACTACATAGCCGCCGTCACTACAATACAAGCAATGGTTCAAACACCACCACTTCACCATATACCTGGGGTGGCTCTTGTTTCACAATCACTTACTCCTACCAATTACAACATATGGAATCGAGATCTGACCATGACTCTCAAAACCCAAGTCCAAGAAGAAGAAAATGAAAGAATTTCTTCAAACTGATATAAAGCTCTAGGCTATTTGCACCCCAAGTTTTACTCAACTCAACAAAGAACAATAGCAAAGTCTATCTCTAGCGCACACGATAGTAGCACCTAGACAGATGTAGACCACGCGATCTTTTACTCGTCATCTCTCTCTCCTTGTCACAAGTTCGATCGCACATCAGATCGCACAACAGGGAATAAACACAGGGAAGAAACAAAGAAGAAGAAACGGAGGGAAAAGAAAGAAATTTGAATCTTTTTCACTCCGCTATTCACACCCACCTTATTTGGTCACTACCAAAATCTGTGTTGACTCGAATTGAGCAACACCAAGACTCGAATTGAGTCATGATTTCTTCAAAATGGAATCATCAATACCAGAATTTCTTCATACATGAATCACCAATACTCAGACTCGAATTGAGTCATGATTTCTTCAAATAGAAATCATCAATACCAGGATTTCTTCATACATGAATCATCAATACAAGACTCGAATTGAGTTAGGATTTCTTCATACTTGAATCACCAATACTCAGACTCGAATTGAGTCATGATTTCTTCATACAAGAATCATCAATACCAGGATTTCTTCATACAAGAATCACCAATACCAAGATTCGAATTGAGTCAGTATTTCTTCATACAGGAATCATCCAGAATCATCCAGACTCGACAGTAATGATTTCATCACCAAATAGGACTTCAAAGTTTCCTCCAAGCTGCACATTTCGTTTGCGTCTACATGTCCAGCTTGCAGGGGAGTGTTAAAGAATAGAAGTCTGCATATGTTACAAAATAGGAAAGTGTTAAAGACTAGAAATATACCTATATTATAAAATAGGAAAGTGTTACAGAATAAATTAGAAAAGTACAATAAAATAGAAGTCTTAGATTTCCTATTTCTATTAGGTTATGTCAAAGTTACCTCTATATAAACTTATATTCTATTCAATGAATTTACAACAATACACAATTATGAATAATATAATTCTTTACAGTGGGTGTTCTTTTACTCGCCTTACAAACTACTATAACAGGTGATGAAGTTAGGGGAGGGCCGAATGAGAGTTTGGTGTAGAGGTTGAAAGCTATTTCTCAATACAAACCCTACAACACAGCAATTGGATAAAACCTAGAAGCAATTTAGGTCTCTTGAGGAAAACCCATTGCTTGGATTTTGATTTTTTTGTTCTCTAATCTCTCTTTTGGGCAATTTCCAACCCAAACAGTCTTTATAGGGTTAAGTCTCCTAATACCCTTAACTTGATCTCAATAATACAACAAAACAAACAAAGAGGAAGCAAATATTCAATTAATAAGTCGAAATTACAATACAAAGGTCTTACCTTGAAAACCAATTGAATCTCCAGAGAAAAGAAAACAACAACTCTGTTGTTAATGCTTTGGGAGAGAAATGAAGAAGAGCGGTTTTTGAGTTCTACTCAGTTTGCATGTCAAGTTTGCTATGTACCCCCACTCCATCCACTATGTTCAACCCCACAAGTTTCTTTTAGTTTGTATCAGAATTCAGAAGTTCAGTTACAAATTTCTTTTTAACTTGATTTTGGTGTTTCAGGAAAAAGTAAAAAGAAAAGAAACAAACTATCACTCCCATACGACAGTAAAACATAGTTATAATTAGGCATAATACGAGGAGTCAATACACTTACTAATAAGGACTTGACACACTCGACTATAAAGCATCGCTGCAACTCTCATATGACACACTAAACAGATAGAGTTACTTACTAATAAGCACTTGACACGTAATTAAAACCATGCAGAATAAGTACTGTTGTCTAATAGTTAACCACTTCCGGTTGCATTAATGGTCCGTTGGCTTTGAGCTAACTTCAGAATCACTCCTGCCTCCACCGCTGGAACTACTTTTGTCCGAGTCAGTTTCATCTCCGTAATTTGGCAAAGCCTCAAGACCACTTTTAAACTTCCCTGGATCATCCAACATGAGATAGTAATACAATTTACAGTCTACAACGTGCTTAGTACTAACCACAGCTGCAATCTTTTCCCAGCGCCTAGAAACGGAATCGGGGTATGTTTTCAAAGCAGGTACAAGCTTTTTGTGTTCCTCCCGAGTCCATCCTGCAGGCGCAAATTCGAAAGGTTCCCACTCCTGAGGAGGGGATCTCCTGGGACTGGGATGGCGAGGTTTTCTTGGGCCCGTCAGAGGAGGTCTTCGTGAGGGAGGTTTTCTTGGATTCGTTTGAGGAAACATTCCTGGACTCGTCAGTGGAGACATATGCTGTAAATACGAATTTAAAAGTAGGAACGATAGTACCAATTTTGCTTGGGTTGAGTCACGGACTAGGTCGCTCTCTTTAAGACGTTTCGCGGCTCTGCCCAAAAATTGTGCAAGCAGTAACTTAGCCCCACTGTCCCCAGGATAAAACAGCCCAAAATCTTCTCTGTCGCGTTCAAAGATTGCACAATAGATGAACGGTATACAATTCACCCTTAATCTCCTTATTTGCTCGGAATCACCAGGAAATAAATCAGCAACAAACAGAGACTCGGTAAAAGCTTTTCTGATTTCAAAAACTGTTTGCAAGTAGCATAAACTCGAAGACTGTTTGGAAGGAGCAGAAACTCGAAACTGTTTGCAAGGAGCAGAAAGTCGAAGTTTGCAAGAAGCAGAAAATCGAAAACTGTTTGCTCTTTGGTTTTTTTTTTTGAAAGAACTCTCTATTTCTTTTTTTTGTGTATTTCAAAAAAACTCAATATCGAATGGTATTTATAGAGCGAAAATTGTATATTCGAAAACGAAATACAGGCTCTATTCATTGGCATCAATCGCGTGAAGATCAAATCGTGGAGAAGAAATGGCGGCGGGATTTATGCTAGAAATCGCGGGGCCAAAACGTGTTTTAAAGAGACCGTTAAGACTCAGTCCTCTTCAGAAGTTCAAAATTTTATTTGTTCGTTTAAATAAATTTTCAGCAAAAACAAAAGTTTTGCTCTCTAAATGACCCGACCGACCGGAAGGACGGCGGCGGGCGCGAGAGTCTATCTCTCCCCTCCTCATAAAAGAGTGGTACCCCCAAGGGGTCCAAACCCAAGTCCTAACTATCTCCTTATAAACTCTACCACAAAGAGTTATATAATAGATATGGGACTAAGTTTTGAGAGAGTAATCCATAGATCAAAATAGGAGAGAGGTCCAGGGTTCAAAACCAGAAAAACACCCAATTGATTTTATTTTTAAAAACCAAATTTTCAACAATCCCCCACTTAGATTTTTAAAAAACAATTTTCATCGAGCAATCTTTCAAATATAAGATTGTGCATAAACAAAAGTGTCTTTCGACTTGAACTCTTGCGTAGTGTTCATGCTTTAGATTATAATAGAGTAACTCGTAGTTTTGAACTCTATCTCTAACAGAAATTACACGCACAACCTTACCAGGGTGAAGTCTAAAAAGCCCGTGCTTTACGGCCATGCACGTATATCCCAGTATAGTGAAAGCTCTAGGAATTTTACCCACAAATTCCATAGGAAGCGACCAAACTTCCACAATCACTTAGGTGAGTCTATCAAGAGTACTCCTGTAGCTAGGTACTCCACTCCACATAGAGTATAGACCTCATTAAGAGTTTTTAACTCATCCTACTATTGCTTCAGGAATTCATGCTTTAATCTAGGAATGGGATTGCTATTTTGTCAGCATGATTCACATCATATCATTCACGACTTGTTATTACCCATTGAACCTATTTCTTGGGATCTCCAGTCTATAGGTTGGGTTACCATCGTGAATAACTCATCAGACTAAGGGCAATAGTCCCATTCCTTTCGAGGTTTTGAAAACCTTCTCTCTAGCTAATCCTTTCGTCAAAGGATCAGCCAAGTTCGCATCAGTTCGTACATGATTCACTCTCACAGCACTAGTAGATAGAAATTCTCTAACCGTACTGTGCTTACGACGTATTTTTCGTTTCTTGCCGTTATAATAACGGTTCTGTATTTTTGCAATAGCCGCGGTACTATCGCAATGGATCAAGACAGCTGGAATCGGTCTTTCCCATAAAGGGATCTCTGCTAGCAGGTTTCTCAACCAACTTGCTTCTTCACTAGCCGTGGCTAGTGCTATAATCTCTGACTCCATCGTGGACTGTGCCAGAATGGTCTGTTTCTTTGATTTCCAAGAAACAGCTCCACCAGCTATATTGAAAATATAGCCACTGGTGGCTTTGGAGTCATCTGAAAGGGTGTTCCAATCAGCATCGCTATATCCTTCAAGGACAGTGGAAAACTTCTGATAATGTAATCCGAGGTTCTTAGTCCTCTTCAGGTACCTCATGACCCGTTCAATTGCATGCCAATGCTCTATACTAGGTCTACTTGTAAATCTGCATAGTAATCCAACAACGTAAGCTATGTCGGGTCTAGTGCAATCGGTAGCATATCTAAGACTACCAATGATGCTCGCATACTCAGATTGTCTAACACCGTCACCGGTGTTCTTGAACAACTTTACACTAGAGTCATAAGGAGTACATGCAGGTTTACGGTCAGAGTAATTATATTTATTTAAGATCTTCTCGATATAGTGTGATTGATCCAAAGAAATTCCCTTTTCAGACCTAGTAATCTTCATACCAAGGATTACACTCGCTTCTCCAAGGTCTTTCATATCAAAGTTTGCACACAATAAAGCTTTCACTTTTTCACGGCATGGATATTAGAACCAAAGATAAGTAAGTCATCCACATATAGACATATAATATTGCAAATGCCATTTTTCATCTTTATAGTAAATGCATTTGTCACTTTCGGTTACTTTAAAGTCATGTGCGATGACAAGATTATCAAATTTTTCATGCCATTGTTTTGGAGCTTGTTTCAAACCGTACAGTGATTTATCTAGTTTGCAGACTTTGTGTTCTTGTCCTGGAATAACAAAACCTTCAGGTTGGTCCATGTAAATTTCTTTTCCAAATCGCCATTAAGAAACGCAGTCTTAACGTCCATTTGGTGCAAAACTAAGTTATGTATTGCAGCAAGAGAAATTAACACTCGAATAGATGTAATCCTAGTTACAAGAGAATATGTGTCAAAGAAATCAACATTTTCTCGCTGTCTATACCCTTTGGCTACGAGACGAGCCTTGAACTTGTCAACATTACCATCTGGTTTCAATTTCTTCTTAAATACCCATTTACATCCTATTGTCTTGCAACCTGGTGGCAAACCGACTAAGTGTCAGGTTCTGTTAGACTCAAGAGAGTACATTTCATCATCGATAGCCTCTTCCCAAAAATTGGCATCTATAGAGGATAGGGCCTCTTGAAAACTAAGGGGATCCTCTTCGACTGAAAAGACATAGTAATCGGGGCCAAATGTTTTAGAAGTTCGTTTCCGTTTACTTCTTCTTGGCTCAGATTCTGTGGCTTTATCAGTTTCATTTACCCTGATCAAGGGTACGTTGTTTGATGATGTACCCCCACTATTCCTCGAAATAAAAGGAAATTTATCTTCATAAAAGTCAACGTCGTTTGATTCTATAATAACTTGACCTTTAAGATTATAGAATCTATAAGCTTTGCTATTCATGGCATATCCTATGAATACACATTCATATGCCTTACTAGCAAGCTTGTTCCTTTTAGGATCAGGAATTCTAACATAAGCTAAGCAACCCCAAGTTTTTAAATAAGACAAGTTTGGTTGTCTATTTTTCAGAATCTCATATGGAGATGTTTTACTTTTCGATTTGGGGACTCTATTTAGCACATAACAGACTGTCAATATAATTTCTCCCCACCAGTGCGAAGCAGCACCGGAGTTAAGCATTATGGAAACTACTAACTCGGTAAAAGTTATATTTTTTTCTTTCAGCTTTGCCATTCATCTCAGAAGAATTTGGTGCAGTTGTTTCATGAATAATTCCTTGAGAATTATAGAACTCAATGAAAGTACTGCTATCATATTCAGTGCCTCTATCACTCCTAAGTCTCTTAATCTTTCTATTATATTGATTTTCAACTTCAGTCAAAAATAATTTAAACATGTCAAAGGCATCACTTTTATTTTTCATTAAGTAAACAAAAGTATAATCAGAACAATCATCAATAAACGTGATAAAATAATGTTTTCCATTTCTAGTCAAGATACCATCAAGTTCACATATATCTGAGTGTATCAAATCTAAAGGTTCAGATTCTCTAACTACAGATTTATGTAATGTTTTGGTTATTTTAGCTTGACTACAATAGTTGCACTTTTCAAAATCATTTAAGGACAATTTTGGAATTAGTCCTAAGTTACTCATGTTTTTAATAATACGCTTATTAATGACAAAGTCTAGCATGCCAGATATTAAAAGTGCACAACATGTAAGAAGAACTAGAAATTTTATTCGCTTCAACATTTAACTTAAACATTCCCTCAGTAGCATATCCTTTCCCCACAAATACATTATTCTTTGTAATGGTGTATAAATCAGCCCCTATAATTTGAGTAAACCCAGCCTTGTTCAGAAGAAAACCATAAAATAGGTTCTTTCTCATCTCTGGAGTATGCAAGACGTCTTTCAGGATAACTGTCTTTCCAGAGGTAAACTTCAGTTCTACTGTTCCAGTTGCAGCAACTATAGTGGAGTGGGAATCACCCAACAACACTTTCTTGTCCTCAGCTTCAGAATAGGACTTGAAAATTTCTCGATCATAGCAGACATGTCGAGAAGCACCAGTGTCAACCCACCATCCCTCGGATCCACCAACAAAATTGATCTCAGAGATCATGGAAATAAGTTGGTCTTCGGTTAGGTTCGCCTGAGGTGCAGGGCGAGATCAATTCCGGCAGTTCCTGGCTATATGCCCTGGCCTACCACAGGTGTAGCATAGGAACTGTGCTGAATCATTCTTGGAGGGATTTTTTGTCCATTCTGATTTCACAGAGGATTCTGATTCTGATGGTTGCGGTTATGATTGTTTCGGTTCTGCTGGTTCCGATTCTGATAGTTTTGATTTTTATTGTTATTCTGATTTTTCATTGTCTTTCCATTGGGTTTCAGAGAAACAGGGGTAGACTTCTTATGGTTTGATATAATCAGAACTTCATCTTTCTGATCTTGTTTCTTGGCTTCCTCCTCAATACGAAGTCGGGTTATCAAGCTTTCTAAGGAAAACTCTTTAGTTTTATGCCTAAGGACATTCTTAAAATCTTTCTAGCTAGGGGGCAATTTGTCTATCACAACAACTACTTGAAATTGCTCATCTAAAGTCATTCCCTCAGATATAATTTCATGAGCAATCTTTTGAAGCTCGTGTGATTGGGTTTTCACAGACTTATTATCAGTCATTTGAAATTTTAGATAGCAACTGACAACATACTTCTTTGTGCCAGCTTCCTCAGTGTCATATTTCTTTCTAAGGGCTTCCCAAATATCTTTTGCAGTTTGTTCAGAACAGTAATAATCATAAAGATCACCAGAAAGACCATTTAGGATAAAAATTTTACATAAAAAATCATTTTCAATCCAACGGTCTAATTCTTTAGTTTGGGTTTCCGTAGGTTCAGCAGGCATTGTTGGTTTTTCAGTATCACAAGCATATGCAACCTTTTGTGTTGTTAGAAAAAACAACATCTTTTGTCTCCATCTTTTAAAGTGTTGGCCCTCAAAACGAAATGGCCTATTAAGGTCTTTTGCAGCAATTTCAGTAATTGAATTCATGGCAGACATAGAAATTCGTCTTAAAATTGTTGGAAAAATATGCTATAAATACGAATTTAAAAGTAGGAACGATGGTACCAATTTTGCTTGGGTTGAGTCGCGGACTAGGTCGCTCTCTTTAAGACGTTTCGCGGCTCTGCCCAAAAATTGTGCAAGCAGTAACTTAGCCCCGCCGTCCCCGGGATAAAACAGCCCAGAATCTTCTCTGTCGCGTTCAAAGATTGCACAATAGATGAACGGTATACAATTCACCCTTAATCTCCTTATTTTCTCGGAATCACCAGGAAATAAATCAGTAACAAACAGAGACCCGGTAAAAGCTTTTCTGATTTCAAAAACTGTTTGCAAGTAGCATAAACTCGAAGACTGTTTGGAAGGAGCAGAAACTCGAAGACTGTTTGCAAGGAGCAGAAAGTCGAAGTTTGCAAGAAGCAGAAAATCGAAAATTGTTTGCTCTCTGTTTTTTTTTCGAAAGAACTCTCTATTTCTCTTTATTTTATGTATTTCAAAAAAACTCAATATCGAATGGTATTTATAGAGCGAAAATTGTACATTCGAAAACAAAATACAGGCTCTATTCATTAGCATCAATCGCGTGAAGATCAAATCGTGGAGAAGAAATGGCGACGGGATTTATGCCAGAAATCGCGGGGCCAAAACGTGTTTTAGAGAGACCGTTAAGACTCATTCCTTTTCAGAAGTTCAAAATTTTATTTTTTCGTTTAAATAAAGTTTCAACAAAAAAAAGTTTTGCTCTCTAAATGACCCGACCCGACCCGACCTGACCCGACCGGACGGACGGCGGCGGCGGGCGCGAGAGTCTATCTCTCCCCTCCTCATAAAAGAGTGGTACCCCCAAGGGGTCCAAACCCAAGTCCTAACTATCTCCTTATAAACTCTACCACAAAGAGTTATATAATAGATATGGGACTAAGTTTTGAGAGAGTAATCCATAGATCAAAATAGGAGAGAGGTCCAAGGTTCAAAACCACAAAAACACCCAATTGATTTTATTTTTAAAAACCAAATTTTCAACATTCCTGGACTCGTCAGGGGAGACATAAATATTCATGTACTCGTTATCAGATGACATGGTGTTGAGAATTGATGAAATGTTAAGGTCTCGAAAAACTGGTTTAATGGATGATACAAACAAGGCCATGGCCTTGGGTCTTTATTCAAAAGATGAACTAGCTAGAGCCTAGAGGTGCTAACTGGTGTGAGTGAAAATCATACAAGTTATATGAAGGAGAATGTAAATTCTGCTTTCAAAATATTCTGGCAATGTTTGTGTGAAATTTGTTACTCATGCAAACTGAGCTTCATCAGCTAAGGAAACTGTTTTTATTCTTTGCGATGATATTTAATATTAATGACTTGCCAATTTTACTTGTTTTCATCAAAGGTTAAACAAAATTTTTATCACTTCTCTAAACTTTTTATAGCTAATTGTCCATTTATGTATTTAAGTTTTATAAGTTCGAATTGGCGCATTGCCCTGCAACAGTAATTAGAATATTGCAACCTCAAAACTATTTACTGTACTAGTACTGATGATACATAAAAACAATCACCCCTCTAAGCTATACACGTGTCATGTTGATCTCGAGGAAATACGAGTCCTAGCATCAGCCCAACACTAAACCGACCCAAGTGGTTTTAAGTTCACTCAATTCAGTCCGCATGTCTCACGGTTATCCTCAATATCCGTAAGTCCTACTAAGGCAAGTATCTTGAGGATTAGCTTCGGACGAGCAACTACAGTTGCTCTCTGCCTTCAACTAGGAAGCAAATACCAGAGTACATTCCACCTAGGAAAATTTCCCTCTACGGATTGCTATTGAATTGTGAACTATCTCTCACATATCTAGAAGCACAGGGCTAACAAAGAACTTCTCTCCTATAGCACAACTCCTAAATAGAGAAGGATTTCCATGAAGATCTCTTACCTAAACTATGCCTACGATGGCCTGGTTGAATCAGGACTCATTGCACTATAAATAAGACATGAGGTTGGTAAGCTAAGGTATGCTACAAATTTCTTGTTACAGCATTACACCTTCCTCAGATCCCTGTCAAACTTTAGCATCAGAGTGCTATCGGCCACCACAATGGTGGTCCATGGCTCACGTGCATTACTTGTGAAGATCAGCAAGATCTAAGTCAAAGTAGGGAGCAAAAAATGACTGCGTCAGTTTGGCGCCATCCTTAAGGCGACAGAGTTCTTAACTTTACATTAAACGTCGTCTCCTTTCAACACAGAGAGATAGTGACCACTATGTCACGCAACAACGGAGAACCAGGGGACACGTCAAACGCTCAAGTTGTCCCTATACTACCTCTTTTAGCATTTCCACGGGTAGCCGACTCATGCTCCTGCACAGACGGCAGCAACGACGAACCTTAGAATCGATACGCGGGCATCTCGAATACAACGGATTACCAAGGCGGTAGAGGCTCTCACGCGACAGAATTCACCACCTGCTAATGGAGACTAAGAGTAACGTGGACATTCGTCTCCTAAAGATGATAGGGAGCAAGCGCAAGAGAGCCAAACCCCTACTAGTTCTCATTGGACTAAGAAAGGTTGCGCGGCTAACGCTGAGCTCTCCGCCAGGACAGAGAGGCTTGACCTTGGAAACCCCCTTCGCAGAAGGGCGCACGATCCGGATGTACTGTATCGCCTCTCCGTCCAACCATTTGTGGACCAGATCATGAATGAGGCCCTTTCGAGGAAGTTTACTCCTCCATTGCTCGACTTCTACTATGAAACTACCAATC
The DNA here is from genome assembly GCA_003290165.1 of Berberis thunbergii. Taxonomy (NCBI): domain Eukaryota; kingdom Viridiplantae; phylum Streptophyta; class Magnoliopsida; order Ranunculales; family Berberidaceae; genus Berberis; species Berberis thunbergii. Next base: position 257,316 of record QNQO01001281.1, read on the forward strand.
CTTTCGACCACCTGCGCAATTACCAACACGTAATGGCCCTTAAAGAAGAATTCGAGTCCGTCAAGTGTAGAACCTTTCCCACTTTTGAAAAGCTCAGCACTGACGTGATTCCACAGCCTTCCGCCGAAGTCGATGGACTCCTTCAAAACACTGGCAAAGGAATTCCTAACATGTTTCGTCGGAAGCTAATGTTTCCGAAAAGGCCCGTACTACATACTCTTTCTAAAGCAGAGGTTCGACGAGACACTTCGAGAATATGTCACGCGCTTCAACAATGAGCTGACCCTCAGCAACGGGTGCAACGACGATACAACCATGACGACCTTCACTGCGGGCCTCAAAGAGGAAAAGTTCTATGAAGACCTCACCTTGGTGCCCCCTCTGGACATGACGGAGCTCCTCAAGAGCGTTCAAAGACACATCACCTTGGAGAAGTCGTGGACCGTTAAAAGGTAAATCGAAGGCGAAAAAAAGCCTTTCGCTCCTAGGGACAAAAGAAAGAAAGAGACACGAGGATGAGGAACAGAGTAAAAGGAAGTGCAGTGACAACAGCCTAACGTTGGTTGGTTCAGGCCGGTAAAAGTGTCCAACTATGTTGCATCCAGAATGGTGACACCCCTAAATGCTAACATGCTAGACGTACTAAACTCAATGAAAAGCTGAAAGGAACTGAAGTGGCCCCCAAAAACACGTAGAGACCCCTCCAAGCGTGACAACGGCAACTAATGCGCATACCACAAAGAGGTCAGCCACGACACCAATGACTGTAAGAGTCTGAGGTATGAGGGTGAGTATTGGATCCGCAAAGGCAAACTAAAATAGTTCCTGAAGTCTAAGAAGTGAACAGAAGAAACAAGGGACAAAGGAGGGAGCCAGTTAAAGAAATAGATAAGGGGACTCCAGGGATAATATACGTCCTTTATGGAATCAAACCGAATGAAGACCAGTCGTACAGGTCCCACAAGCAGACTCTTTTGGATATGCGGGCACAACCCGCAAATGAGAACATACACATTTGCTACTCAAGAGTGCAAAACCCTATTCTCACCTTGACCTTCATGGACAAGGACCTCGGCGGAGTTTGAGTGCCGCATAATGACGCCCTAGTCATCTCGGTCTCCATAGCAAGGTGGGAGGTGAAAAGAGCTCTAGTTGACACAGAAAGCTCGCTCGACATCTATTCTATAATTCGTTCTGTTAGCATGGACCTCAAGTAGGAAAGCCTGACGCCTTCAGAACACCTACTGGTCGGATTTAGCGGGGACAAATGCTTCCTCATCGAAAAGATAAAGTTAACTAAGGTGGCAGGAAAACCACAGCTGAGGATGCTCCTATTTCTGGACTTCATGGTGGTAGACGCACCATCATCCTACAATTTCATCATGGGAAAACCATGGCTCCACCAGATGGAAGCAGTGGTCTTCACCCTTCACCAGTGTGTTAAGTATACCGCTAACCACTCTGAATGAACAATACGTGGAAACCAACCTACGGCACGGGGCTGCCACTATGCCACACTAAAACAGATAAAATGCTCCAAGATTCAGCTACATCCTGTAGAACAGCCTGATCTAGTGCCAGGCCAAACAACGACAGAGAAATCATTTTCGAGTGGTATGGGAGCAACCAGCTCTTCTGCCCAATGAGTCAAAAATGGCCATGGCAAGTGGGAACACATCCCCCCGACATTCCGTCGTCGCGGAGATCCACACCTCTATAAGGTTTAATCTTCAGTAACCTATGTAATGCCTCGACAGTCCACTAAATGATCCACTAGAGCAACCCGAACTCACTTCAACTTCAAGGCCATGACCAGTTTCTCTCTGTCAACAATTAGTTTGCTTTGAGTTATTTGTTTCCCTTACCATAGTCAATATTGAGTCTTAGTTCTTAAAAGACTTACTTGATTTGCAATCATTTAAGAAATAAAGGAAGAATTACGAAAACAAACTCTATTGATTATTGGAAAGATGTAACAACAAGCATCTTGAGGCAGATACAAAAAGCTACATATTACGAACGTCCTGCGGTGGATACAAAAGACTGCATACTAAAGGCATCTGATCAACATGGAGTGAGGACTTGGTCTGCGGGGGTACAAAATCGGCAACCGGAAGTCCCACGACAAACCACAACCAGATACGACCAATTCACACGCTTGATCCGGCGAGACGGATGAACCTAGGACAAGTATCAGTTTGCAGGGTGCACCTTCTGGCTGCAAGGATAAGAAGGGCGTTAGGACTCAATGACCCAATCGATGGACCATGTCCAACTCCTCTTCATCTTGAGATTCTGAATTCCAGCACAAGGCAAGGCAACGAGGTTAATCTAGAAGTGGAGGAGGCAGCCACCACAGAGTTGACGCTGGTGTTATCTCTGAAATTAAACATTTAGAAACAACGATAAGGCACCAGCTCATGAACGATCGACTCTTCCCTTGGGAGAGAATTTGTGCTACTTCTCCACGATATGAGAAGAAATTACGAGACCTCAGCAGGACAACTACGTGCCTGCCCATAACAAGTGACCATGCATAACAACAACTATCATTATGCCTGATCAATGCAAATGTCGGAACATTCAGAATTCCAGAGACAAAGATCCACCTTCAGCCTTTGAAAAATCCAAAGCATTTTCTTCAGCCTTGGAAAACCTAAAGCGTTTCCTTCAAGCAAGAACATTACAGGAGATAAGCTCTTCGAAAAATAGTGCCTACAACGATTGAAAAACACCATTACATAGACATGATGGTTCACCGAGTGGCCACTCCAGCATTAACTACCAAGCATTGAATACCGTATGGGAAACGAGGAGACAACAATTTCCAAGGCGATCTACGCCATCAATTGAGGGAAGTAACCGATACTCAACTGTCACGCAAACCTACGTCGTACAGTGTTACCACGCGATCTACGCCGTACACACATAGCACCGTGCAGGAAACCCTAGCCCTTCTTTTGCAGGCTCAGCTTATTATTCAAACAGTATTTTGTCACATGTTTGGCATGAGCATGAGAAATCCTAATCAAATCTGACATACGGATCTTACCTACTGATCACTAGTTGGTTTAAGGTAACTTTGTTCACTCCATGCATTGTGTTCATGGACTAGGTTGGCACACCCCCTAGAGTCTAATCAAGGCTACCAAGCTTGGTGACGACGACTTACCAGGGATCATAGCCCTCTTTCGCGGTCAATGATCGCCCAACCTAATCAGGTAAGCTAGCTGGTGACGACGCAACGAAAACTTCTGATCAAAGCCCAGATCTATAGCCCCCACTGCGCGAGTGTAGATGGTTTGGAAGGTGAGAGCCTAGTGAGTCCCGATTTGATTCAGACGGCTCACCACAGAACCACTGCTTTTCAGCGTGGCGCCGAATCACCAACCCTGGAATTGTAGCCCCCACTGCATGGGTGTAAATAGTCTAGTAGGTGGGAGCCTAGTCAGCCACGACCTAATTTTGACAGCTTGCCACAAAACCACTACTTTTCAGCTTGGTCGTCGAACTCCTCTCTCGAATTCGTAACCCCCACCACGCGGAGAGGGTGTAGACGGTTCGAAAGGTGTTAGCCTAGTCAGTCCTGAACTAATTTCGACGGATTTTCATGAGACCACTGCTTTTCAACCTGGTGGCCAAACTTTTACTCTCCGAATTTTCATGAGACCACTGCTTTTCAACCTGGTCGCCAAACTTTTACTCTCCGAATTTGTAGTCCACTATATTCAGTCATAAATGATTCAAAAGGTGAGAGCTTAGTCAGTCCTGAACTGATTTCGACGGCTTTCCACGGGACCACTACTTTTCAGCCTCGTCACCAAACTTTAACTCCCCAAATCTGTAGTCCACCTTGCTCGGTCATAGATGATTTGGAAGGTGCAGCTTGCCACGCTACCTCCGCTTTCCTTTGAAACAGCACTCACAAACATAAATCTAGCTAAGTCAGTGTCTTCACGCTCAAACGGACTAACATTCTAATATTAGTAAAGGACCCTCACGCCAATACAAAGGTTACACGACCAGTGCCCAGATAAAAGCTACTTACGATGCCAGCTCAAGCTTATGACGCCTGACTCGGCACGAACGCTCTGACACATACACTCGGCCATCGTAACTCACCCATAGCAGCAGCTGCAACCGACCAGTCAGACAAACAAGGTGACCCTCAAACAGCTTACCTTAGACAAGACACAGCTCGGGAGATTCAACCCCCAGTTATACTGTCCTCAACATACCAACTATCATACGTGATTACACAGCAACGACCCTGAGTCATTCACAACACAAAGCGGTCAAGGTCTCTATCGCAGATAGACCAGTCAACGTCCTATTGATTCAACCAGCCTATGCCAAAGCAAGACGACAATGCGAAATGAAAAACATGCAATAAAGACAACAAGCACGAAACAGATAAAACTATTTTCATTAATGGACAAAACGAAAAGGGGTACAATTACACCAAGTTTACTCTTATCAGGAGTTGCATCCACACGCGCCACAGTCTGGACATCAGGGGTCAAAACCGTCTTCCTCGCCCGATGACATAGAGGTAACAGACAAGTCTATATACGACATCTTCTTATAGGGGCCGAGATCCCACTCCGGAGGCTCCTCCTTCATCAGCGCCAACAACTCTAGCCGGCCATGTACAACCAATGGAACTCACACTTGTTTTGTTCCTGAAGAAGCCCTTCCTCTCGCACATTCGCGTAAACAAGTTCACACTCCAGTAGCTCTAACTTGCCAGTCAGCGCGTCGGCCTGAGACTACTCTGTGGTCAGACTTCTTTTCACAGTACTAAGCTCATGCCACTCCAATTCGAGCTGGTTTTCAGCCTTTCTCGCCTCTCGAGCATAGAACTCCACTTTGGATTTCAATTGTTGCTTCTCAACGGCCCAGTCGGCTTCCTTCGAAGCACTCTTTCAGCAAGAGACTGTAGTTCAAAATATGCCTTAGCCGCAACTTTCCTACGCAACCTTGACTTCTCGTCGAATCCAGCTCAATTCCTACTTAAGTTCGCCCCTCTCGAACACTGCCTCTGACAGGTTATACTCAAGGTCCTCCAACAAGCCCTCTAAGTATCAACGACCACGGTTGACTGATCCAGCCTCTTCTCCTCAGTCTATTTATTCAGCTGCTCAACATCATAGAGCGCATCAGAATACAACGCCTGTATGTGAGAGAAGACACGCACCAAGGTGTATATCCTCTCGCGAGTCGCCTCAACTTTCGTCGACCACGTGACTCAAATGAGACATACCCAGCTTAAGTTAATTCAAGCTCCTTGGCCATACACCCTTCTAGTGTATCCTCCTCGGGTTCGGAGCGTGATTTATCAGCCAGTTGTGATGCCTGCATATATGCTTCCTTGAAGCATATTCTACGTCCACTTATTTGTGTTAGACCTGTGAACTTATCTTCACCATGTCTAGTGCAAACAGGCTTATTCGTGCACCCGAATGAAGCTTCTCCGGATCAGGAATCACACCAATGCCAACCCTTCACGGTTGCCACCGTCCTCAGGCTCTCCTTTATAGCTTTCCCTTTATTCACTATAACCGACCTTTGGTACGAGATGACTTAATGGGATCTGGAAGGGGAAGAGGAAACTTGATTATCAAAGGGACTCCTCCAACACTTCTAGTTAACACAAGAAAAGGGGTTGAACTTACGAAGCGCTCGAATTCGCAGGAGCCAATAAGCGATACTTCTGACAGAACTTTTAAGTCATCGAGCATAATATTAAAGCAGGCCGGTGACGTCATCTTACAGACAACAATTACTCTTCAGCCGATTAGAAGTCAACAACAGAATCCACCTGCGAAGTCACGTTGACACCGGACCTCCTTAGCACTGATCAGAATCATGAGAATGATCCTATATCCATTAGGCCCCAACTGGGCAGGAGGAACTCTAAAAGATCCAGGAACTCCCAAATCACGTCTAGAATTGGAAAGCGCACTCCAGTTTGAAACACCCACGATGCAAGCAAGTGAAACCGATCGGAGGTGACATTGGCGTTTGGTCACCCGTCAGTACATACAACGGTAGATCCTTAGGAATTCTAACTTCGTATGGATTTCAGCAAGGCCAAGCTCGGACAACAACCTGTGTTCTAAAAACTTTAGGCTCTTGGCCAAGATTGCGTCGTCAATAAGGTTTTATTGTGTTATGAAGAAGATGGACAATCTTTTCTAATCAAAGCGATATCTTCGAAAACAAAAATAGTGGAAGAGTCAGACTCTACACTACGGATGACCCAAATAGAGGTTGGGTTCCTGCCTATTTTCCGCTGAACCAATGCACATTCCACTAATGCATGCGTGCGGCTTAAGCAACAATTCAAACTCAATCATCATGAGCGGCGCATCCCTTCAATAGATGACTTAGCAACCGATGTGACGGTCTACTAACTCGGGGGAGTAGCTGATGATACATAAAAAGGTCACCCTTCTAAGCCATACACGTGTCATGATAATATTGAGGAAATACGGGCCCCAGCATCAGCCCAACACTGAACCAGCCCAAGTGGTTATAAGCCCGCTCAATTAAGTCCGCCGGGCAGACCGAAAATCTCACATCATGCTAGGCCCACACGTCTCAACAGCTATCCTCAATACCCATAAGTCATACTAAGGCAAGTATCTCGAGGATCAGCTTTGGATGAGCAACTATAACTACTCTCTATCTCCAACTAGGAAGCAAATACCAGAGTACACTTCACACTGGTAAACTTTCATCTATGGATTTCTCTTGGATTGGGAACTATCTCCCGCGTATCTAAGAGCATAGGGCTAATAAGAAACTTCCCTCATACAGCACGACTCTTAATTAGAGAAGAATCTTCATAAATATTGTCTTCCTAAACTACTCCTAAGATGGTCTGGTAGAACCAGGACCCCTTTCACTATTAAATAAGACATGAGGTTGGTAAACTAAGGTATGCTATAAATTCCATGTTACAACATAGAGAAGGGAGGTTAGAAGATGCCCATGGCTTATTTGTTTCTATCATAGAGAAAAGTATGAAGCCAAATGAAGTGATATATACTGCATTAATTGATGGGTTTGGTGCTAATGAAGTGGAGTCTCCAACAAAAATCAGTCTGCTGTCATAGGAAGCTTCGAGGAGCAGAAGAAAAATATGGAGTACCTTGATAGACACAAAGGTCTGATTTTAACGTGCAATGGCCTTGGGATTAAACATTCAATATGGTAATTTCAACAGTCTGCCAGACCCTAATAGTAGCTACCAAAGTTTGTTCATTCCTGGTTAGAAGAGAATGATATTGTGTAGAGCAAGTAGTGTAGCGTTAGATCTAATAGAATGAATAGAGAAATCGGCTCTTGGGTGTGATTCAGAAGTGACTTCCTCTGATGTATAGTATGTATGGCAGGATGATGGGACGATTGCGTTGGCTGCGCAATCCTTTGCGATTTGATATTTCAGTGAGTTTTTCTTCATTCTTTCTCTTTACTGTGAGTTTTCTTAATTCTCTGTATTTTGCAAATATTTGTTTCTTGACTGAATTAATGATTGTATTTGTGAGGATTTGATGATGGGGTTTGTGAGTTTGTTGCGAGGATGTGTGGTCATGAATTGGATTTTGGTTTGGCGGTGTGATGACCTGTATTTGTGTGTCATTGATGATTTTGGATTGGATTCTTAGACTTGTTATGTTGCTTGATTTAAATTCCATTTCAAAGGTTTTGGGTGTAAGGTGTAAGTGAAACTCTTAACCCTTTATTTCTTTGGATGAGCAATTCAGTGGGGATATATTCATCCTAATTCTAATTGGTTTGTAGATGTTAAGTATGATTTGAATATTCTAAACTCATAGTCCTTCATCTTTTAGCCATTGACATATTTTATCCTTGATTGGATACTCATGATTGAAAGAGTTGAATAAACATATCTAATTGGATCATCATAAGAAATATATATTCAGAACTTAGATATCAGTTTTGTGTGTTCAACATGGTGAACGACAAGTGAGGTGGATCAAGTCTTAACATATGCAAAGGTAGAAAATCAGATCACAATAATAAACGTATTCCATTTGAGTGGTGAAAATGATCCTTATTCATGTCATTGAGGGAGTTACGGGGTTGTTGAATTTATGTGATGGCAGCATGTGTGGAAGTAACCCATTTGTAGTTGTATTAGGGAGAGAAAGAGGTTGATGATAGGAACATTGAAGGATTAAATTGAATCCATACTGGTGTGAAGAATTTTATTGTTAACATTGGAAAAAGGATCATCTTAGGGCTGGTCATTTTAATTGGTGTATACTGTATGTATATTGCTTGTATGGAAATGACGGGTTTCATTTCAGGTAATCCAGTTGTGAGATTTTAGGCATGCATGTTTGAGACTGAGGTTGCCTTATTTGTGGTGTTTTGTGTTGCAAATGCTTGATCTCAAATGTTTTGATCTGTTTGATGTGTGAGATTTTCCTACCTTGCTGAGTTCATATTTGGGGTCACCCATGTTTACCATTTTATTGATTGGGTGTGACTTTGTTTGGTTGGTGTTTGAATGGTTGATGAATATTAATGCATTGTGATAAATTTGGAGATTTGTATGCATATTGACTTGTTTATGCATTATAAAGAATTTGGATATTTGAATCAAGGAAGTGGCTTGATTGTCATATTGTTACATAGCATGATTAATGAATATGCTATGTTTTTTCCCAAAAATGTGGGTGAATAGATTGTGAATCAATTGATGCATTGACAATGTCATTGTGGAGAAATTCTAAATTATTACAAATAAATGAGATTGGTAAATCTTGATTTCTGAAAATATAAACTACTTGGACTTGTATCACTTAGAACTACCAGATCTCTTTTGTTTATTATTTCCCCTCTCTTACTAGAGAAACTAAATGACCAGTGGGTCGTCTTGCGGAGTTGGGGCACCCATTTCTTACTATAGAAACTAAAAATAACCTTCAAGTTAGTCTTGCGGAAATGTGGTGAATTTGTATGCCTAAATAGGCTTTGATATTTATCCGTCAAAAATGTGACGTGAGTTTGCGCATTGATAGCCCAAGGGTGGCTTTTGGTACTCATATAGTTAGGGGTATCCACGATGCACGCCTGTATGTGATGTCCCCACTTGGGCATGGATGACGGAGTAGTCCTCCTTTATATGAGAGAGGCATACGGGCATGTATGTTCGGCACGGAGGTGGTGCAAATGTGGTATTGTCTAAGTGATCAATCCGTTAAAAAAGATGAATCTAATTCAATAAAAAGAATAAATGACGTTGCATTGTTTCTACTCTTTTTTATGCAGGATGGCAAGTCCACTAATATTTCTGCAGGTCCGACTTGCCATAGGCAACTCCTATAAGGTAAGTACAGGTAAATGCATATTTACATATTAGGATGATGATATGATTGCCTCGTTGAGGAACTAAATTCTTTGGACTGTGTTTTCTTGCATCACACCTTTGCCTCGTTGAGGAACTACATATTGGTGTGATGGTTTGTTGTTTGTGTTTAGCTTGATGTTATGACGTGCGATTTTATTGATTTTTGGGATGAAGATTTCTCACACCAGCATTATTGCTGACCCAAGTGAGCTTTTGCTTCTTGGGTACATTCCTTTAGGAATGTAGCCGATTAGCTTTTCAGGTTTAGAGACTTTTGAGCAGCGTTACGGGAGTTCCGCTAGTGGGGCTAGCGACGTCAATTTTTCCTGGTTTGAGTTTTGTTAAAAATTTAAGTTTGTTCTATTTTTTAAACTATGTTTTAGTCGTTGCTGCTAAATTTTTCTGTTGTATTGAATTTCACGTCCCGAGTTTTTGGGACCCGGATAATCCTACGTGGATTTTAGGATTTTCGTTTTCTTTGAAAATTCGGGGCGTGACAGTTTGGTAACAGAGCATTTGGTTAGCCTAGGCTGGGGTAGAGTCTAGGTGATCCTCGGAATGTGGATATGAGTGTGTAGGAGTGTAGAAGTCTTAAGATGAAGTGACAAGGGTGAACCTTGAAACTTTAGTTTTGTTTCATTTTCTTCGTGAATTTCATGATGAGGCTCCATTGACATGTGTTGCGCCAGTAATCTTATTTATAATGTCAATATTTGCGTGAAATTATTTCGTATTTTTTTTTTCGGGTTTTTGATTTTCGTAGTGTTCACTTAACACTTTCCGTGAATCTCGGGACGAGATTCCTTTTGAGTTGTATATAATGTAACACCCCTACTTTTTCAATAACAATAAATAATTTATGTTTCTAAAATTCAATTGAAATTTGTGTTTTAAAATCTTATTTGTTTGACAACTCGTATTTTTTTCGAAATTCAGTTAATTTGTCTTACCATCCAAATCTCGGGACGAGATTCCATTTAACGTGTGTATAATGTACACCCCTAAATTTCATAAAGATAATTTATTTTATTTTTAATTAAATAAAATAGGGTTAGATTAAATTGAATGTGAATTTCAAATTTTAGGGTTTTATTTGGTGAGTTTAGAAAGTGGGTGTTTTCAGAAGTTCAGTGGGGGCAAATAGCCACCCACCCTATAAAGAGAAAACCCTATTTTTCTTTTCTTTCTCCTTCTTTTCCCATTTTCTCCTTCAGATTTCTCTGCCTCCCTCTATCTTGGTCTCTCTTCTCCCACTCGTTTGCGCTGCGAAGCGAAGAAGAAGACGAAGAGTTCATCTCGCCATTATAGCACCCGATCTTGTGAGGAATGAAATCGAATGGGGGTGAATGATTCTAGGAAAGATCGCTCGAGAAGTACTTGCTGAAGATCTGTGCTGGTGATGCGAATGGAGGTGATGAAGATGGCGCTCTTTCGGTCAATTTCGCTGAAGCTGCGTTGTTGATACAGGGGACAGTTCAGGTGTATAGCAAGAAGGTTGAGTACTTGTATTCGCTGGTGACTTTGGTGTTCGGAAGACTGATTCAGAATCAGTGATTCGCAGGTATTTGCATGGGTAAGGCGTTTTGTGTATTCATAAATTGGCGATTGGATTTTTAGGCAAGTTGGTTGAATATATTGGAAGGAAAATGCTTGGAAGTTCCTTGCTATTTCAAGTTGCTGGAATGAGATGAAGATTGATGCTACTTTGAAGGTGCTAAAAAGGTTGCAAAACAGAGCATATGTATTGCTCTGCCTTTGTGATAAATTAGGGCCTCTTTCTGGTTTTTGGGCTGCTTATGGCTAGTTCAAGACATTGGGAAGTGCTGGAGTTTGGTGCAGTCTGGAAGGTGCAAAGATGGCTTCAAAACAGGAGCATTGGCCCATCGATGTTTGAAGGAGGATGGTCTGGTTCCTGATCAGTGGACTTATTCCATGCTAATAGACACCCTTTGCAAAGAAGGGAGGTTAGAAGATGCCCATGGCTTATTTGTTTCTGTCATAGAGAAAAGTATGAAGCCAAATGAAGTGATATATACTGCATTAATTGATGGGTTTGGTGCTAATGAAGTGGAGTCTCCAACAAAATCAGTATGCTGTCATAGGAAGCTTCGAGGAGCAGAGAAAAATATGGAGTACCTTGATAGACACAAAGGTCTGATTTTAACGTGCAATGGCCTTGGGATTAACATTCAATATGGTAATTTCAACAGTCTGCCAGACCCTAATAGTAGCTACCAAAGTTTGTTCATTCCCGGTTAGAAGAGAAATGATATTGTGTAGAGCAAGTAGTGTAGCGTTAGATCTAATAGAATGATAGAGAAATTGGCTCTTGGGTGTGATTCAGAAGTGACTTCCTCTGATGTATAGTATGTATGGCAGGATGATGGGACGATGCGTTGGCTGCGCAATCCTTTGCGATTTGCAATTTCATTGAGTTTTCTTCATTCTTTCTCTTTTACTGTGAGTTTCTTATTCTCTGTATTTTGCAAATCCTTGTTTCTTGACTGAATTAGTGATTGTATTTGTGAGGATTTGATGATGGGGTTTGTGAGTTTGTTGCGAGGATGTGTGGTCATGATTTGGATTTTGGTTTGGCAGTGTGATGACCTGTATTTGTGTGTCCTTGATGATTTTGGATTGGATTCTTAGGCTTGTTATGTTGCTTGATTTAAATTCCATTTCAAAAGTTTTGGGTGTAAGGTGTAAGTGAAACTCTTAACCCTTTATCTCTTTGGATGAGCAATTCAGTGGGGATATATTCATCCTTATTCTAATTGGTTTGATAGATGTTAAGTATGATTGAATATTCTAAACTCATAGTCCTTCATCTTTTAGCCATTGACATATTTTATCCTTGATTGGATACTCATGATTGAAAGAGTTGAATAAACATATCTAATTGGATCATCATAAGAAATATATATTCAGAACTTAGATATCAGTTTTGTGTGTTCAACATGGTGAACGACAAGTGAGGTGGATCAAGTCTTAACATATGCAAAGGTAGAAAATCAGATCACATAATTAAAAGTATTCCATTTGAGTGGTGAAAATGATCCTTATTCATGTCATTGAGGGAGTTACGGGGTTGTTTGATTTATGTGATGGTAGCATGTGTGGAAGTAACCCATTTGAAGTTGTATTAGGGAGAGAAAGAGGTTGATGATAGGAAACATTGAAGGATTAAATTGAATCCATACTGGTGTGAAGAATTTTATTGTTAACATTGGAAAAAGGATCATCTTAGGGCTGGTCATTTTAATTGGTGTATACTGTATGTATATTGCTTGTATGGAAATGACGGGTTTCATTTCAGGTAATCCAGTTGTGAGATTTTAGGCATGCATGTTTGAGAATGAGGTTGCCTTATTTGTGGTGTTTTGTGTTGCAAATGCTTGATCTCAAATGTTTTTGATCTGTTTGATGTGTGAGATTTTCCTACCTTGCTGAGTTCATATTTGGGGTCACCCATGTTTACCATTTTATTGATTGGGTGTGACTTTGTTTGGTTGGTGTTTGAATGGTTGATGAATATTAATGCATTGTGATAAATTTGGAGATTTGTATGCATATTGACTTGTTTATGCATTATAAAGAATTTGGATATTTGAATCAAGGAGTGGCTTGATTGTCATATTGTTACATAGCATGATTAAGGAATATGCTATGTTTTTCCCAAAAATGTGGGTGAATAGATTGTGAATCAATTGATGAATGACAAAATGTCATTGTGGAGAAATTCTAAATTATTACAAATAAATGAGATTGGTAAATCTTGATTTCTGAAAATATAAACCACTTGGACTTGTATCACTTAGAACTACCACATCTCTGTTGTTTATTATTTCTCCTTTCTTACTAGAGAAGCTAAATGACCAGTGGGTCATCTTGCGGAGTTGGGGCACCCATTTCTTACTAGGGAAACTAAAATAACATTCGGGTTAGTCTTGCGGAAATGTGGTGAATTTGTATGCCTAAAATAGGCTTTGATATTTATCCGTAAAAAATGTGACGTGAGTTATGTGCATTGATAGCCCAAGGGTGGCTTTTGGTACTCATATAGCTAGGGGTATTCACGATGCATGCCTGTATGTGATGTCCCCCACTTGGGCATGGATGACGGAGTAGGCCTCTTTTATATGAGAGAGGCATACGGGCATGTATGTTCGGCACGGAGGTGGTGCGAATGTGGTATCGTCTAAGTGATCAATCCGTTAAAAAGAGGAACCTAATTCAAATAAAAAGAATAAATGACGTTGCATTGTTTCTACTCTTTTTTATGCAGGATGACAAGTCCACTAATATTTCTGCAGGTCCGACTTGCCATAGGCAACTCCTATAAGGTAAGTACAGGTAAATGCATATTTACATATTAGGATGATGATATGATTGCCTCGTTGAGGAACTAAATTCTTTGGACTGTGTTTTCTTGCATCACACCTTTGCCTCGTTGAGGAACTACCTATTGGTATGATGGTTTGTTGTTTGTGTTTAGCTTAATGTTTATCACGTGCGATTTTATTGATTTTTGGGATGAAGATTTCTCACAACAGCTTTATTGCTGACCCAAGTGAGCTTTTGCTTCTTGGGTACATTTCTTTGGGAATGTAGCCGATTAGCTTTTCAGGTTTAGAGACTTTTGAGCAGAGTTACGAGAGTTCCGCTAGTGGGGCTAGCGACGTCAGTTTTTCCTGGTTAGAGTTTTGTTAAAAATTTTAGTTTGTTCTATTTTTTAAACTATGTTTTAGTCGTTGCTGCTAAATATTTCTGTTGTTATTGAATTTCACGTCTCGAGTTTTGGGAAAACGGATAATCCTACGTGAATTTTAGGATTTCGTTTTCTTTGAAAAATTGGGGCGTGACAAAAGCTCTCCAGACACACATATACTAACATGGAAAAATCTTAAGTGCACTGGTCCTGTGCCTCGGCACCGTTCACTTGCCTCGGGATATGAACACCAGACACAGGGCCAGACACCGTAATAGTGCTCTACTAACATACATTAAGAATCACATATATTTGTAAACCTATATATATAAACTAATCCTTACATATTAATACTACTACTTTTTCTTCATTACAAACAATGTATGAGACATAGGACGATCAGTTGTTGCGTTCAATTTGCTATTTTCAGCAGGCACTTCACTAGCTCGGTTAGGTGCGCCAGTTTCAGCTATTCGCTTATGATGAACTATAAGAAAGGCCACATTCGGCTACACGTTTTTTGTGGTATTTTCGGACTTCTTCTATGCTTTTCCCAATAGCTTTCGCAAATCGATCCCTGAGGCTTTGGGTTACCTTGAGAGAAATGGCTTTCCCGGTGAAAGAATCTTCATACACTTTAATTTGGTCTCTAGTCCTGGACTCTTCATTATTTCCAAAGTTTTTTCGAGAATTCTTGCGAGAAGACCTGGAACTGGATGCCATGGCTGTACTAAGAAATAGAAGTTCGAAGGTTTTGGATGATACAAAATATGCCCATGGCTCTGGTGTTTATATATATATACAGGAAGGATGAGCCAGCTAGCTATGAGTGCTAATATTGTGCGAGTAAAAATCATATATTTTTACATGCAATAGAATGTACTAAAGTTATTGAAGTTTCAAGTGCATGTGATTCATGTAAGAAGTGGCACTTTATCTCTCTCGGTCAGTATTTGTGAGTAGAAAACTGATTTCATTCTTGAGAAACCATTTTTTAACTTTGTAATTAACCTTTACCAACTAATATTTTAAATAAAATCTTTTTGTAATGCATATGTCTAAATAATCTGAGTCGTATTAATGAATTAAATCTTAATGCCATATTTTTCGATGAGTTGGTAATGACTAATAGTGCTAATTGGTGTAAATATTTTACTAAGTCAAATTATTACTCTCCAACCATATGGAAAGATTCAAATAATTGATTTTGTCTGCTAAACAAATTTTAGAATTGGTTAATCTGATTTTGAAGAATTGATATTATTTTCTATCTCATACAAATAGGTGTTAGCACATCATGTTGCGTGATTTTAAGAATATCGGAAGCCTATATTATGTGATTTTCTAGGGGGCTTAATTTATAAGAACATCGAATCCATTAAACTTCATGTATTCAAGAGCAATGCTTGGTAATTTGAATAAACATTTTCAATTTTGTTCTGATTTAAGGTTAGTTGTTGTGAATCTTGTATTTCGAACGTTCTTGTTTTTTAAAGGCAAGCTGGACTTTTTAACAAGATCTCATAACTATCTCAAAATAAATATGCCTCTAGGTTCGAAACCTGATATGTGGTTCCATAACTAGTTGGTAGCCCTAGACCTGTAGTTCGAACGTTTTACCGTAAAGTAAGTTCAATATTTTCTCGGGCGGATGGTATCCTCTTTAGGCTTGATGTTTCTGTTTTCAATGAGAATGTCACATAACCAAGGAATGTGATTTCGCGAGAAAATTACGTTTTTTTTTAAATTAAGAAAAGAAAAAGGGCGAAATTAAAAGTTACATTTTTTCGAGGGGTTTTTCAAAAAAATTTGAGATTTTTTCGTTAATATCAGAAGTTTTCATAAATTACATTTTTTTCGAGGATTTTTCCTAAAAATTTTCGGAGTTTTTTTTCGTAAATTTTGGGATTTTTTCGTGTTATCAATTCTTCTAATTATTTATTGATTTTTAAAATCACCCCCTGATTTTCTAATTATATTGATTTCATGTTTGTTTCATTTATTGGTATTTATGCTTCATTTAATATGTTTAATAAATTTATTTACTTGCATCTATTTTTTCACATTTTCATACCCTCGAAATTTTTACTTTTTCCTTTACGCACCAAAATATTTCTTAAAATCAGAATACCGAAATGAATTCAAAAAACAAAATCACAATCCTTGCACAATGGAATCATCTAACTGTGTTAATAAGTTATAATTAACAAGAGTCCTTCTAGGGAGTGAGGGATGGGTACACTGATCCCCCTCAAGATAAGCGAGGGCACGCATCTTGCCCCGCTCCTTCCTTCGCTCCCTAGAATTTTCCA
Organism: Berberis thunbergii; assembly: GCA_003290165.1. Classification (NCBI taxonomy): domain Eukaryota; kingdom Viridiplantae; phylum Streptophyta; class Magnoliopsida; order Ranunculales; family Berberidaceae; genus Berberis; species Berberis thunbergii. Next base: position 273,721 of record QNQO01001281.1, read on the forward strand.
ACTAACAATGACACTATCCAAATTAATAGATATTTTCAGCTATGCAACCGTCCTGAAAGCATAAATAACCACATTTACAAGTTTTCATCAGAGAAACAATTGCAAGAAACAGGAAGAAATGAATTACGGTCAGTATCCCCATATTCTTAATTGAATGAAAAAGAAACATGAAGAAATGTTTATGAATAATGATTTTCATTTGCCATTCCTTCTCTTTCTCTTTCTCTTTCCTTGCTTTGTCTCTACCTATATCAGCTGTGGTCATCATTCATTTTTTTTTCGTTTTGCTACTATGGACCATTATTCACTTTGCATATACTGCACTCTTTTAGGAGAACTTTAACCCATTTTGATTAAATAATCACAGTGGATTCTTGTTTTCATTTTCATCTTTAGTTTTTGGAACCATGTAATGCTAAAAGGCTTCCCCTGACCTTAACTAATAAAAATAAAGCAAACCAAAGAAACATGAAATCTTGGTATAGGGCCACTCAAATTATTGTACGAAAAATCCCTGAATTGAAATAAAGGAAACATAATCAACGATTCAATTCTGTGAAGAAGCAAACCAAAAACAGAGGGAATGCCCCAGATAGACTATTGTTGTTATTTGTTAAGTCTCCTATTCCAAATTGAAAAAAAAAATATATATATATCGATAAGTGAATTGCTCTCATCCCAATCAAGAACATTAGCATTTCATGAAGAAGATGAATTCATTTCTCAAATGTAAATTCCATCCCTAACCAGGTTCAGATACCACGTAATTGCTTACACAGAAGAAGGTGAAGTTGGTTTGTGATTGCAAATATTGAAAAAGGAAGAAAGAAAGAGTAGTCGAGTAGAAGAAGTTGAAGTTGGTTTGAAAGAAGAAGAACATAGTAGAATAAGGAAGGAAGAAAGAGCAGTCGAGTTCAAGTGAAGTTGCGTGAATCGTCCTTCTCCTCTTCTTCTTTTCTTCTTCTCTTTCCTCCTTCTCTTTGTCTGATTCTGAAGAAGAAAACTTAGGGCTCGATTGAAGGCAAATCACACACGTTGGATTAATCTCGAGATAAATGTCAGATCAGATTTCACATTATTTTGAAGCGTACGCCTCAACACGAGTCGAGTCGTACGAGTCATATTAAAAACTCGTTCACATTGAAATTAACAGGTGAGTCATACGAGTTGAAGCGATTTCTTAGCGAGTCAAGGCGCAAGTCAAATTTTTTTTTAAACACTGGAAAAAACAATAAAAAATAGTGAAGAAACAAAATAGCGAGGAAAAGCAGAACATGACATTGAAGATAACCGTGTCTTTTGAAATTTTTTCCTTTTTCTTTTAGAATATAATTACTTGAGCAACTGTAAAAAAAAATAAACTTAAAAAACTCGTCACATCCCTTTTCATAGATTTTGGTTCAAAGAAATTAATGCAAAAAGTTAGGGCGTCCCCGTTGTAAGCGATGCGCTGCACATACGCTCGCGTGTAATAACAAATGAGCGAGGCGTGCTGCAACGTCGTAGTATTAAATAGGAAAAGATTTTCACACCAATCTGGACGAAGGGGCATAAAGAAGCTAGTTCGGACTAGAGCTAGAGCTAGAATGATTAGATTAGCCTCTTAAATATAGGAAACTTGATGGGTAAGTCAATAAAGCTAATGGACGTCCTGTGTAGGAGAAAGGTAAATATAGCTAGTCTCCAAGAGACAAACTGGAAGGGAAATAAGGCTAAAGATTTATGATTAGTTTCATGTATTTAGGTGTTTAGGGTTAAGTTTAATTGCTCACCCTGGTTGGATGCATCCCAGATCCCATTAGAGGTTGGAAGCTTGTCATGAATGCTCTAATTCCATTAAGATCAACGAACATAGATTCTACCTTCTGATTGGTTGTCTCCATCTTCGCTTCGACAGCTTCTAGCTTCTTCTTGGTAGCTGCAAGCTCTTGTGCAGTTGCATCATTAGATGCAATCAGTTCTTGTTTTATCTTTTTATGAGCTGCAATGAACTCTTGCTTAGTAGGCTCGTGTGATTTTATAAGCTCATGTTTTGCTCTCACATGTGATTCCTCTAGTTCACGTACTTTGGCATGTGTTTCATCTGCCATTCTTTGTGCGACCTCATTCATTTGCTCATGATGCTGGTAGTCTTCCTTGTGGAGCATTTTTGGAGTAACGCCAACCCCATACATCTTAGCCCTCCCATGTCCATCCTCTCCCATCACATCTGTAAATGTCGTCTCCCTATTCATTCCCTCATCGCCATTTGTTGGTTGTGTTAGATGCTCCATTTGTGCCTGCAGCAAAAGAGATTGCACATAGCCATAAACTATAAATGATCAAATAGATAGATCATTGTTAACAACAATTTACCAGCACAAAAACTATGTACATTCATAGAATTCCATAAAATATAACGTACATATCTCCTTGCCAGGCTAGGGAAATAATTCATCAAATAGTGTGTATGTTACATAGAACATGTTCATACAATCTGGTTCTTGTCCATTGGGGTCCTTTTCTCTCTGGAATAATACAAGTTACATGAAAAAGTATTACTACATCTTCATACATTAAGGGGTCATATACGAGTTACATGACAAAGTACTGGTTTTTCATTTTGTAGTTACCGGTTTCCCATCCTCACGCTTCAATCTCTTATTTTCTTCCTAATTGCATACAATTTCAATCATATTAATAAAATAAAATTAAAAAAAACACACACACACACACATAGTAGTTCCTTATACGTTCACTACTTTTGCAACTTGAACATGATGAATAAGTTGAAATTTAGAGTAAAATTGCCCATATATATACTAAGTTTGGATCATTTCATAAATAAACTTAAATTCCATATACGAATAACATATAAAGTTTATATCGCAATCATTGGAAAAACTGCAACATTTTCTTCCCATTTACATGCAAATGACATGGTTCCGCTTCGATGAATCATCTTCAACTGAGCACGATTTGCTTTATTTTGTGCACTAACTTTCTGCTGACATAGCAGGCAGTGTTTGGGTTGTTGGAGGATTGTAGGGATGATTGTAGGGATGCAGGTTACTCACCCAATGGGATTGAAACAGCGATTCAGGCGGCGGATTCAGACGCTGAAGTAGCAGCAAAGCCAGGTTTGTCTACCCCCATATCTAACTCAGAGGAAAACCCAATGCAAGTAGTGGAGGTGCTTCGCGCGATCGCTGGTTTCGGAGGACTGGGGGAAGATCCCACAACGCTCATGGCTTGCCTAACACCCCAACACGTTAAGGCTATACAGTCAGAAATTGCACGAATAGGCATTGAGGCAGTGGTCGCTGAAATTCAAACTTCACTTGAAGAGACAGCAGCAAAGGTGGGGCAAAACTCTAGTGAAAAAGATCGTGAAGTTACCACAATACAGACTCCCACGGCAGATGTTCCTCGAAGGTCCTCTCGAAGCAAGAAGACAAATCCTAAATTCAGGTAACTGATGATGATAATACAAGTAGAATGCAAATGCTTACTAGAACCTTGTATGGATGCTAGATTAGTGCTAGCATTCAATGGTTTTTATATCAGGTTTCATTGTGGTTCGTTTCCTTACGACGACTTCTCGTACATCATGAGGCCCACTTTAGGTATAAATCACGTCATGAGAGTGATTAAAGGATTGATTGGTACTTATGAGGAAGACAAGTTATGGCAGGTCTATCATGCAACTACTTTAGTAGCAGATCACTTTGCAGGGTTACTCCCCAACTTGGAGACGGTGATTCTAGAACTAATTAGGTTCTTAGTTGAAGATTTTAAGCAAGTTTTTTGTCCTGTGGATGATGTAATGAGTGAATGTATGAGTGATTGTAATTCATTTCTAAGGTTCGGGAATCCTAATAACCCCGCTCGTTTTTTGTTAAAAAAAAAAAAAAAAAAAAAAAAAAAAAAAAAAAAAACTTTCTGCTGACATAAATAAAAGCCTCTGTAACTTTAGAATAAGTGGAAAATGTCACATTGTCTAAGCAGATACCCCACGACTCTTACTAGTAAGGACATTAAACTCATCATATGTTTGTTTCCACCTTGATAAGTGGATACAGGACATGATATTGCATCTGCAAATTCATTTCGATACAAATACAGTCATTGAGACAAGCATTGATCTTGTTATAACCAAGGCCAAGATCATTCACAATATTTTTCGCCTTATAGAATGAATCAGGCAAGCATTCACACTGCAACAATTAAGGCATTTTTCAAGAAAAATTTCCTTGGCAAAAATCAAAATTTTGTTAGAAAAAACTTTTAACAGGGAAAAAATTCGTCATTGAGTTCGTGAAGGCATCCCCGCAGCTAAAGGTTTTTACCAAGGAATTACATTTTTGTTGGTAAAACAATTGATAAGTCAAGGAAACGCAATATTGGTAATACTAACAACAACCAAAGAAATTCATTGGTAAAAATCAGATAGTTTTACCAACAAATTGTTTTGTTGCAAGAAATTTTTTGTTTACCTATGAATTTTTTTCTCGAAAAAACTTAAAATCTTCAAGGAAAATTGTCGTGGGAAAATGTAACTACTTTTATCATAGAACTTTTTTCATTTGTAAAATGAATGTTTATCAATGAAAGTTGGCATAGGTACTGTTAACAATTACCAAGGAAATTATTTTCAATAAATATATTTATATATATATATATATATATATATATATATATATATATTAAAACGATCATTCTCGGGTCTTAGACGACCTAATATAGGTCCCAATCTCTAAGGACACCACTTTTGATGATAAGACTCCACTATGGAATTCTATATTTAATATACATCTCTAAGGACACCATCCACTACCTCTCAAACTCTAAGGACACCACTTTTGATGATAAGACCCCAGTATGGAATTCTATATATAATATATTTATTTTTCGTCACAACGGGAATCGAACTCCTGACATAGAGTAAAATCTGTAGCAATATTTACCAATTGAGCTATTTGAATAATTGTGTTGTGTGAAACAACTTTATAGCTTATTAAATCAAATTACTCATTTTTTGCAACAAAAAAATCATTGCTACGTATATAATAGAGACCAATATATAATATTTCATCACTATAAATTAGAACTAAATATTTTCACGAGTATAAGATTTATGTTAAATGTCTACCACTTTTAGAAATGAAAAAATATTCACAATAACACCATTATAATTAGCAACAAAATAGTAATAGCATTTCAATGCTATATGTTATTGAAATTGGTTATATCCCCAATGAAATAAAATTAAATTGTTGTAACTAAGAAAACGAACCTTAATAAGAAAAAAGTTCATGGAAATTTTATCAATATTTAGCAATGAAATAAATTGTTACCATTAATATTATAATTAACAGTAAAATAATGTTGTATTGTTAAATAAATTTTATTTGATTTTTCAGATGAAATAATATCAATGCTACTAATAAAAAATTTCAACGAATTGATATTTTTCCACTATAAAGTAGCTAGGAGCTTTAAATATAAATTAATTCATTATAAGTAACCAAATAAATTGTTGCAATAACGTGGTAATTAACTAGAGAAAATATAGAAGAGACACGAACAAGTGTCATAGTACATTTACTAAGAAAATGTTTGTCAATAATATTAATATTTATTAACAATAAAATAATTTATTGTAAATGACGTCATTATAACTAACAAACTAAAATTTCGTTGAAATAGAAATATTTTGTTGCTAAATAATGTTCGTGGGAAATTGGTTTTGGAATGAACAATTTTCGCCACCTCTTTACAAAGAAAAGTTGCCAACAAATAAGATTTTGTTACTAAAAGTGACAACTCTATGGTTTTTTCAATGAAATTTATTTTTGTTAGAAATGGTAACATATTAAAAAGGAAATCAAAATTGTTTATAAATAAAACATTTTTTGTAGTGAGAATACAATTTCCAACAAAATAATGACCTGTCGCTATAAAATAGTTAGTGAGCTTTAATGAGAAACAAATTTTCATAAAAATAATTATCACTTTTTACCTAGAAAACAATTTGTTACGAATAAGGTTATAATTACCAACAAAATCTTATTTCATAGCTACAAAGATTTCATTAAAAAAGATATTGTTTCCAACAAAATAAAAAATGTTGCCAATAGTGTGATAATTCTCAACGAAATATTATTTGTTGCTATAAATTAATAAACGAGCTTTAACAAGAAAAACCCTAATAGAAAAAATTATCAATCATTATCAACAAATCAAATCATTACTAATAATGTGATTATTGTCTAGGAAAACATATTTCCTTATTAAAGAGATATGAATAAGATTTAATATTAGTTAACAAATAAATTGATTTGATGTTAAAATTAGTCTTCTTTAGCAGCAAAATATTTCATTCCAAATGATGTCATAATTACCAAGGAACAAGTATTTTGTGGCCATAAAAATAACTTCGTTGTTAAATCAATTTGGCAATAAATTGGGTTTGGAGGGAATGTTTCCCGCCACCTATTTAACAAGGAATGTTTCCTACAAAATATATTTTATTGGAAAACAGTAACAAGTTTATGGATTTTTCAAGGAAATTTTTTATTCGTTGACAATGCTACAATATTAAGAAGGAAATAAATTTTCGTAGCAATAATTTTGTTGGTAAAAGATAGATTTCTTGTAATGTCACCAAGGGGAGCACCTTTTAAAGATATTTTAGTAGTTGAGTTACAGATTTGTTGGTCCAACTATTTAGACACTCTAAGTGAAACAAGTGGACAAGGCAAGTGATGAAGATTTTATTAACCTACATTAATAAGTTAATAAACTCTATTTGTAATACCGCAAGTGCACGACTGTCTAACTAATAGACAAAGGAAAATACGAGTCAATTCCACGAGGATTGACGAGACAGTCGAATTCTAAGACTTATTTAAACTAATTTAGAGTTGGGGGTTGCAGCAGATGAAAATTACTAAATTAAGAGAACTAAATTAACAACTAAAATTAAACTGGTTAGATGATAAGAGAGTGAACCGAGACATTGACAAGTTCTTCAAGATTTGTGTAATCCAAATTATTGTTTTCAAGAATCAACACGACTAACCTAAATATTAATCTAAGTTCGCAATCGATTTCGGCAAAGTCATAAACCCCTAGCATTGCATGTTTTTCTATGACACACACAATCACATGTTTATTTTAACAAATTCTAAACCTCTAGCATTGCATGTCTTCTTACGGCACACACAATCACAGATTCAAATTAATTGATTAAAGCAGACTTTGAATATCAACAAATGGAACTTCTAACTACCGATTAGTCTAGATAATTATTCCAAATATAATCGGTGAAAGCAAATTATTGAAATTCAGAAATCAACTGTATTTAACATTCAAGCATATAGAAAATAATAAATTCAGATACGATAAACTCAAGGAAATCCTGTGGTTTCATCTTCACCTCGGCGCGAGGTCTAGAAGATTATGGTGGCGGTGGTCACATCATCAGTGGAAGTGAAATTCATCTCTGCATGAACACACATCTCGAGAAACTGTTACAAACGCACGGTGGTGGCTCAGAATAAACACTAGGGTACAAATAGCCAAACTGATTCAAAAATCAATTTTCTCCCACCACAGGAACTGCGCCTTCGTTTTTGGCGAGCCGCACCGATGTTCTTCCTCCGTACTCCTCGCGAGCTCCTTATTCTCCGGTGAAGATCACTTGCAAAAGAGAGGGAAAAAGATAGGTGAAAGAGAAACACGAAAGAGAAGAAAGGTTTAATGGGAGAGGAGCCAGGTTGCTTGCGAGCTCTGTTTTGGGGTGGTTGATGGCAGTGGGAAGTGGCTCTGATGGTGGATCGTGGAAGGAAGACAAAGACAAGCAGAGACGAGAGAGAGAAACAGGAGAAGGATGAGAGAGGGTTACAAACAGAGATGAACGAAAGAAGAGAACGGGGGATATGAAGTGCGGTGGTTTGTCTGTTGGTTCATTGTTGCTTCTCTTTCGTCTTCTTTTGTCCCTGTAAGAGAGAGAGGTGAATGAGGGGGGACAAAGAGAAGGTGGAGGTAGTGGTTGTTTGGCATGATTGAGCAGGAAGGAGATAGACGTGGAGGACAGGGAGGCACTCTATTTCGGTGGTGGTGGATGGTGAGGTTGTGTGGGAGAAACAGGGTTGTTGCTCTCTGTTTTGTGCATGAGAGATGGGGCAGGGTGACAGTGAGATGGTAGATGGTGAGGTCTCTGTCGGTCCTTCTATCGAGTGAGGATCGCTGACACAGTGGATTCGCGTGGTGGCTGGAAAAGAGAGGAGGAGAAAAGAAACGTGGAAGAGGAGGGAAACCTCCGAAATGGGAAAAGGTCATGGAAAAAGGGAGAGAGGAAGCCTAAATAAGGTTCTCATCTTTCATTGTTAGGTTGCGTTTGAGTTTCTAAGTTAACTTTTGGGCTTGAGCTTAGGTTAAATTAGGTGGACCTAGGTTTGTTTGGATTAGGTTTAGACATGTGACCCGTTACTTTGTACCACTACTAGAATCAACCAATTGATCATTTATCAAATTGTCACCTTAATGCGATTTCATCGTTCATGCTCAAATTCCTACAAAGACATGAAAATGAAATAATTATAATAAAATATAATAATCGAAACACTAACATATATAAATTAAGGAATATATTATGTATTAATTACGTGAATATCAGCAAGTCAACTTGCTGATGTTCTTACAACCAAGGTATAACATTTTCTTAGCTTCCTCAACTAACTTGTAAAATGACCTTGCCCCTTCATTAGGTTCATGGTGGATGTCTTCTTGTGCAACCATAATTAGCGATTATCCAAATGCGTCATGCAATATTCCTTCCATATCGTCCTCTTCATCCGAATCTTCTTCATCTGCAATTGCATCAAATACTTCTAATTCACCGTGGTATACCCATATACCTTTGGCATACCGAACATCCCACCAAAAAACAATTAAATGTTCACGAACAAATGTCATGAACTTGGAATTGTCTGTTACGACACTTCTTGCATGGACATTTGATCTTCCGTCAAATGACATCAACTCAAAAGCAACATTAAGGAAGTTACAGAGCCCTACTTGATATTTTATGCTGAGACGATTATGCTTAATCCAATATTTTTCCATGTGGTAAGCTAGCTTAGCCTGGGTAATAGTTAATTTTTATCAATAATCTCTCTAAATGAAGATGTAAATTCAGAAAGTTACATGCTAAAAGAGACGTTCTAATATGAAATTTAATATGAGCTGTAAATTTCATTTAAATCGCCTTCTGAAAAATGAAAAACTATGCCAAAAGTAAGTTATATACACACGTTCAGAAAAAGATACAATGCTATTAATTAGGATACAAGTGCTTTTTTTTTATTCAATAGTGTCACCCTATTACTCCTTCATCATTCAAAGCATATATGTATAAACTAAATTCAAAAGTAACTGACTTAACAAACACCTTTAAGTATCTCACTTTCTAGACTATCATGTGATCCTAAACTGCATAACCAAGCACTAACAATTTACATAATGAATATGGATTGCCAAAAAATGAACTAACTTCATATAGAGGCAGTGTGCATACCAATGAATTTCGTCTGCATACTAATTATTAGATCAATTGGAACATGATCGTGCAAAAACATGATGATATTAAACGGTTAAAAGATATAATAGCACAGTGTTTACTTTTTTTTTTTTTTTTGGAAACGCAAAGCTGGATTTATTAATAAAGAGCATTCATAACTACAAAAAGACATTTCAGAAGAATGAAAAACTTTGAAAACTCCGTACCTATCTACACAACATAGAACATAAATGCCCCATCAAAATGAAGAAGACCAAAATACTGAAGTGAGTACCAGCCCCCATCAGAATGAACATAAATGCACCCGTTATAATTTTTTTTTTTTAAATGCATAAGTGAACGAGAGAAGCCAAAGCACGGACCCTGGGGGGGCTCCTGCACGGGGTGTGCTGAAGCGCGTCCTGCGCACCATTGTCAACCGTTGGATGAAATCCAATGGCTAATATCGACGGAACTCAAAATCACATTTAAAGCAAACGTTTGGCAGGTTTTTAATATGTTACAGATCCGACGGCTGAGATTATGGCTTGGAGGGTTACATTTGAAAAGAGAGAGAGAGAGAGGGTCGCTGTCCGTGTCAGATCCATTTGAGAGAAATTCTAAATGTTTCAAAACAGAGAGAGAGAGAGGGAGTCTGCAAAAGTGTGAGTACGGCTCATATTGAAGAAATTCAAATGTAGTTTTAATAAAAGGTTTTTGGCAGTTTTTGAATCTATTACAGCCGTCGGATCTGATCCGACAGCTGAGATTTATCACTTGGAAAACAGACAGAGAGGGAAACGAAGATAACTTGGTGGGAAACAGAGCGTGAAGAAGAAAAAGAGAATTGGAAATGCCCTTCAACACACCCCGCGCAGGAGCCCCCCGGGTCCAATTTCCATTGGGTCATAAGGTCATCTCTTCATCGAATCTTCACCTCAAACTCGATTTTAGTTGTTTTATTAATTTCAGTGTTACCTTTCATGTCAAATTATGAATATCAAATGTAGTTGATGGAAATTAGTTATGTTAAATTGTGAATATCAAATTGTTAATTTGTCTGTGTCATGGATGAAAACTTAATGAAGGAGGACATAATATTGGAGGTGGAGTTTAAGGATCTTGTGTTTTGTTTGACGTGTGTGTTTATTTAACTTCTATGTTAAATTTATGCTATGACAAAGTCAAACTTTATATATTGCATTAAAACTTTATATAGTTGATTATTCTTAACAATGTAGCTACTTGAAAATTAAATATTTTTTTTGTATTTGTGCAGAATATTTGTGTTAGTTGGCATGGATGCTATGGATGTTGATGATCCGAGTGTGGCCATGATGTTTGATTCATTAGAATGTGGTTGAGAGTACTGGAAAAATTATGAAAAAAATGGGCTTTGGAGTTAGGAATGAGTACTTGAATAAGAGTAGAACAGATAAGTTAATTATCAATGCAGTGTATGTTTGTTGTAAGCATGGTCTCAAGAAAGAAAAACACCCACAAAAAGGTGTTGTCACTCAACAAAGATGGGATGTTAAAAATGACTGCAAAGTAATGTTCAAACTGGGTTTGGATAGAGTAACTGGCAAATACAGAGTCAAAGAATTTATGACTGCGCACAATCATGATTTGGAGCCCAATGAAACAACCCATATGCTAAGGTCGCATAGGGAGGTAAACATATCACAAGCCTTAGCGATTGAATTGGCTTCTGACTCAGGTATTACTCCTAAGGCTACACAAGAACTGTTGAGTAGGGAAGCAGGGGGTAGAAGTAATCTTGGGTTTCTATTAGAAGATCAAAAAACTTACCTAAGATCAATGAAACATAAAGAGATGGTCAATGAAGAGCTTCGAGGTATTCTCTGGTATTTTGAGCAACAAAACTCAAAAAATGCCTCATTTTATTATTCATTTCAGCTTGATAGTGATGATTTAGTTACCAATATGTTTTGGGAAGATTCTAAAATGCTTGCAGATTATGCTAGCTTTGGTGATGTGGTAACGTTTGATACCACTTTTGGCACTAATAGAGAGTTCAGACCTTTGGGAGTATTCACTGGATTTAATAATTATAGAAAAATTATGATTCTTGGTGCAACACTTTTGTACGATGAGACCATTGAGTCATTTCTGTGGCTTTTTGAAACTTTTGTGAAGGCACATGGTGGTAAGAGACCACGTACCATCTTCATTGACCAAGATGCTGCGATAGGAAATACTTTAGCTACAGGATGGCCAGATACATATCATGGGTTGTGCACTTGGCACATAATGCAAAATGGAATCAAGCATTTGGGAGGACACATGAAGAACAAGAATGTTGGGTTTTTGAAGGAGTTCAAAAGGTGTATGTTTAAGTACTTGGATGAAGTTGAATTTGAAGTCGATTGGCAAAAAATGTTGAATGATTTTGACTTAAAAAGAGAATAAATGGTTGAGTCGCATATATGCTTTTAAGGAGAAATGGGCTAAGTGTTGTATGAAAAACACAATGACCTTAGGGATGCGAAGTACACAACTAAGTGAAATAGTGACTTGAAAGATCACTTGAAATCTGACTTGAACATTTCATGTTTTTTCAAACATTTTGACAGGGTATTAGAGCAAAAGAGGAATAATGAGTTGGAGATTGAATTTTTTGCAAGGCAAAAAGTGCCTACATTGGGATTATCTAGACCCCCCTTATTAAAACAAGCCTCACAAATCTACACACCTTCAATTTTCAAACTTTTCCATGAAGAATTTGATAAAAAAGGAAGATCAAAATAAACACGAGTACATTGTTGCTTTTCATGATACAAAGGAGAAGGAATTTAAGGTGTTTTGTGACCCTAGCTTGAATGTGGCAAATTGTAATTGCATGAAGTTTGAGACAATGGGAATAGTGTGTTGTCATGTTTTGAAAGTGTTTGGCCGACTTGATATTGTGAAAATTCCGAAAATGTACTTAATGGATAGATGGACAAGGGGAGTGAAAGGTAAATATGTATCAAATGAAGTGAGTTCAAGTACGGAAGAAAATGTAAGTGATTAGGTTCATAGGATCCAGTCATATCTTCTACGAATGACATTTCAAGCTTTATTGAATAAGGACACACGGGCCAACATGGAGAGGTTTATAGATGAATATACAAGGTTGCATGAAGAGGTCATCATGAACAATGACAGTGCACCCCAAGAAGCTTTGAAGGAAAATAGTGTGCTCCAAATTGGAAACATGAAAGGTTTGAGGAAAAAGAAGGCTGAAAAGGTTCAAAACGAATGAAACCCTTACATGAGATATGTATAGGAAATGCTAAGAGAACAAAGACATCGTCCTCCAAGGTAATCTTGCTTTAATTCATACTAACTAAATGTATATTTCCAATTGTGGCACTTATATAATTATGTGTATATTTCCTTGTAGGGTGATAACACAAACTTTAATGTTGTTAGAGAAGGTGTATGCAATGTCAATATACCCTTTCAACCTCCAAAACAAGCACACCCAGGTGAGGGTTTGAGCTTGAGTTTGAGTTTGGGAAGTTACGACTCTGTAGAAGGAACGACTCTTCCTTTTGGTTTGATGTAAAATGCCTTTCCTATATTAATTGCTGTATTTTTTTGTTAAGTTCTGTATAGCTCTGCAGTGAATTTTTTGTTCAGCTCTGCATTTCTACCATCTCCATTCTGGGTTATAGACAGATATGGAAGAAATACAATTTTTTGTATGCTCTGATTTTTTGTTCATATGTAAATTTGCAGAGAATTTCAATTGTAATTGCAGAGAATTCAATTGACATAGCATTCTGCATTCTGCATTGTAAATAACATTCTGCAAAAAAAAAAAAAAAAATCTGCAAATACTGTAATCTGTAAAAAAAAAAATGCCATAAAGAATCTGCAAATCCTGTAATCTGTAAAAACTGTAATCTGTAAAAAAAATTGCCATAAAGAATCTGCTAATAAAAAGAATCTGCAATTCCTATAATCTGTAAAAAAAAAAAAATGCCATAAAGAATCTGCAAATACTGTAATCTGTAAAAAAAAAATTGCCATAAAGAATCTGCAATTCCTGTAATCTGTAAAAAAAAATTGCCATAAAGAATCTGCAAATACTGTAATCTGTAAAAAAAAAAATGTTATAAAGAATCTGCAAAATAAAGAGCAATCTATATATATTGTAAATACTAAGCCAATAGCCAATCAGCCAAATACTAAGCTATTGGTGTAATCTTTCAATACAAAATGCCATAAATAAGCTTTCAATACAAAATGCCATAAAGAGCATAAAGAGCAAATTTGTAAAGAGCAATCTGTAAAAAATGCCATAAAATAGCAATATGTAATACTGCAAATACTGTAATAAAAGAGCAATCTGCAAATATTGTTACAAAAGAAAACCAAACCATCAAAAAATGTGTATTTATTCATCCATAATCTCATTACATAATAGAAATTCATTACAACATCTGTTCATGTACATTACAAAATAAAACTACAAATAGAACCTCACATATCATTCACTCAAAAGCTTCAAAATAACAAGTACAAGAATCACTAGGTAGTTGACCATGTATCCAAGAAACAATGCCTTTTGTTTATGCCCACAAAGAGATGGAAATAGGTAGTTGTCCAGGCAGTCTTTGACAGTTTCTACTTTGCATCGTGTGCCAGTCACAAGAACTTGAAATCATCATCAGGTTTTGACAAGGCAGCCACTTCACTGAATCACTCATGCATCTTATCACACTTTTACTTCAGACCAGCTACTGTCCTCAGTCTTAGGAGCCAAAGTTGTTTTGATTGCTTGCTGCTAGCAGCAACACTAACTGTTAACTGAGAGAGATTGTACAAATGTTGATCCTCTTAAGCGTACTGCTAAATGTGGGTATCTTCAAGCCGCACTAGGTGCTCTGTAGAAGTTCTCAGGTAGGACATTATTCAATGGAGCCAAGAATTTATATAAATTAAATGTGGAAACACAAGGTAGAGCTAGTACAATTGACATGGAAACACCCATCTCCGTATCACATCCGAAAGGTCTGACCAACTACAATATTCCCTTAAAGCCCAGATTAAACATTGTTCTCAAATGAGATGTGATAAATCCATACCCCATTGCCAATATTGCAGTGGCAATATCCAAATCCTGTGTCCTGTTTCAAAAGCCCCAACAGTAAGAGTTCATATTTATTTCACCTGTTGGTATGCAAGATCAATTATTTTTCAATTTTTCCGAAGCTAATTTCATGTTTAAAACCCCAAAGATGCACAATATAAACATGAGAACTCCCAAATTACAAGGCAGAGTCCAATATGGGGATAACTCTCCATACTCTAACATTTTCTTTCGGATTACCAAAATAAATAAATACAAGGGGGAAGGGCATAAGAAGGGCGAACAAGTTGCCCCACCCTAACAAAAGAAAATGACATACATATCGTACCCACAATATAGGATTCCGAAATATCTGTTGCACATATTTTATTCAAACCTAATATGTTTGTTTAATACACGCTACCAGTTTAAGAGCAACAAGAAATCCAAATCTCAGTCCAGGAAAAGTTAAGTTGCCATTGTAACTATAACTAAAAATAACGGTTAAGCAACAATTCCACAACCATGATAAGAAGTTCAAAAGTAACCAAGGAAGATGGTTTACTAAAGCAATCAACAGCCTTCCGAAAGCTCCAAGAGAACGGACTATAAATGAGTTTGATTCATCAACAAACAGACTATAAATCAAAATTAAGTCACAAAAATCTGAACCCAGACATGAATAATAAGCAAATGAAACAAAATCATCCTAGAAGAGTGACTAATCTCACAGAATTGGAGCTACGCCACTATAGTCATAATCAGAAAGTATAAAAAAAGAAATCAAGAGACACAAATTTGTACTTTAACAAACACTCATGGATTATCAAAAATTTTAACTCCATCACATATGGTCTTCAAAACAATGGCGAAATTCAGCAGACCACGATTCTCCAACTTATAAAGCACACTTTATTAGGATGCAAATATTTAAACGAGTTCATCGAAGCGTACCTCCAATCACCATCTCCCTTCTTTGACGTATCGTAACCAGGCTGAATGACGACCTCCTCCAGCGAATCAAACAGCCTCTGTTTGCAAATCCAGCCTCTGAATGACGACCTCCTCCCTTTTCTTCCTCTTTCTCTTCCTCTCCCTCAGATCTAAATCGAGAATACAGTTTTTTTTTTCAAAACGCAGACCCAACCCTAACCAGACTGAATGAAGACCTCCTCCATCGAATCAAACAACCTCTGTTTGCAAATCCAGCCTCTGAATGACGACCTCCTCCCTTCTCTTCCTCTTCCTCTCGATCGAGAATACAATTTTTTTTTTCAAAACGCAGACAACGACCCTCTCTTTCTCTCTCTTTACAAATGTAACCTTCCAAGCCATAATCTCAGCCGATCCGACGGCTGTAACATATTAAAACCTGCCAAACGTTTGCTTTAAATGTGATTTTGAGTTTCGTCGATATTAGCCATTGAATTTCATCCAACGATTGACAATGGTGCACAGGACGCGCTCCAGCACACCCCGCGCAAGAGCCCCCCTCAATCCCCAAAGCACAGAGTCTCCTATGGTATATCAACAAGTCCCTGACAAAAAGTAAAATGAGTCCCAGACCAGAAGTGATACACAAGGGAAGATGGTTATTTTTGCTTCATTTTATTTTATTTATAAATTTATAGGCAATATTATTAAAGGATTGAATCACAAAGTACAGAAAGACAACACTTAAAAATACAAACTCAACTCCCAGGCCCTTTCAACAAAATAGCAAAACCCCATCTCTTGAAAACCCCACCCGAAACATAACCCAAAAGAGCTTTGCTACAGAGCGAGGGAGGGAGCGAGGGAAAAGGGGCGAGGGATGAGTGGTAACCACCCATCCGCC
Organism: Berberis thunbergii; assembly: GCA_003290165.1. Classification (NCBI taxonomy): domain Eukaryota; kingdom Viridiplantae; phylum Streptophyta; class Magnoliopsida; order Ranunculales; family Berberidaceae; genus Berberis; species Berberis thunbergii. The sequence goes on from QNQO01001281.1 coordinate 290,185, forward strand.
TCGAGATAAGTGCATCAGATTGGAGATGTGCAATGGCACTTATCTCGAGACGGATGAGTGGCTACCACCCCATCCCTCGCTCCCTCCCTCGTTCCCTCCCTCGACCCCTAGAATTTTTCAACCCAAAATGAGCCCAAAGGCAACAAGATCTCCATGGAAAAGACACGCATACACTATTCCCCAGTCCCCACGGCTATAGAAAAGCAGAGACAAAAAAATAAAAACCAAAAACAGAGTCATCAGTGTGCTCAAATTTTATGGGTTTGCTTCATTGACTTTTATTTCCTTCATGGGCTTCCATAAAAACAATTATCATACGAAATTTGATGGTCTACAATTTCGTCACCCAGAAAAAAAATCTCAAAATAACAGATAACACAAAACCGACAAACCCTCAAGAAATTTGAGAGAACAAATAGAAGTAGAGCATTTGAGTGAGTGAGTGTGTACATAATAAAACACTACCTTCACATATATGAAACCAAAAATTCTAAATGTCGAGGAAGTGGGTGAGGAAAACAGCGAGGGAGGGAAGGAGCCGTCCATCTCTCCCGGAATACATGCATGAAAAATGACGACATGTATCCCGAGGGGAATGGACGGCTCCCTCCCTCCCTCTCTCTCCCTCGCTGTTTTCCTGGTCCACTCCCTCGACAGATAGAAGTGCTCATATGAAACATCATCACATATGAAACACAAAAAACTACCTTTAGTTAAAACACCAAAAACATCATCATCATCATCCAAAAACTAAAAAACAATATCTTTACATATATTTCTTCATCATCCAAAAACTAAAAAAGCACAAATATACATATATAACTATAAAAAATAATCACACATGAAACACAAAACTAAAAAAACATCATCACATATGAAACACAAAAAAAAAATATCTTTACATATATTTCTTCATTTTTGCATGAATATGATTCCAATTCTCCATCTGAACACTACCTTTAGTTAAAACATTTTCGTCAATCATTAATCATCAAAATACCACCAATATACACATGATATATCCAATAATTCAACTATTTCTACAAACACATCAAGCGTATGCATTCTTTTAAGTTATCAAATATAGTATTCAAACATCATACATCACTAAATACATCTTCATACACACATAAACAGCTGTAAAACATCTTTTTCAATCACTCTGGGCCAACTTGGACTACATTCCAACTAAGCACCTCCGCATGAATATAATTCCTATTCTCCACTTGAACACACAACTACAAAAAATTTCCATTATCCATTAATCACCAAAACTATCCTCATAAATGCATGATTTTATTCCATAATTCAACTATTTCTGCAACAAGTTGAGTCTCGGCATCTTCTAAACTATCAAATTCAGTGTTTAGTGTTTTGGCGACAAACTTCGCCATACAACTCTTCCACACACAAAAAAAAAAATTGCGAAACAAATACTTCTCAAAACAATCTGAACTCACTATAAGTACATTCCACCAAAACACCCTTATCAAACATCAAAACCAAGAACTCTTTTCATAAATCTCATCTACTCATCAAAACCTACACAAACTCATCAAGCACGCAATCAAACTACTCAAAACAAGAATTCAATCACAGAAACACACAAGAACAAAGAAGTACCGTACAAAGCTTGTAATCAGTCTAAAACCCTAAAATCGCCATGAAATTGAACACAGAAAACTCGTCATTGAACTCACAATAGAAAATTGAATAGTAATTAGATTTCTCTAGACAAAGTTTGATAAGCATATAAATGAGACATTTTATGCCCCTAAATATACAATTGCTAAGTCCAATTATCTAATAAAAATATCTCATTACATGTATTTTGTAGAAATTCAAGCACTAATATCAAATCATACACAAAGTGACACAATAAGGCTAAAATCAACAACTAGAAAATCCTATTGAAAGTTTACATATGCATCGTCAAAGATCAAAGATTTTCAAACCCAAAGATCCATTAAGTCAAGCCCACAAAGTATCATCATCTACGGATCTCGATGAATCAACTCGAAGATTTGGACATCCACATGGAAACTTCATCATAGCAAGAGAATCTCTTCAAACTCCACTATCCATTCTCACATTTGTATTCATTTTACACTCTTCCATATCTTTACTTCATCACTTTTACGCTCTACCTTATTTCACTCTAGCACTCTACCTTATTTGTGTGCTCCTTATTTCCATATTTCACTCCAACACTCCAAATTACACATAAGTCTCACCATTTTTCATCTATAAATACCCCTCACGTGAACACATTTTTGGGAGAAGACTTTGAAACACTTTTGAGAGAAAAATAGTTGAAGTAGTTGTAGTTTAGAGAGAAATAAGTGAAATTTGGCCTAGAGCTTACCATGTTTGGCTAGCATCCCACCTTTGGGTGTGGGTGAGCCCATGGGAGGATAGCTCTATTTTAGATTAGTTATTTTCATTTTCATGTATTAGAGAAGCATGTGTAGTTAGATTAATCTTGTAGCTTGGTTGTATCATGAATCTATGAGGTAAGTTAGATGTTTTGTGTTTCATCATATGAATTCAATTCATGCTATCTTCTTCTACTTCTTTAGCTCAATATTAGATAAGTTTCTATACTTGCCATTTATCTAACAAGCTCCTTACAATGTTTACATATTATTAGTCTAAGTTTCATTATGGTTTGCTAGTTGGTGTTTCATTTAAGTATGGATTCCTTGTATGCTTTTAAATCTACATAGCAACAAGTTTTTATTTGTGACAGCCCTCCCACTGTCACTAAGTAGAGAAGGTAAAAGTTGTCCTTACACTAAAAACAAATGAAGTAATAAATAACTTAGCGACAACTAAGATGTCGTCCCAACTGTTTGTATTAGCTACGGTTTATTATAAATTAAGTCATGGTTTTCCTGTCACAAGCACATTTTTTGTTATTATGGTCTTGGGCAGCTACCAAAAACATTAGTGACGGTAATTTGCTGTCTCAAATTTTATAAATAGAGATAGAATCAGACTACTGTCTCTGATATTTGTAGCTATTAATATTTTTTGTAGTGAACACACACTTATCCAAAATATGAATTGACAAAGTTTCGAAAGTCTTGAATACTTACAAAGAAGGTAAACTAATTCCTAATTCGAATAGGAAAACCCCTAGATATAGTACTCACTCAATTAGTAATTCTAATTTTAATCAAAAGGCTATAATAATAATTATTATACTTGGGGCATCATTGGAGTCTAGAGGTTTTATAAAGATTTTGAGTTCTAGAGCTTTCACGCCATGTCCATGCTAATTTGAATGCACATACATTACTAATACAAAGCTAAATAATATATTTATGATGAAATAATAGAATAAGAAAGTCTAACGAAACTCTAAATTATATTACTACTAGTTGTTTGTAATCCTCTTTATAAAGAAAATCATTTATTTAGTGAGAAATAATAAGTACATATCTATCGGCTCATCAATCTTAGTTACTTATCTAGTGGTTAAGAAAATTCTAGGGGTCGAGGGAAAGGGAGCGAGGGATGGGTGTAAGCCACCCATCTCCCTCGAGATAAGCGTTATCGTGAATCTAGAATCTGATACACTTATCTCGAGACGGATGGGTGGTTACCACCCATCCCTCGCCCCTTTACCTCGCTCCCTCCCTCGCTCTGTAGCAAAGCTCAGTGGTTAGTCAATCCTTAGCGAAATACATACGTGCCATTTCTTTCCTTTGAAAATATTCCATCATATCTAGCTAACCAACGGGCGTGGAAACCATCATTATAAGGAATTTTATTTTCAAATTGATGAAAACAAAAATTGTTCATTGTCATCCAACCAATGCAACCCACACTAATAGTTTGACGGTGCTGACGTGAAATCACTCTTTGAAAGCCCACCCCTTTTTTGTTTGAGCAATAGTCATTTAGCATGGTACCTTTAAATAAATCATTAGTCACAAACACATGTCTTATGCTATACACTCATTTATTTAAGTTGTTAACCGTCTTTCAATGCCAAAGAATATCTACCACCTACTGTTTGAAGGACCAAAACTACTAAAACAAGATTGATTGTAGCAAAATCGGATACATTGATGCAACTCTCCATGACGGGAAGTAATGTTGTTTTGTTTTAATGTCGTCCTTCCTTAATGATAATATTAAAAAATCTTCTGAGTACAATTTGGCTTAGCTTTAGTGTTAGGCTCAATTTGTAGTTGTTATATTTTTTATTATTAGAATTATTGATCCAGTTTTCTCACTCGCACCCAATAATTCTCAAAGTTTCCAATCTTATAAGGGAGCCCACTTAGCCATCGGGGGAGAGGTGCTAGCTCAATTAGCAAACTTTTGATTGATGGTTTACAAGTCCAGGGTAAGAACTCTGCCAGAAGCGTTTAATGGTTCTAGGATATAATAAAAGCCTTACTCACCTTTATAAAAAAAAAAAAATGGGGAACCCCACTTAATATAGAAATCTTTGAAGACACCAATTTTTCAAAACAAATCACAAATTATACCCTCTACATTCTCAAATTACCCCTTCTAAATACCCCGCCATTTCACATCTAATTACACTACTCCTACCCAAATCATTTTCTTCTTCCTTCCCGCTATTTAAATAAGATTTTTTTTAATTAATTTCTCTTCGATCTTATATTTGATTTACATGTTGATAAAACAAATAATACTCCAACCCTGTTAAAGTGTGATTGTTGCAAGTCATAGAAGAATTTATAAGCGTATTTTGAGTTTTGGTTTTGCTAGGAGCTTGACTCAGTTAAAGGAGAGATTGCTGAAAGGTTTTTGACAGTGAAAGGGGGTTCTCGACAGTGAAAGGGGGTGGTTTTTCGACAGTGAAAGGGGTGGTTTTTTGACAGTGAAAGGGGTTCTCGAAGGTGGTTTTCGAAGGGTTTTTTGAAGGTGGATTTCGACAGTGAAAGGTGTTTTTGAAGGGGTTTTCGGAGGTGGTTTTCGACAGTGGGGTGGATTTCGACAGTGAAAGGGTTTTTCGAAGGTGGTTTTCGTAGGTGAAAGGGGTTTTTGGAGGGGGTTTTCGAAGGTTGTATTCGACAGTGAACAAGAGTTTTCGAAGATGATTTTCGACAGTGCAAGGGGTTTTCGAAGGTGGTTTTCAACAGTGAACAGTGGTTTTTGAAAGTGAAAAGGGGTTTCGTAGGTGGTTTTTGAAGGTAAAGGGGTTTTCGAAGGTGAGGGGGATCTCGCAGTGGTGAGGGGGTTTGCGACAGTGGGATCTCGCAGGGGCTTTTCGTCAGTGGCATCTCACAAGAGCCTCTCCTTCTTCTCGATCTGCCATCGCCGGGGCTTGATGGTGGTGCGCGAGGGCTTGCGACAGCAGTGAGCACTTTTTCAGACTTTGAAACAAATTTGGCAATTTTTCGGCAAAAAGTAAGATCTTTCAGTTATTTTTAATCTTCATGTTTCTATGATGCTTGTATGCTGGTGAAATTGGGCTTGTATGTTTGTAATTTTTGTGCTAAATCTTGGGAGAGATGGCGTTCAACGAAGGAAAAGAAGGAAATCTTCGTTTGTTGAAAATTGATGGGAAAGAATTTGGGATTCGAAAGTCAAGAGGAGGCTTGTTGTTACTTGAATTGAGCTCGAGGGTTAAAATCAAAGTTTTTGTTGAATTGCAGATGGGAGAATGGATTGAGTTTCAGCTTAAGAAAGCTGTGGAATCAGGTTTGCCTTCTCAACCAGTTGGAAAATCAACAATAGATGAGTTATGATGGTGAAAGAGGCCAATAAAGGAGGTATCTTCCTTTCTATTTTGGTGGGTTGGGGCTCAGGGTCCAAAATTCTCAAGGTGCCAGCTGGCGTGGAAGGGACAGGTTGGAAACAACTCGCCCAAGCTATGATGGAGATGGTTTTAAATAAGGTGCCTCAGCCTTATCCTAAGCAGCAAGTGAGTAGATATGGGGTTTCAACTCTGCCAGGTATTAGTGTTGTCCCACCCTTGCGCAACAAAACCTTTGTGGAGGTAGTGACCACTAATCCCTCCAGTGTGAGCCCTACCTCTATTGCCAGTAAGGGCCCCATTACAGCAACCTCTATTCATCGAGATTCTCCCATTGATTTCTTGTCACAAGTATGGGGCAAACCTCTTCCTCCAGATCCCGTTGCAAGAAAGAAGCTTGCAAGGTCGTTGATAGAGTTGCCTGAGTTCTTGATTCAGTGGACACATGTTGCTCTTCCATTTGGACACACAACTTTCTTGGTCTTCACTAACTCTCCACACGTGAGCTCATGCGAAGCATATGACCTGCCTCCTAGGTTGCCGACACTGAGTGATCAGTCTCCCCAGCAATACCCAATGCTTCCCCATTCCTCTGCTTCTTGTGCCGCTTCAGAGGGTAAAGTTGGTAACTCGATGTCTGAGTCAGTTCGTCCATCTCAGCAGGATAAAGGCAAAGGTATTGTTGGGCCTTCACCTGGCAAAGGGCCCAAGTCTTTTTCGGAACATAATTTGGCCAAGTCTAATGATCAACAGACATCTGGCAATTATTGGAGGGTTTTAGATAAAGCGGTGGAAGAATATGTCTTCAACTTGGACCCCCTTTTAAACAAGATGTCAATGCAGGTCCGCAGGGATCGAAAGCTGACAAGAAAAGCACAGCGTGACAGAGCCGCTGAATGGGCCAATTTTTTATTCTTCCCAACCAGATCTAGGTTCATGCTTCAAAAGAGATCCAACAAATCAAGCTTAATCATCAAAGCAGGGCAGGTAGAACTTAAAGGATGTAGTGCCCCTGCTGGGCTGACAAGAGGAGAGTCTTCCAATCAGACCCAGGAACGTTCAGTATCTCTCCCTTACCCCCCGGGTTTCGAGCCACTAGCAGAACAATGTGTTAAAGCCCATGGTTTCTCTACAAAGCTATGTGTCTCTCATGCGGAGAGTTTCTCATCTACACCAGACCGTGTAGGCGCTCCACCAGGCTTCGAGGTCCCACAGACAGAAAATCTTGGTTTTCTACTCCCTAGCGATCAGACTTCTGGCAAGTCTCGAGGTTTTGTTTCTAGGGTCAATGACAGCGTGGAGCCTTTTGTCTCTGACTGTCTTTCTACTCAGGAAGAAGCATCAGATCGTTCGGCTTTTAAAGTAATTGGCTTGACAGTGGGAGTGAATCTTAGTCAGGATGAAAACAGGGCTTTAGATATGGTTCAAGCTGCAGCGCAGGGTACAGTATCTGACAAAGCAATGGACAAATACAACAATCCCGGGGTTGAAGGTTTTTCATGAACCTCAAAATTCTTTCGTGGAACTGTAGGGGGCTCGGGAACACTGAGCGACAAAGGGGTCGTCGTAGACTAATTTCAGAGAATCTTCCAGACCTTGTTTTCATTCAGAAAATGAAATTGGAGAGATGCTCTAGAGAATTTATCAAAAAATTGTGGGGTGATAGCTCTTTTGATTGGGCTATGGTGGAATCCATTGGCAGCTCGAGCGGTCTTTTAGCTAATTGGGATGCTGATCTAGGGAAGTGTTGAAAGGGGTTTTTTCCCTTTCTATTCAATTTCAAATGATATCGGATAACTCAATTTGGTCAGGGACTAACATTTATGGTCTGTGTGATCCTTCGCTTAGAGAACACTTCAGGGAAAACTATATGACATTGCTGGTTGGGTGCAATCGCCATGGGTGTTAACAGGTGACTTCAATGTTGTCCGTCATATAAATGAAAAAAAGGATGCAGGAGGAGGTCCATGAGCATGCAGAAATTCAATCAATTCATCAGTGAGGTGGAACTCCTTGATTTCAGTCTAAAAGGGGGAAATTCACATGGTCAAATCGGAGAGATCTTCCTATCCTTTGTCGACTTGATCGATTTCTAGCTTTGGTGGATTGTATTGACAAATTTGGTAATAAAGTTGAATGGCTCAAGGGTGCAGTAGGTTCTGACCATCATGTGATTTTGCTTGCGAACTCGTCTGTTGGTGGCTGTACGCGCCTTTTTTCATTTGATAATGGTTGGTTTGATCACCCTACCCTAGCAGAGGAGATGAAAGCTTGGTGGAACAATTCAGTAGTCTCTGGCCACCCTGGCTATTGTTTATGGTGGAAGCTTAAGGCTCTCAGATGCAATCTCAAAAGTTGGAGGACTAAAGTTTGGGGTAAGACAAATTTATATATTCAAAATATTTCTGCTTTAATTGCTAACATTGATGCTGATGAAGAGATCAGAGACCTGACTGTTGAGGAGATGTCTTGTAGAGTGCAGCTACATCAAGAGTGGGCAACATTAACCAAAATAGACGAGGAGTTTTGGAGGATCAGATCAGGAGTCAACTGGGTTCGTCATATGGATCAGGGGTCCAAATTCTTTCATACCTTGGCTAACAGGTGCAGACTGTTTAACTCCATTGAAGCTCTTTGCATGGGTCAGGAGTTGGTAGTAGATGAAGTCAGTATTAGAGAACTCCTGATATCTCACTTCAAGGAGTTGTTCCATGAAAAGGAGGAGTGGCGACCTTTCTTCTCGGGGATTACCTTCAAGTCTATCTCCCAGTCTACGGCTACCGCCTTGGTAGATAATTTTTCGAAGATGAAAATTAGAGCGGCAATGGAAGAACTAAATTCTGAAGTTTCTCCAGGTTTTGATGGTTTCTCAATGATGTTCTATTTGAAAATGTGGGAGGTAATCAAAATTGATTTTCTGAAAGTTGTTGAAGATTTTAACTCGAGAAATTTTTTTGATTGGCGGTTGAACACCACTATCATCTCGCTTATTCCTAAATGTGCGGAAATGCGAACAGTAAAATATTTTAGACCTATCAATATTTTGAATGGGGCCTATAAGATCATTGCCAAGGTGTTGGCTAACAGATTGAAAATAGTTCTTCATTCAGTCATTTTTCCTTTTCAAAGTGCAACAATCAGTGGAAGGCAGGTGGTTGATAGCCCTTTGATTGCTAATGAAATTATTGATTCTAGGAAAAAACAAGGTGTTCCAGGGCTCGTTATCAAATTAGATTTCTCCAAAGCCTTTGACAACGTCTCTTGGAGATATTTGGATTTGGTAATGGCTCGCATGGGGTTTGAATTCAAATGGATTCATTGGCTTCACAGTTGCAGATCTACAGCTAATTTCTCTCTGAAAATTAATGGTCTGCTGCACGAGTTTTTCAATAGCTCGAAAGGCTTGCGCCAAGGTGATCCCCTATCTCCACTTTTTTTTTACTATAACAGCAGAAGGTTTAACTCAAATGATTCTTAAAGCTGTTGATGCTGGCCTAGTGAGAGGGTTTTCTGTCGCGGAAGGTAGTTCACATATTTCTATTTTCCAGCATGCGGATGATACTATCCTCTTTTGTGATGCTTCCGCTTCTCAGGTTCTTGTTTTTACAAGAATTATGTTTTGGTTTGAAGTTATTTCAGGTCTGAAAATCAACTTTCACAAGTCAAGGGTGTTGCCTATTGGAGATGTCCTTCATCTGCACTAGTTGACGGGTTTATTGGGTTGTTCAGCAGGTCATCTTCCTGTTAAGTACTTGAGCATGCCTTTGGGGGCTAGTTTCAAAAGTATAGCTGTGTGGGATGAGACGATCGAAAGGATGGAATCTAATCTAGCGTCTTGGAAACGCAAATTTCTCTTTAAAGCAGACAGACTAGCTCTTGTACAATCCACATTAGCTTCTATCCCGGTGTTCATTCTGTCTCTTATCAAGGTTCCCTGTTCAATAGCAGCCAAGATGGAACAGATCATGCGCGATTTTCTTTGGGGTTCTACTCATAACTCTAGAAAGATGCATGAGAAAATTTGTTGCCCTAAATCTCGAGGTGGTTTTGGCATTCGTCAGGTGCTCACTTTCAATATTGCATTACTTTCTAAGTGGCTTTGACGATTTGCAGAAGAAAATGATAATTTATGGATATATCTCATTAGGGACAAATATGGGCGCAATAGATGAGTTTGGGAAAAGAGAACTAAGTATACTTCCTACGGATGCTCTTTGTGGAAGTCCATCTTCCGGTGCGCAAATGGCTTCTACCCTCACATCTCTCTCCAATGTGGAAATGATGATCTCATCTCTTTCTGGCATGATGTTTGGTGTAGTAACCAATCTTTGAAGGATATGTTTTCAATGTTATTTATCATTAACAACAATCAATATGGGAGTGTGAGCAATTTTTGGTCTAACGGCAATTTTTGAGATCTTTCCTTTCGAAAACCCCTCAATACTGGGGAGCCAGAAGAGTTCGCTAATCTAATGCATCAGTTGGATAGACAAATGCTCTCCGAGGGATCTGATAGTTTGGTGTGGAAGGGTAAAGGTGTGGGCTTCTCGGTGAAAGAATTTTCGGATATGTTGGCTTCATCTCATTATGAGACCCACTCTAACCACTTCATCTCCTCTCACAAAAATCTGGTTTGGGTGAAAACCTTTTCCTCGGATTAATTTCTTTAGTTGGTCAGTATTGCATGAGAAGATCTTGACTAAAGATAGGTTAAGGAAAAGAGGAACCATCACATGGAGTCTTTGTGTGCTTTGCAATGAAATGGACAAGGCGCTGGACCATTTGATGCTTCACTGCAGTTTCTCCAAATCCATTTGGAGCAGTTTCTTGGCAGAATTTGGTTTGAGTTTGATGTTTCGAGGCTCCATTTTAGATTGGCTAAGTTGGTGGTCTCAAGCTAATCCTTCCCGTCGGGGGGAGTGGTTATGGCGTAGGGTCCCTCACGTTCTCATGTGGTGTGTGGGGAAAGAAAGAAATAAAAGGGTATTTGAAGGACTCAACAGATCAGAACAATACTCTATCTTTATCGAGATTAGAGAATTGTTATGGAGGATGGGTTTGGCATGTAATTTGTTTAGAAATTTAGGTTTTGACACTTTCATGGTGTCTTGGCATTCCTTGATATAAGAATGTTTCTCTTTGTTTTTTGTTTCCTTTTCTTTCATTAATAAACATTTTCGTGTTTGACAAAAAAAAAAAAATAGAATGTATGTTGATGCTGTATTTTTGTGCAAAAGATAATTTTTACTTTTGAGTTTTTCAAATTGGTTTGTATTTTGAGAATTATGATTTTTTTTTTTTTTTAATGTTGGATCCCATAATGAGCATTTTTTTAGGTTTTGTGGGGTTCTTTTGAGATTTTGTGGGTGCAATGAATTTTACTATATTATTATATTTTTTTATTGATTGGATCGGCTACGGCCGTTTTTCATCATTAATTGGATATATCAACAAAAAGAAATCTCCGTTGCCATCGACTATTGATTTTTGGCTACATGAAAGAAAATTGTTGTCAAAAGTATAAACATTAAAAGCAAATTTATTTGCGCGTCTATGGAAAAAAAACCTTAATATTTGGTTATGATATTTAGCTTTTGGCAACACCACAAAGGGAAACAACGCGAACTAGGAGAGCATGTTGCAAAAAATATATAAGCATCAACTATCACCCTTTGAGACTAATAGTGACAAGAACAACTTGCCATCGACTTTAATTTTTGGAATCACCACATAAGGCAACACAATGTTGAACAAACATAGAGCGTTATCAATACCTTTTGACGACATACATATTTGGTTGTTGTTGCCCCTTTCTTTTGTATTGTTATTTTTATTAGTTTAGCTTTTGTTGCATTTGTTTCGTTTCCTACAAATATTTTGAATAGTTTACAAAATTACTTTAAAGATGTATATATATATAGTGAATTATAGAACAATCATATTGCAAATATAAATATCAATTACAAATAACTCCAACTTGAGTCGTCACTAACTTCATCTCCAAATTTGCTCTAATATGCTTAGAAAATTCTAGGGGTCAAGGGAGGGAGTGAGGGATGGGTGAAAGCCACCCCATCCGCCTCGAAATAAGCGTCATTGCACATCTCGAGTTCAATACGCTAATCTTGAAGCAGATGGGTGATTACCACTCATCCCTCGCTCCATCCCTCAACCCCTGGCAAAGCTTAATATGCTTTGATCAAATCTTCCTCCATTTGGCAGTATTCATGGTTATAATGTAGTTGTTTGTGGTGTACTAGGTACTCAAGAACTGGATCCCTAAATAGTTGAATCGATGACATTGCTTCCAAGATTTCACAGTCACCAAGGGTTGACTGATCTCTTTCGTCTTCATCAATTATGATGTGCAATATTATGCAAGTTATCATTATATAATCCATGCGACTTTTACTCCACATTCAACAAGTATAAATTCAAATAAACAAAATCGCTAAGAGTTGAGACATGTCTAGATCCATATCTTGATTGAATCCCGAACAACAAGAACCACGATCTTGACGAGTGAGGATACTCATATCTCTCTATCTTGCAATCGTGCGTGACAATATTGTCTTAATGCGCATTGAAAATAATTGTATTTATGAAAAATGCTAGAAAATCATATTATAGTTATAGAGAAAGAGGGAGACATAACAACTTACTGATATAACAGTTATAGTTACTACTCACCAAAGTTGGTCGATCATTCAATATAGAGCCTTTGACCCAACAATAATTAGCCTACTAGCCCATCCAACAGGTTATGGGTATCCGACCCTACTCTATAAAAATTTTGAATTCTAGCCCAAACAACGACATAAACAATACCTAGAAGTTGAAGTTGATCGTAAAAGACAATTGATCAATCCAAAAAATTGATGCATTGAATGACCTAAGTAAAAAAAATAGCGACACCCTAGACTGGCTTGTCTACAATATGATATTTTTTAGTTTTTTCATCAGACATGACACACCAAAATTTCCTTATGTTTTTATTCTCATCATTCAGCTATAAAACTACATCACCATGCTACAACTAACACCAACACCACCCTCACCACCACGAATATCACCACTACTACCACCACCATAACACAACTCTCATCACCACCACTATCACTACTACCACCTCCATAACACAACCACTACTTCCATCATCACCACCCCTACCACTGCCGCCAATACCACCACCACCATGACACAACCACTGCTGCCACTTTTGTGCCACAACTTACTCCGACCACCACCAACACCACAATAACCACAACAACAATTGCTGCCATTTCTACAACCACATCAATAACAAAATCAATCACCACTGTCGTCAAAACATTTTTTATCACATAAAAAAATATTTGATCATTTGAAAACTAATTTTCACGACACAACCAAACAATATGAAATATTTTAGGGAAAAATCTTTAAAATCTTTATTCCTTGAATATTTATTTTCCATGAATCAAACGAAGCCTTAGGGGGAAATAAAATAAAAGTACACGAAAATTTCTTTCTAAAATAGAAGTTTTTTTTTAAAAACCAAGCCTTAAAAAAATTACATGAAAAAATCCTAAAATTTGGAAAAATAAATTCAAATGGGAAAGAAAGAGGGGGAGGGGGAGGGGGAGGCGTTGTGAACATAAGCATGTCCGAAAAACTGAAGCAACCAAGGCATGTAATGGTACATTGTAGGGGGAAAGAAACATGGTGGCAACTGATGCTAGGTGGTTATAACTATTTTATTTTTCTTTGTTATTAATCTTACAGTAGGGGATAACTCATCGTTTGCATCTTTATATATATATAATGGGGGCCAAATTCTAAGCTGGATATAGTCGGGGGTTAACAAAATTGAGGTCATTAACTTGGTGGCGGAATCAAAGTAGCGTTGTTGGTTATTAAGATGACTACAGTAAATTGATAGATTTAGACTAGAAAATAAATGAAATTGCAATGAAAACAAACGAAGTGCAATAAAAGAAAATAAACGATAAACCAAATAAAGTAATAATGAAATAATTTTTATTCAATCAACCAACCAACCAACTAATAATTGGCAGTCTATGCCTTATTTATAACTAACTTCTAAAACAAACCCTAAATCTAATTAGAAACAAATACGAGAATCCTAATTGAAATCTCTATTACAAAAATAACATATTGTCTAATATTACTAAAATACTCATTTTCCTAATAATAATAAATATGTTAATTATATCAATTTCCCAGGGTTGAAGAAACTCGTCCTCGAGCTTGAATTCTAGGAAGTCGTATGAGCACAAGTGTCATGCCTCGATTTCTAAGAAACCTAAATGCCTTGAAAATCGAGACGCAACGCCAAAACATTAAAAAAATTTCAAAAGAAATAACATAGGATTATACAAATAATTCAATGGACTAACTCACCATCCGAGAAGGCAAGCATTGACAACTAAGCTCCACTTCAGCACTCTACCTCAAACAACACCACCTTGATTCAGGTAGGGGTACATCCATTTGCCACAAAACAAGCAAAATGTCAGCACTAGCTGGTATGAGCAGACAACAGATACATATATAACAGTACTACACAACCATATGATGTCATGATGATGTTATATAATATAGTATATATACATCAGATGTACCTAGATGCAACTAATGCATGATGAAATGGGAGAAATACACATCATGTTATGATTTTCAATCAACACGCCATAATCTATATCATCAAACTATTCGTCTATCATGAAAAACATCACCTTCATGACTATATACACATACTTCTAAGCTGCCATATATACAACACTCGGAAGGAACTAATATTTTACTCTAAACCAACGTCCTCGGGAACAACCCATTGCATTAGGTTAAACCACCCTAAAGCAATGACTTAGTTTTCTAATCTAAATGAACATACCACATTCTGTTAGGGTCACAACCATAAGGATTCATTTTTCCATATAGTTACACATCACGAAACCAAGTAAAATCCATACTAATTGATACTAAGATTTGGTCTATGAATGCAGTGGGAAGTGATCCTTGCGGGTGGCAGAATTAAGTTTCCTATAATCAATGCACATGCGCCACCCTATACTACCTTAGTGGGAACATGCACCCCCTTATCATTAGTCACCACTGTTATTCCAGATTTCTCGAGAACCACTTGAGTTAGACTAACCCACTTGCTATCGGAGATGGGATACATGATGTCTGCATCTAACAATTTTAAAACTTCATTTTTCACCACATCTTTCATAGTAGGGTTAAGTCGTCTTTGAGGATCTCTACGGGGGTTAGCTCATTCTTCTAAGTGAATCCTATGGGAACATATTAAGGGGCTAATACCTTTGATGTCAGCTGTAGTTCAACCTAATGCAGATTTGTGCTCACGTAACATATTAATCAATTCTTCTTCTTGTGAGCCATCAAGCACAAAAGAAATAATAACAGGAAATGTATCACCTGGTCTGAGGAATGCGTGTTTAAGTCTCTCAGGCAGTGGAGCTAGGACAACTTTCGGAGTTTCCATGGTAGATGGTTGTGGTTTCTGTCATTCCTTTGGCAGCTCCTCAAAGCATTGTTGCCATTGTCATCCTCCTTTATCCTTTAACCCTGAAACAACAAAAATATCAAAAGCATTGTCAGGATAAAGTGAACTCTCAGAATCAGAAATAAAAAGGAGGTACTCTAAAGTTTTAGAGTCTGCGCTCAGAAGCGCCTCCTCTAATATCAACGTGTCTATCATGTAGGTATGATGACACTCATCATCATCACATGGTTGCTTGCTAATATTGAATATGTTGACCTTCAGAGTCATGTTCCCAAAAAAAGTTTCATTAGACCGTTCTTGCAATTGATAAGAGCGTTAGCTGTGGCAAGAAAATGTCTACCTAAAATAATCAGAACTGTAGACTCCATATTAACCGCAGAATGAGTATCTAAAATAAGAAAGTCGACGGGATAGTAAAACTTATCAATCTGCAGCAAGACATCCTCGACTATTCCTCTTGGCTTCTTAACCAATCTATAAACCAATTGTAGTACCAGGGATGTGGGTTTAATCCCTCCTAGACCCAGTCGCAAGTAAATAGAATATGACATTAGTTTTATACTTGCTTCTAAATCCAACAATGCTTGGCCAAACTCATGAGTCCCAATCTGGCAGGTGACTGTAGGACACCATGGATCTTTGTACTTGAGTGGTGTCCTCTGCTCAATCACCGCAGTTACTTGTTCTATCAAGAAGGCAACCTTCTTAACATGATGTTTCCTTTTGATAGTGCATAGATCCTTGGTGACCCTCGCATAAGTTGGTACATGTTTAATCACATGCAGCAAAAGTAAGTTAATTTTAACCTGTTTCAAGTGTTCTAGAACCTCACCATGCATTTCAGATTTCTTTCCAGTAGGTCGTAGTGCTTCAGGAAAAGGAACTGGAATGCTCTTGTTGGGCTCATCCTCAGGGATGCTCCCCTTTGCACTTGGAGAGGTGTCTATAGTCGTGGACGAGCTTGATCCATCTAAAATCTTACCACTCCGAGTAGTGATGGCATTAACTTCTTTGACATTTTGAGGGTCTGAAGTAAAGGTTTGTGCCATAAGTTGGCCCTTCGGATTTGCTTTAGGTTGTGATGGAAATTGGCCCCGCTTTTGTACTGTTAATGAACATGTCAACTTGGTTATCTGGCTTTTGATCTCCTTGTTCTCTTCTTCCAACTGTGTCAATGCAACCTCAAATTTTAATTAGTTTTACCTTGTGCCTGTATAAATGCATGTAATGTGTCTGATAAGGAACTTCTGTTAGATTGCGCATTGTATGGAGGTGTTGGGTATGACCTAGGTGGTTGTGCATGTGAGTATGTAGGTTGGTTTGCTTCGGACCTCCATCCTAAGTTAGGGTGATCTCTCCAGCCAAAATTGTAAGTGTTAGAGAATGGTGAGTAAGGCTTCTTGTACATCCTTAAGGCGTTACATTGTTTCTCATAAACCCCTCTCATCTCAGTCAAGGTCAGGCAATCCTGTGCTAAGTGTTCAATTCCCCCACATATAAAACAGGCGTTCTGTAGCTCAACTCTGGCAACATTATGTGTGGGCATACCATCCTTGGTCTTAAGTGCCTCTAACTCTCTAGTCACTCTATCCAATTGGGCTCTAAGGTTGTCCTCTTCCCTAAGTTGATAGACTTCAGCTGGGCGTGTTTTATCCATGCTCTATGTAGCACTTAGACCAGTCCAAGTTTGAGCATTTTTAGCCAAGTCATTCAGGTACTGAATGGCCTCGTCAGGATCCATATACAAAAAACTCTCCATTACAAATCATCTCAACGAACTAACGCTTTCTACTGGTGAGTCCCTTATAAAAATAACTAACTAAGCGCCAACTCTCATACCCATGGTGTGGACATGTATTCAAGAGATCATTGAACCTCTCCCATGCTTGATATAATATCATGCTATTATTTTGGGTGAATGTAGAAATCTGTCTCTTTAGACCGTTGGTTTTGTGGTGAGAAAAATATTTATAAAAAAATGCTTGGGTCATCTCCTCCCACGAACCTATAGACCTTGGTCGCAAAGAGTATAGCCAACTCTTTGCTTTCTTAAAGGAAAAGGAAAAGACCTTAGTCTAACCGAGTATACAGCCTCAACTTTGTTTTGGAAAGTGACCACAACTTCCTCGAATTCCCTAATGTGAACATAAGGATTCTCACTATCTAGGCCATGAAAAGTGGGTAATAATTGTATCATACCCGGATTAAAATCTAGCTTTGGTGTACTTGGTGCAAACATGATACACGATGGAGTAAAAGTGCGCGTGGGGTGGAGATGGTCCTTTAGCGAACATGGTCATCTTCGTGATTACTCATGGTGTTAAAATTAGAAGTAGAACTTAATTTGGTGTCAATGTGAATTTGTGGGTGTTCTAAATTTGGGACCCTAATTAGTCATCCTAAGTGGTCTCTATTCCAACTCACACTTCCCCAATGTCCTTTTTTGTTTTGTTTTCTTTTTTTTTCTCTTTTTTAAGAAATAAAATAAAATAAAAAAATAAGCTGGACCTAAAACCTAAAAATAAAATAAAACAATGAACAAGAAAGATAATACCCGAAACTTCCCTTGTAGAATGACGCTTGTTCCCCGGGAATGGCGCCAAAATTTGACTACGCCCAAACAGTACACGCGGTCAATTGCAGTAAAGATTTGGGTGTCGATCCCACGAGGAAAAGCGATCTACAAAACAAGGTCAAGGAAGAAAAACTACGCGAAACTAAATTTAAGAAATTCTAACAATTTTAAAATATGAAATTGAATTTAGTTTAATGAAAATCAAGTTTAGAAAAGTCACAAGGTTCCAAGAATCCCTACTAGATTTCATGCGCCACCTAGTATTGATTCGCTATGATGACTCAATTACGTGTTTCACATCCCAAACGACATAATTGATTCGCGGTCAATTGCACTAATATATTCTAATGTAAATGGATTTTGGATTTAACTTTTTCTAGAAAGCACAAAGGTTGGTCATATATGATATCCTAAACTTACGATATATCCGGAGACAATAACGTAATAAATGACAATCACATATAAATAACTAACTACCGAAATTAATTGATATTTAAAATTCCACACATAAGGAAAGCTTGACTAAACTTTTATGGAGAAGAAAAACGATAACCACCAGAATAATAATCTACGAAGAAGTTGATGAAATCTTTGTCACTAAAATAACATAAACTCCTATATTAAATAAAATTGAGAATCATAAACACCATTATTCATCATGTAAGCATAAAGCAAATCAAATACCAATTAAGTGCGGTACATCTAGGAATTCACCTCTTCGTCTTGCGTGGAGTTTGGTGACACATGGTGAAGGTGATGATAGCAACATCAGTGTAGAGTCGGCATGGCGGTGCGTGGTGGATCGGCGATGCGCACCCTACTGGACGACGTCTTCACTGTTGTTCTGGACAACGTTTCTGCCCTCTTTTATCCTTTGTTGTTGCCTTTTCCCCTTTTGCGTTTTGCTATCGTCATGTTGTATTCTCTGTTTGGTTGTATTTAAGGTAAAGAGAAACACTCTTATTGGACCCAATTGGAAATCAAATTTTAATTGTAAACAAAAAGGGGTCCCACCCCTTGAAAGGTGGGCTCAAGAACCTCTATATCTTTATTGTTTCCTTTTTGTCTTGTCTTTAGCAAGGGCCCCAAGAAGCATTAATTTCTTGAATTTCTCACACTTCACACGCACATATATCTTCGCATTCAGAAATCGCTCTGAGTCTCCTCATCATTACATTGGTTTATGTGGACTGTGTAGGTAGTTAGGAACCATATGGACAATGTCATCCCTTAACTCCATTCACATTTCCATCAATCAAAATTGTGATTGTGAATGAACGTGGACATTCTACCAACCACTTCAGTAACTTATGGCACACATGCAGTGGAACTCTGGCTTAGTGTTCAGTTGGTTTCCAAGTGATCATCTTGCCTAAAAGTTGACCCAAGCTGGGCATATATCTCTTTATTAATCTTTGGCTTGAGTGGCTCCCGCTCCACTTCGTCAATTTGTCTATGAATTTTCAAATTCGCCACGCTAATGCACTTTTGTCATTTAAACTCCAAATCCTAAAAAAATACAAAAAATAAAATAATTAAACTAAAATACACTATTTGAAACACTAACAAATATAAATTAGGATGTATATTATGTAATAATTATGTGAACATCAAATACCCCCAAACCTATATTTTGCTAGTCTGAGCAAAACAAAATTAAAAATAAAATCCTAACTCACTTTCGTTGGAATCACGGTTGCACTTACCTTAACGTGCAATCAGGCTTTAAATCCCTAGATTACCTCTAGTGGACGAGTTATAGTCTCGTGAGGGTTTCCAGAAATGTTCCCCCCGAACATTACTGACTCAATAAAACAAAATTTATTTTCTAAAAAAAAAATTAATGCAAAAACATGGGCATTCTCCTCTATTTTTCTTTGAGTAATTTTCTAATTGCTTTAAATTCAAGAAAAACAACAAAATAAAAATGTCACAATAGTATACCAATAGAGTACAATAATTTTAATAGTATCTAAAGGTTAAATAAATTTCATAATCATTCTCAACTCGAAGTGTGTGTGTGAGAAACTTTATCAACATAACTTTTCATCTCATAGTAAAGATGTGACGAGATGACCTTTAGAAAGTACGCTTCGACTACAAATCTCTCATGTCACTCAGAAATAAAACACTCAGAGATTGGACACTCAGTTTATATGTGGAAAATGATATAAATTATGGAAAATGCAAACATCTCACATATAATCATCATGAAAAACGAAAATTTCAAAGAGTGAAATGAATATGATCTTATGGACATGAATATTGATTACTTTTGAGAATGTTAAATCAAACACCATAGTTCTTGCCTATTCAATCTCCACATCTGCTAAATCAACTTTCACATAAGATCAATTAGGTATTTACTAGGTTGTAATGGGGCTTGAATTATGACAAATAATAATGGACAAAAAATGATACAAAAATTTTCTGAGAATGGCTACACCCTTGAATAAACACATAGGGCGTTGAAGAACAAATCAATGTTGTACAACATTAACTTTTTCTTCATTATTTTATTTTTCAAGTTTTTTTTTTCTTTTTCAACTTTTTTTTTTAAATATGTTTTCCCTGTTTACACAATCAAATACTTTTACTTCGATGGCGCATGAAAAATCTATTTTCATCTCTTTCGATTTGCCCATTCCATAAATATATCTCACCATATACATTCTCAGAAAATTGGGTAAAGATAAAATAATAGAGGTTTTACTCCTTGATTGGAGTAGGTATTGGGAATGGTGATAACAAAGAGAAGGTTACTTAAAGGCTCAAAGGGCTACAAATGGATACTTATTATTTGGTAGGCTAAAAAAACTAAAAGCAATGGTTTAAAGAAAGAAATGTCTATATCACTTCATAAGTTCTAGTTAGTACTAGGACATCTCAAGTAAATAAAGCAAAAAGTTCTAGTATAAAAATTCTATTTTTATGTCATTCTTAAAGCAATCAATAAGAAATTCAAGAATAATGAGATCATCAAGGAAATAATGCGGACCCAAGAAAAATCAGAGTGTAATTAATAACATAATTAATAACACTCAAGAAATAAAGAATGACTCAAAACTCACAAGGGTTAAGTCTCCACTATTATTCTAAGGTTTTCTAGTTCAATATTTCACTAATCAACTTCAAATCATGTTGATTTGGCTTATAGTGCACGAATGGTCGAGTTGAAAAGTCTCACGAAATACATCTAACATAAGGATAATATCAAATATCATATTTTCTAATAATATAACTATGTGACACGTGTTAGTATGTGTTTTCTCAAAATTAAAGGCAACAAAAATATTCTTTAAAATTAAAAAATACTCAAAACCCTTTCTTATTTTTTTATTTAGTTTTTTTTTAAATTCACCAAGAGTTCAAATTTCAAATGCATTTTCATAAAGATTTTGCACAATTATCGTAATCATCTAAGTATTCAACGGAGATTGAGTAGAACACAAAAAAATGATTTGGTTTAATTGTAAAATATATTTTAAGCTCAAAGATTTTGAAAGTAGCACAAAAAATCTAATAAACCACTATCACCCTCAAACCTAAACCAAATATTGTCCTCAATGTATAAAATAATAATCATGACAAATGAAGCAAAAAGAAAAGGAGGGCTAGAGTGATATTACCATGGTGATGCTTTACCAATTTCAAATAGACAATGTCCTCACAATCACCAAAATATAAGAAAATCATATCGATGGGAGAAATGAACACATGTGATGAGGGGCTCCGAGTGACTCCAGTAGCCACACCTAAAATAACCTGAAACACTACAAGAAAAACATAAAAGCAAAAACCGAAACTAAAAAATAAAATAAAAACCTAAACTAAAGATAGTGGAGAACATCAAATCAAGTAGACAGTGGCAACCAGAGAGATCTCCTCTGGCACCACCATGGTACTTGAGTAACGGCGAATAGATGTTCATCAGGGAAGTCATTAATGATGGGTGGGCCATTGGCAAAGTCATTGAACTCTAGACGAGACAAGTGATCCGCCACAACATTCTCGACCTCCTTCTTATCCTTTATAGTTAGATCAAATTCCTGCATAAGTAAAATCCACCAAATCAATCTTGCCTTAGCATCCTTTTTAGAAAAAAGGAATTTAAAAGCCGTATGGTCAGTAAAAACAGTGATAGGTGTACCAATCAAATAAGCACGAAATTTATCTAAAGCAAAAACTACAGCTAGCAACTTTTTTTCAGTAGTCGAATAATTCTTTTGAGCATCATTAAGTATTTGACTAGCACAGTAAACAACAAAGGGCTTCCCTTCCATTCTTTGTCCCAAGACTGCTCCCACAGCATAGTTGCTTGAATCACACATTATCTCAAATGGTAAATTTCAATCCAGTCGCTGCATGATGGGGGTAGAAGTGAACCTATCAATGAGTGTTCGGAAGCTGTCCTCACACTCTTTTGTCCATTGGAACACGACATCTTTGACCAGGAGACTACTTAATGGTCTAGAGATGGCAGAAAAATTATTTATGAATCTCCTATAAAAACCCACATACCCTAGAAATGATCTCACATCCTTGACACTTTTAGGTGTAGGTAATTTAGAAATCAACTCGATTTTAGCTTTATCAACCTTGATTCCTATATCAGAAACTATGTGTCCCAGAACTATTCCATAGGAAACCATGAATGACATTTTTCCCAATTAAGCACCAGACCCTTCTCTTCACATCTACTTAAAACGACCTTCAAGTGAAGTAAACATTAATCAAAGGAATCACCAAAAACAGTCAAGTCATCCATGAATACTTCCATATATTTTTCAACGATGTCACTAAAAATACTCATAATGCATCTTTGAAAAGTAGTCGGTGCATTACACAAACCAAATGGCATACGCAGAAAAACGCAAGTACCAAAAGACATGTGAAAGTAGTCTTATCATGATCCTCTAATGCAATCTCAATCTGATAATATCCTGAATACCGATCTAGAAAACAATAGAAAGAATGATCAGCTACTCGCTCTTAGATTTGGTCTATGAATGACAGTGGGAAGTGATCCTTGCGGGTGGCAGAATTAAGTTTCCTATAATCAATGCACATGCGTCACCCTGTCACTACCTTTATGGGAAGATGCACCTCCTCATCATTAGTCACCACTGTTATTTCAGATTTCTTGGGAACCATTTGAGTTGGACTAACCCATTTGCTATTGGAGATGGGATAAATGATGTCTGCATATAACAATTTTAAGACTTCCTTTTCACCACCTCTTTCATAATAGGGATAAGTCATCTTTGAGGATCTCTACGGGGGTTAACTCCTTCTTCAAAGTGAATCCTATGGGAACATATTAAGGGGCTAATACAGTTGATGTAAGCTATAGTCCAACCTAATGCAGATTTGTGCTCACAAACATATTAATCAATTCTTTTTCTTGTGAATCATCAAGCACAGAAGAAATAATAACAGGAAATGTATCACCTGGTATGAGGAATGCATGTTTAAGTCCCGCAGGCAAAGGAGCTAGGTCAACTTTCGGAGTTTCCATGGTGGATGGTTGTGGTTTCTGTCTTTCCTTTGGAAACTCCTCAAAGCATGGTTGTCATTGTCGTCTTTCTTTATCCTTTAACCCTGAAACAACAGAAATATCAAAGGCATTGTCAGGATAAAGTGAACTCTCAAAATTAGAAATAGAAAGGAGGTACTCTAAGGTTTCAGAGTCTGCGCTCAGAAGCGTCTCCTCTGATATCAGCGTGTCTATCATGTAGGTATGATGACACTCATCATCATCACGTGGTTGTTTTCTAATATTGAATCTGTTGACCTCCAGAGTCATGTTCCCAAAAGACAGTTTCATTAGACCGTTCCTACTATTGATAAGAGCGTTAGCTGTGGCAAGAAAAGGTCTACCTAAAATAATCGGATTTGTAGACTTCATATTAACCGCAGAATGAGTATCTAAAATAAGAAAGTCGGTGGGATAGTAAAACTTATCAATCTGCAGGAAGACATCCTCGACTATTCCTCTTGGCTTCTTAACCGATCTATCGGCCAATTGTAGTACCACGGATGTGGATTTAATCTCTCCTAGACCCACTCGCAAGTAAATAGAATATGACATTAGTTTTACACTTCCTCCTAAATCCAACAAGGCTTGGCCGAACTCATGAGTCCCAATCTGGCAGGTGACTGTAGGACACCCTGGATTTTTGTACTTGAGTGGTGTCCTCTGCTCAATCACGACACTTACCTGTTCTGTAAAGAAAACAGTCTTCTTGACATGAAGTTTCTTCTTGATAGTGCATAGATCCTTGATGACCCTCGCATAAGTTGGTACCGGTTTAATCACATGCAGCAAAGGTAAGTGAATTTTAACCTGTTTCAAAGTGTTCTAAAATCTCACCAAGCATTTTCGATTTCTTTCAAGTAGGTCGTAGTGCTTGAGGAAAAGGAACTGGAACTGGAATGTTCTTGTTGGGCTCATTCTCAAGGATGTTTTCCTTTGCACTTGGAGAGGTGCCTATGGTCGTGGACGAGCTTGATCCATCTAAAATCTTACCACTCTTAGTAGTGATGACATTAACTCATTTGACATTCTGAGGGTTTGAAGTAGAGGTTTGTGCCCTAAGTTGGCCCTTTGGATTTGCTTTAGGCTGTGATGGAAATTGACCCTGCTATTGTACTGTTAATGAACATGTCAGCTTGGTTATCTGGCTCTTGATCTTCTTATTCTCTTCTGCCAACTGTGTCAATGCAACCTCAAATATTAGATTAGTTTTACCTTGTGCCTCTATAAATGCATGTAATGTGTCTGATAAGGGACTTCTGTTAGATTGCTCATTGTATGGAGGTGCTGGGTATGACCTAGGTGGTTGTGCATGTGAGTGTGTAGGTTGGTCTGCTTCGGACCTCCAGCATAAGTTAGGGTGATCTCTCCAGCCAGAATTGTAAGTGTTAGAGAATGGTGAGTAAGGCTTCTTGTACATCCGAAAGGCGTTACATTGTTTCTCATAAACCCCTCTCATCTCAGTCAAGGTCAGGCAATTCTGTGCTAAGTGTTCAATTCCTCCGCATATAAAATAGGCATTTTGTAGCTCAACTCTTGCAACAGTATGTATGAGCCTACCATCCTTGGTCTTAAGTGCCTCTAACTCTCTAGTCACTCTATCCAATTGGGCTCTAAGGTTGTCCTCTTCCCTAAGTTGATAGACTCGAGCTGGGCGTGTTTTATCCATGCTCTCAGTAGCACTTGGACCAGTCCAAGTATGAGCCTTTTTCAGCTTGGCCATTCAGGTACTGAATGGCCTCGTCTGGGTCCTTATGCAAAAACTCTTAATTACACATCATCTCAACGAACTAACACTATCTACTGGTGAACCCCTCATAAAAATAACTGACTAAGCGCTAACTCTCATACCCATGGTGTGGACATGTATTCAAGAGATCCTTGAACCTCTCCCATGCTTGATATAATGTCTCGCTATAACTTTTGGGTGAAGGTAGAAATTTGTTTTTTTTAGACCGTTGGTTTTGTGGTGAGAAAAATATATATTAAAAAATGCTTGGGTCATCTCCTCTCACGAACCTATAGACCTTGGTCGCAAAGAGTATAGCCAACTCTTCGCTTTCTTAAAGGAAAAAGGAAAAAACCTTAGTCTAACCGAGTCTACAGCCGCAACTTTGTTACTGAAAGTGGCCACAACTTCCTCTAATTCCCTAATGTGAACATAATGATTCTCACTCTCTAGGCCATGAAAAGTGGGTAATAATTGTATCATACCCGGCTTAAAATCTAGCTTTGGTGTACTTGGTGCAAACATGATACATGATGGAGTAGCAGTGCACGTGGGGTGGAGATAGTCCTTTAGTGACCGAACATGGTCATCTTCGTGATTACTCATGGTGTTAGAATTAGAGCTAGAACTTAATTTGCTCTCAATGTGAATTTGTGGGTGTTCTAAATTTGGGACCCTTATTAGTCTCCCTAAGTGGTCTCTATTCCAACTCACACTCCCCCAAGGTCTTTTTTAATTTTTTTCTTTTTTTAGAAATAAAATAAAATAAAAAAATAACTGGACCTAAAACCTAAAAATAAAATAAAACAATAAGCAAAAAAGATAATCTCCGAAACCTCTCTTATAGAATGACGCTTGTTCCCCGTGAACGACGCCAAAATTTGATTACGCCCAAACAGTACATGTAAAGATTGGGGTGTCGATCCCACGAGGAAAAATGATCTACAAAACAAGGTCAAGGAAGAAGAACTACGCGAAACTAAATTTAAGAAATTCTAGCGATTTTAAAATATGAAATTGAATTTAGTCTAATGAAAATCAAGTTTAGAAAAGTCACAATGTTCCAAGAATCCCTCCTAGATTTCACGCACCAAGTAGTATTGATTCGCTATGATGACTCGATTACATGTTTCACATCCCAAACAACATAATTGGAAAAGTAGTCTTTAATGCACTAATATATTCTAATGTAAATGGATTTTAGATTTCACTTTTTCTAGAAAGCACAAAGGTTGGTCATATATGATATCCTAAACTTACGAGATATCCGAAGACAATAACGTAATAAATGACAATCACATATAAATAACTAACTACCGAAATTAATTGATCTTTAAAATTTCACACATAAGGAAAACTTGACTAGACTTATATGGAGAAGAAAAAGACAACCACCGGAATAATAATCTACGAAGAAGTTGATGAAATCTTTGTCACTAAAATAACATAAACTCCTATATTAAATAAAAGTGAGAATCATAAACACCATTATTTATCATGTAAACATAAAACGAATCAAATACCAATTAAGTATGTTACATCTAGAAATTCACCTCTTTGCCTTGTGTGAAGTTTAGTGACACATGGTGAAGGTGATGACAGCAGCAACAGTGAGGAGCTTCATTGGCATGGCGGTGCGGGGTGGATCGGCGATGCACACCTTACTTGACAACGTCTTTACTGCTGTTTTGCACAACGTTTCTACCCTCTTCCATCCTCTGTTGTTGCCTTTTCCCCTTTTGTGTTTTGCTGTCGTCCGGTTGTATTCTCTGTTTGATTGTATTTAAGGTAAAGAGAAACACTCTTATTGGGCCCAATTGGAAATCAAATTTAAATTGTAAACAAAAAGAGGTCCCACCCCTTGAAAGGTAGGCTCAAGAACCTCTATATCTTTATTGTTTCCTTTTTGTTGTCGTTAGCAAGGGCCCCAAGAAGCATTAATTTCTTGAATTTCTCACACTTCACACACACATATATCTTTGCATTCAGAAATCGCTCCGAGTCTCCTCATCATTAGATTAGTTTTTTGTTGATTGTGTAGGTAGTTAGGAACCATATGGACAATGTCATCCCTTAACTCCATTTCACATTTCCATCAATCAAAGTTGTGACTGTGAATGAATGTGGACATTCTACCAACCACTTCAGTAACTTATGGCACACATGCAGTGGAACTCTGGCTTAGTGTTCAGTTGCTTTCCAAGTGATCACCTTGCCTAAAAGTCGACCCAAGCTGGGCATATATCTCTTCATTAATCTTTGGCTTGAGTGTCTCCCGCTCCACTTCGTCAATTTATCTATGAATTTTCAAATTCGCCACGCTAATGCACTTTTGTCATTTAAACTCCAAATCCTACAAAAATACAAAAAATCAAATAATTAAACTAAAATACACTATTTGAAACACTAACAAATATAAATTAGAAGGTATATTATGTAATAATTATGTGAACATCACAATTACTGAAATAATCTATAAATACTATCCATGAAATGTTCAATGATTTTTAACTGTGCCACTTACACAAAAATACTTGAAAACCTACTAGCCATCTGCAGAATCTATCATGTAAATTGGAATTTCAAAACACAAAATAAGCAAATACAAATAAAGTTAGTAGAAATTTGCTAGATGGTGATAATTGAACCCTGTTGGGCTCTCCAAAAGTGAATTGAAAAAAAATCTACTGACCATCTAAACAAATTGTTACAAGTAGGTTCAGCAACCTGAAAGTATTCAACAAATTGTTGTGCAAGAACAACTCGAGCTGATTTTCGAGCTAATTAGAGCAGTTCTTGATTTCTAAGAGCTCATAGTACTATAACAACAACTGTAGACCCATTTCAAAACAGTTCTACTAAAAATAACTCCATCACAATTAATTCAAAATGAACCAAATTCAACCTCAAATGGAAACTTCATGAACATTTCAACATCAAACACTAAAGCACTCAAAATCGGCAACAAGAACACATTGGATCACTGATTAATTCACAAAGAAATCAAATTTCGTACTAGAATCTGTTGCATGTCATAGATCAACACCCAATACCTTTAATTAACAACATGCAATAAAAACTAAGGGGGGGTATTCAATCATGTATTTTAATAGATTCTGAAAGATTTTAAAGTCCATTAAAATATAGGGGTATTCAATTAAGGATTTAATACAAACCTGATCTTGAAGGAGCAAAGGTGCGAATTATGCTGTTTTCGAACTTTTCATTGGATTGGGAGAAATGGGGTTGTGTTGTTTTTATTGATTTTTTTGGGTTTGTTTGATTTTGTGCAGGAGAGGGAGAAGAGAAGATGGATTTTTCGAAAAGGGTCTTCAAATCAAGAACCACCAGTGGTGGTGACTCCACAACAGCTGAATAATGAAGCAAAGCCGATTGTTACTGAGAATGTGGAGCAGGGGAGAGTAATCGAGGTGGCTGTGGCCACAGCAGAAGTAGCCATGGCCTTTCTTTCTTTTCCCATTCGCTTCTTTACTCTGTTTTGTGCCCTGTACCTGAAACCAACCTGCAAAGAATCAGTCCTCTGTAATCAATAAACTGATCTCATCCAATCCATTACTCTAATAGCGAAAGATGAGCACTCCGAAGTTACCCATCTCTTCAATCTTTCCCCATTCATGTTTGTGTCTTCAATCAAATACAGAGAGATCCACCTCAAATCCATATCTTTTGAGATTTTCTCAGATACCCATTTGTTCAAGGAGGATAAAAAGGTTGATCTCCACAACCCCTTGAACTTAAAACCTTTGGTGAAGCTTGGAGCAGAGGAAGAGAGAAAAAAGAATGGAGAGTGGTGGATGCAACAGTTCAATGGAGAAGAAGAAGAAGAATCGATTCTTCAAACTATTAGTTCGAGATTTCGATTACAGGCTGGTTAGTAAATTCTCTTCCTTCTCTTTCAAATTTTTTTTTTGTTGTTGAAATCTTTAAACAAACATGGAGTTAAATAGTCCCTTTTCAATACATGTCACATAAAGTACTAATCTTAACATTATTCACTCATCTGTAATTAAGCATTGAGTAGGTCTGTATGAATAGCCAGTAAGTATGAGAGTTCATCTTGTATAGAAAAAAAAGTATTCATGAAGTTCATCAGACTCTAGTACTTTTGGTATGTTATTAAGATCTATTTAAATGTCTCCCAACACTAGATAAACTTCACTTGAACACAATGAGTGTAGGGATGTTTAGTTTTGTAAAAAATGATAAAACTTTAGTGCACAATGAGGATGTTTATTTTATTTATCGAATCTAGTATCATTGCAGAAGCAGCCATCGCCTTAGGCTCAGTGGGAATACAAATTATGTGAGAGAGAATTATGCTGCTATTGTGATTCAAACAGCTTTCAGAGGTTATCTGGTAAATTCCCAAACTCAGTAGACACAAATGTTTGTGTTTGTGTGGTGGGTTCTTGAAGGTTTTGAAGGGAGGGTTTTATTTGGTATATATTTCAGTTTGATATGAGTTAATGGTGGTAGTTCAAGTGATTTGGAGGTTTGTTTTCATGTTGAATTGGTTGTTCATGTCAATGGTGATTTGACTTTATAGTGACGGTTTGAGTTAGTGGTTTGCCTTGTAGCCAACTTATTTCAGGGTCTGGTTTATGGTTTCTCTTAGCTTAGCAATCTTGGGTTATCTATAAGGTTTCCACATTTTTTTTACTAGATGGTTTATTCTTCTTGTTGTTAAGAACCAGAGTTAAGTGGTTTTATAAATGAATGGGATATATGTCAGAACAAGAACATAAAGTATTTTTCTTTTCTTTTCTTTAGTTGAAAATTTCAATTAGGAGGCATTTCTTCAACTTCATTGTTGTGTTTCACTGAAATTTGAGATTATTTATGCTATGCATTTCTTCAACTTCAAATGAGAATCTCAACTATTGAATGTAACTGATCAACCTTTGAAAGTTAATAGTAGAAAAATACAAGTTCATCTTACATGTAATCTCTAGGGTTTTGAGTTGTTCAATCATTAATAAGAGTGCCTCTTTCTTTTGATCTAATTGCTTGGTTTTTCGTTTGTCAAGTGATATTGCAGTTGGGGTAGGGACAGTTGGGTCATCGGAGGCAATAATGCTGGCTGGACTACCATTCAAGAGAAAGTGGCAGAGCAAGAGGAAGGCCGAGGGTAAACCCATTGACAAGCCCAACATTGTCACTGGTGCTAATGTTCAGGTATACAAATCATTGTGCTTGTTTGGTAGCATACTTGTAAATCTCACGATGTGGACTTTTGAACCTTGGGATATCAAATACAAAGTTTAGTCAAATTTGGTCCTAAATGAATTGTGGATAGGTGTATAGTGTGCTGGTCGTGCTGCCTCAAGCACCTAGAGCATTGATAACCTTCAGGGAAATGTTGAGCAGATGCTTATATGAAACTAAATGCTTGATAACCTAGAGCATAACTAAATGCTAATATGATAACCTAGAGCATTGATAACCTAGAGCATAACTAAATGCTAATATGAGTTTGTGAATCATTTGCTTGATAAAACTCTGCTTTTTCTTTATCTTTTTCTTTATTAACTAAATGCTAATAAGATTTTGTAACATGTAGTTGAGAATCTTTCTTTGATTAAATTCTTTTTGTGGAAAAGACAAAATTAAGTTTTGTCCATCAATATTTTTTTTTTGTTTATCAAGTTTGTCAGGTTTATTTGTTGGGTTTATTACTAAAGTGTGTATTATCATGAGACAGAGAATGGAAAAGGCCGGGTCGAGCCGGCGTTACTTAAAAAACCAACCCAATCCTCTTCCCGTCCTTGCTATCCTTGCTAATGACACAAGTGAATTAGCAGCAGATGAGAATGAGCTTTTTAGTCCAATACTTAAAATCCAATAATAACAATCCATTAAAATCCATAACAATCCTTTATAAAATTCAGAAAATCCAATAATAAAAATCCATTAAAATCCAGTGGATTCTGTAAATTCCACAAAATCCAGTCACTTAAAATCCATTAAAATCCAGTGAATTCTGTAAAGTCTTTCAGACCTATTAAAATCCATGAGATTTAAAGTCTTTCAGACTCTATTAAAATCCATGATTGAATACCCCCCTGTAAGAGAAGAATATGCAAAATCAGAACTTTTTTAAATCGATACTCACCTGAATCGAATTCCCCAAACACCTTGGGACCAAGGATCGAAGCTCACCGACAAATCACAACCCAAATTGTCACCGGTGAACCTTACACTCCACGTTTTACTGTGATTTTGAGCAGGAAACGAGGGGAAAATGATAGCGGAGGAAGAGGAAGAAAAATAAGGAAGTTTGGGCAAAGAAATCGTCGGCGAGGAGCGGTCGCAGACGGAGAATATGAAGAATGGGCTCTGCTCTCATGCGAAGAGGAGGAAAAATGGAGGAGAAGAGAAAATGGAGGGTTATGTTTTTTATATTGGGTGGCTATTCACCCCCACCAAATTTCTTAAGGCACGCCACTAAAAAATAAAATCCAGAAATTTTCTTATTTTTTTTTAAATTCCACAAACTTAGAAATATTGTTTTTAATAAAAGAAAAGTCTAAAATACAGCAATTAAAATTTTACAAGTGTTACATCATACATACTTTAAAAAAATTTCGTCCTTGACATTAAACTCGACATAGCCAATCACAACAACACAAATCTATTTACCAACGCCATGCACACTTAAAAAGAATGGAGGTTATCACACAACAATTACTAAATCTCAAGCAAACATTCGAAAATGGAACTAAACCACACATGAAAACGTCACACTAACTATGACCAACCAATACAATATGCCAAAATTGAAAACATAGATAGAGTGATATCTAAAAGATTAGAATACCAATACCATGTATTTCTTAAAATGCGTTACCTTATAGTACACTGCAAATGCCTATACAGACACTATGACTTAGTTTGTAAATTTCACACTATCATGAATATCTTACTAAAGATACAATGTACTAGTACCATAAACCTACACATATAACCCATGACACATCCATCACCAGCCTTACACTAACAATAAGAGTCTAAGCATAAAACCACAAATTACAACAATCATCTCAATTACTCGTAGACAGAATAACATGCATGAAAGAAACTCAATCTTGTCAGCAGTGCCCCAGGCGAAATGCAGTACATCGAATAAGGATAACAGTGTAGACATCCGAAATGCTCCAATATAACTTAAGAAAGTAGACATCGTGCCCTAACGCTCCCTCTACACGACACCCCTAATCTATTAAAAACATATCAAGCAAAACATTTGTTCACACATGAAGGAAAGTCCTCAACTCCACTACCCATTCCACATCCGAGGAAACGTTGAACATATCTCTTCAACACTAACCAAGGCTCTTATACCAAACTGTCATGTCCCAATTTCGAGACACCTAAATTCCTTGAAATCCGAGACGCGATTCCAAAACCCTAATTTTTTAAAGAAGATAATTAACGTCGAATTCATAAAAGCAATCCACTAAAATGGACTAACTCACCATCCAAGAAGGCAAACATCGACAACTAAGCTCCACCTCAGCACTACCACCAACAACACCAACAAAATAAGCAAAAGGGTCAGCACTAGTTGGTATGAGCAGACCACAAATACATAACAGTACTACACAACCATATGATGCCATGGTGATGTTATATAAGATATTATATATACTTCAGAGGTACCTTGGTGCAGCTAATACATGAGATGCAAGATGAAATGGGAGAAATCCACATTAGGTTATGATTCCAATCAACACGTCACAATAAAAGTCATCAAACTATTCGTCAATTATGAAAATTATCACCTTCATGACTATATACACATACTTTCTAAACTGACATATATACAACACTCCAAAGGAACTCATGTCGTGTACCAAACCAATATCCTTATGAACAACCCATTGCATTAGGCTAAACCACCCTAAAGCAATGGCTTAATTTTCCCATATAAGTGAACATACCGCATTCTATTAGTGTTACAACCATGAGGATTCATTTCTCTATACAGTTGCACATCACGAAGCCAAGTAAAATCCATACTAATTGATACATCAGGGAAACCATTAGAACTATCAAAAGTATAATATAACGGGTTTCATAAGGAACTCATCATATCGCTTCAAAAGTGAGGTTCACATGTTTCAAGGTAAGCCATGTACCTACATAAACTATTAATGGGCTTAGCTCCCTATCAATCAGTGTTCTAAAAATCGGCCTAGGCCGCGCCTAGGCGCTAGAAGGTGGAAAACCGCCCAGATTAATGGTTGGGCGGTTCTGGGCAGTTTTGGGCAATCTGGGAGGGATCTAGGCGGTCTGGGCAATTTTTATTTTTATTTTTAATTTTTTAATTTTTTAATAAAGTTGATTGTGTTCTTATTTATTTTTATTTCCTATTTTTTAGAAATAAACTATTTAATTATTTTTTATTCGGTATATGTCTAAATGTAGCAAAGGACGGTTATTTAATGGAATTCTCAAATGATCTACCGGTACCAATTTTACTAATGTAGATTTTATCAAACATAATTGAGGTTATTCATGCAATTTGAAGAAAAATAAAAGAGTACACAAATTCAAATTTATATAAAGTACTCGTCATGACCAAACTTTAGTCATTTGAGTTTTAATAAATTTTGTTCACGATTGTTAATTTTTCATGTTTTTAAATTTTGCATATGTATATTGGATGTAATTGATAAGGGTATTATGCTTAACTTTTGTAAATTATTAAAGTTATAATACAAAACCTAAGACCGCCTAGGCCCCTGGGCGCTAGGCACCTGCTTGCCGCCCGCCTAGCGATTTTTAGAACACTGCTATCAATTAGTCAAAGAACAAATCAAGTAATTATCACCGTTAACTACAATAATGCGAATGAGTTGTTCTATATTTTCCCACAATTGCACCTAGTCCAATGTGCCGAACATGTCTCACCCTGACATGCCTCTATACACAAACTGATACCACTCTTGGCATGTATGTTCCCAAATATGGTGTCGCCTCTAGGACATACACATTGCCACGAAAGACTAATCGTGCGATCTAATCACAAATCGTAGCGCGCCATCAAGGGACATTCAAATTGATTAAAAACTCAAACATCCTCAAGGTCGAGGCAGTGATCAACTACACCGAGAGTTCCTTTCTTGGATGTGGGGAATCAAAGATAAAACACCCTCAAGGACGAGTTAGTTATTAACTTCATTGGGAGTTCCTTTCTTGGATGAGAGATCCACCCCGTTATCAAGGTTACGGTGCTAATCCCTACCAAGATTGCATAGTTCCTAGTGTTGAACGGGTGATATCACCAAACACATTATGCATATCCATTTGGCTAGAGTTGCAGAGAAATACAGTCTAAATGATGCAAGGCAATTACTGAAATAATCTGTAAATACTATCCATGAGATGTTCAATGACTTTTCAATTGTGCCACCTACACAGAAATACTGAAAAACCTACTAGCCATTTACAAAATCTATCATGTAAATTGGAATTTCAAAAACACAAAGTAGGTAAATAAAACAAATAAAGTTAGTAGAAATTGTCTAGATGGTGATAATTAACAATGTTGGGTCTCTAAAGTGAATTGAAAAAAAACCTACTGACCATCTAAAGAAACTGTTACAAGTAGGTTCAACAACATGGAAGTATTTAACAAATTGTTGTGCAAGAACAACTCGAGCTGATTTTCAAGCTAATTTAGAGTAGCTCTTGATTTCTAAGAGCACATAGTACTATAACAACAACTGCAAACCCATTTCAAAATAGTTCTACTAAAAATTAAAAAAACTCCATCACAATTCATTCAAAATGAACCAAACTCAAGCACAAATGGAAAGTACATGAAGATTTCAACATCGAAACTTTAATACACTCAAAACCGAGCAACAAGAACACATTGGATCCTTTATTAATTCACAAACAACCCAGCTTTTGTACTAGAACCTGTTGCATGTCATAAATCAACACCCAATACCCTTAATTAAGCCCAACATCATCATCATCAAAGCCCATTCCCGATACTTCAGGGTTAGCTACACGGATTTTGGTTTCCAAGCAATGCAGTTCTTCCGACATATCCTCGCCTAATTCAAGCTCAAGAATGTTTCCTTCACCCGCTTTCATCCAGTTTCAACGGTCGTCCCCTCCGCTACACACCCTTTTATTACCTTGCCAATCTAGACATTTTATTACCGAGCATGTGACCAAACCACGTTAAATGCATTTTTTCTAATTTTAATCCACTTATGGGTGTTACACCTAAGTATCTCCTAATTCTTTCATTCCTAATTTTATTCTTACGAGTTTTACCATCCATTTACCTTACATACACATTTTTGCTTACTGCCATCTTATGGGTATAGTTGTTCCCCGTAGTTAGCCTAACATTCCCTTATCAAGCCGTATACGCATAGCGGCAGCGTCCGACAATTGTCTTATAGTATTTCTTTTTAGCCTTGAAGGCATTCTGCTATCATACATAATACCCTGACACGTCATTCTCTCATTTCATTCCAACCAGCCTTTAAATCCTATGGTCTAAATATTCTCCAATAGCCCACATTCCTTTGAATTATAGACCCCTACGCATATCGAAAAGTCCTCACACTCCTAGACCTCCCGCATTCGTTTCTTCAATTGCATTACTCATTCTGACCACACAACCAAAGTTGTACACAAGATACTCCGTCCTTCGACACGACCTAATTATGAAACCCTTACTATCCTAAAGTATTCCTGCCACCCCTATCTAATTTTTGACCTAAACCCTTCACTAGTCTCATCAATTAAAGACAATCCCATTTCGCCACCAATCACATCCGCCCCAGGTTTCCATCCTTCTTACATGATGGTCCTTCACCATCCATGACCAAAGCAAGAGGTATAGCACTTAAGGCTAAACTTTGATGTACTGACATTGAAAATTCACTGGACATCCCACCCACTGAGCGAACACTTGTTACAGCCGCTTCATACATGTCCTTAATGATATCGATATAACATTGAGACATTTTCTTCCTTCCAAGAAACCCACCAAATTAACTCTCTGGGGACCCTATCATAAGTTTCTCCAGATTGATAAAAAACCATATGCAAACTCTTACCTTCCTCTCGATATTTTTCTATAATTTGCCTGAGTAAGAAAATGGCCTTGGTAATAGATCTACACGGCATAAATTCAAATTGATTTTCCAAAACAGTGGTTAAACTTTTAAGTCTTCATTCTATAGCCCTCTCAAAGTTTCATCGTATGAATCATAAGCTTTATCCCTCTATAGTTCAAGCCGTTTAAATATTCCCCTTGTTCTTATAAATTGGTACCCAACAATGTTGTGCCTCCATGAATCTAGCATTTTTCTAGTTTCCAAATCCTATTATAGAGCTTAGTTAGCCATTGAATCCCAACTTCTCCTAGACATTTCCACACTTCAATTGGTAATATCATCCGGTCCAACTGTCTTCTCGTCATCATTCTTTTTAAAGCTTCTCTCATTTCTGTGGCACTAACTCTGTGATGGAACACTCGATATCTCCCATTCCTGTGAAACATGCCTCTTCAAGTTTAACTCCCTTACATGTGTTCCATTGAGTAGGTTCCAAAAGTAATCCCTCCATCTATCTAAATAGTTTTATCCTGCATTAAAACTCTTCCATTGTCATGCTTAACATAGTTAACATGACTCAAAGTCCCTAGTTTTCCGTTCTCTAGCTTTAGCTATTTTGAAAATATTTTTATCCCATTCTTTTGTACCTAGTCTATTATATAGATTTTCATATGCTTTCTTTTTATCTTCCTCTACTACTTTATTGCTCAACTTCTTAGCTTGCTCATAGAGCTCATGAGAATCTAGGCATCTATCTTTTTGCTACTCCTTAAAGCATTTTTTTCTTTTTTTGTAATGGCTTGTTGCACATTAGCATTGCACCACCATGTCTCCTTATCATAGACGCCTACTCTTTTGGCCTCTCCTAACTCTTCCTTTGCACATCTTCTTATTCAGTTTGCTAAATGCTCAAAATATTTGCGCTACTAGTCATATCCTTTAGTTCTAAATTCTCCCAACCTTCTGAAACTGACTAGCCACCCAAAATCTTATTTCTAAAATTTTGGCACAGATCTCCTTGTAATGTCCACACTTAATTCTCGTCTAACCTATTATTTAGCAATACGACCCTTACTCTTAAGATAAAAATTGAGGACTAACAGCCTGTGTTGGTTTGTCAGACACTCCCCTGGTATAACCTTACAATTTTTACACCTACCTAAATTGTGTTTCCTAACAAGAAAATAATCAATTGGACTTCTATTACGCCTACTCGCAAAGGTCACCAAGTGATTTTCCCTCTTCTTATAAAAAGTATTCACGATCCCAAAATCCTTAGCTAAATAAAAATCTAGGATAGAAATCCCCATAATGTTTCAATTCCAAAGCCTTGACCTCTACGAGCCCTCTCATACCCAACTCTATCCTTACCGACATGACCATTCAAATCCCTTCCTAGGAAAACCCTATCGAAAGAGGGAATTCCAACAACTAACTCCTCTAAAAAGTCCCAAAAACCCTTATTTGTCTCCTCATCTAAACCCATTTGGGGTGCATACGCACTAATATAAGCACTATCTCTAGTTCTAAAGCTAATTTAATACTTATGTTTACCTTCCTCCTACGCAAGGAATTCACTAATTCTATTGACTTACACATCAAGGTTCCTACGTTCCAAAAGGCTAATCTAATCATTCTATTTCTAGTTCTAGCCTAGACTACCTTTTTTACATGCCCCTATCTAGAGTGGTGCAAGAACCCTTTCCTATTTAGCACAACAACCGGGCGCCGCTACAGTGCGCCTTACTCATTTATAACTCCACTCGAGCGTAGGTGCAGCGCGACTCCTATAGCGGGGATGCCCTATCTGGCTGCATTAAGGCCATACACCTGGATCGAGCTCCCCCAACACCTCAAAATTGTGGATCGAGAGCTCCCAT